>JAJKLE010000027.1:5000-548727 GCA_022593225.1 Xylaria sp. FL0064
CCCTTCGTGAGTCGGGATTTTTAGCATGTATTAGCTCTAGAATTACCACGGTTATCCAAGTAATAAGGTACTATCAAATAAACGATAACTGATTTAATGAGCCATTCGCAGTTTCGCCGTATAATTGCTTATACTTAGACATGCATGGCTTAATCTTTGAGACAAGCATATGACTACTGGCAGAATCAACCAGGTAACTATCGTACGCCGGGGTTGGCCAACTGGCTTTGCAGCACAGAAGAGTTAGTTACGGTCGAGCCACTAAGCCGAGACCTAGCGGCGGCGGCGTAGCGATCGAGGCAGGGCCCCTCACACCATACCACCTTCCAATTTTCCCCTCTACATTCCCCAGGACACCGGTCCGCTACACATGCTAACGGCCTAGAAAGGCATATTAGCAGTGGAACTTACAGGTCCCAAGAGGAGACTGGGACCAGCAAGAGCAAAAGAGCAGTTGCTGGGCCAGTATCTCCCGGTGCTTCATACTAGTCATAGCCAGAGGCTAGCCATGTATAAAGCCCAAACAGAAGCCGCCGAGGCAAGAAATATGCCCGACGGCCACTGCGCATCCTAGAGTGCGCACTAGAACTAGTACGCCTAGGGGGGTTGATATCTAACCAGACCTGAGCAGCGACGAGTAGCATCTCAAGAAGGTGAACGAGTCCTGTAGATATCCTGCAAATACGAAACCATCAAGACCTAGGTGCCCTCACGAGTAGGTATACAAAGGCCCAACGTGCCACCGCTCACGCAGTCAACACACCTATCGTGTCGTACGCTACAGCAGTCATCGGCGGCAATAGGTATTCGGTCCTGCGCAAGCACTGGTCCTTTCCCACGATACCACCGCTAACCACTCCAGCTAATCAGTAGTGATAATAGGTATTCTGTCCTGCGCAAGCGCTAGACTTTTCCCACAGTACCACTATTGACCACTAAACGCTAGGGAGTCGGCGCCACTGTTTGGATTTGCACCCAAACTGTTTTGCTTTCTCATATACCCACCGACCCCACTTGGGTCCAAAACACGGCTCAGAGGACTCCCATACAGGTTGGCCGTTTCCGAAAAAAGATTTGTATGGGAAAAACGCCAAGACGACTCACGAAACGCTCTTTTGCGCGAGTTCTGAGGAGGTTAAGCATTTTGACTTGGAGAAAATTTCAACCCCTTCCCATACAAAACCACACACCCACTAGCCAACGACCTCCCACCCACTGCGTCCACTACGCCGCACCCACCAACACCCACTACCGCCACCCACCAACACCACTATAGCCACTATAACCACCACCTGGGGCCCCCATACCAAAACTTCTGTAGGGCATTTTTTTTACAAAGTTTAGCACTCTGAGGGGGGTCCGGGTACCAGACGGGGAAATCGATCTTGCAACTGTATTTTCTCGGCGGGCGATCATGCCAACATGGTGCAACTGGGATCAAAAGGTGTGGGATTCAATTCTCTATCGAATGGTCTGGGATGCACCATGGTGGCTTGTGTTTTCGTGGAGTTGTGGTGGTTGCAGTGTGGAGGGTAGTGGTGGTGATGCTATTCAAGGTAGTCACGTGACATGGGCTACCCTATACTCCCGGGTAACCTCTATAGGGTAGCCTCAACCCACCTTTCCATACAAAAAATCACACACCCACTAACCAACGACCTCTCACCCACTACGTCCACTACGTCCACTACGCTGCACCCACCAACACCCACTACCACCCACCAACACCACTATAACAACCACCTAGGCCCCCCAGACTAAAACTTCTGTAGGGCATTTTTTTACAAAGTTTAGCACTCTGAGGGGGGTCTCGGTACCAGACGGGGAAATCGATCTTGCAACTCTATTTTCTCAACCACTATACATGGCTCAGTGGTGCAACCAAGACCAGACGATGCGGAATTCAATTCTCTATCGATTGATTCAGGGTGCACTATGGTGGCTTATGTTTTCGTGAAGTTGTGGTGGTTGCAGTGTGGGGTGGTAGCGGTGGTATTATTCAAGGTGGGTAGGTGGGTAGGTGACATGGGCTACCCTGTACTTCAGGGTAACCTCTATAGGGTAGTGTTTTCCGAACTTTAGCAGTGCTAAGATCGGACTACCTCTTTTCCCTTACGACGCCTGCGATCCTAGTATGAATTAAAATAAAAGAAAGGTTTATTTAAGCTTGTTTATATGGTATATATAATTAATTAATTTAATTTTATAAAATATTTTTAGTTTTTCTTTTAATACATTTCCGTGTAATATTTTTTATATTATTATTAAAATCTCAAGACTTTAGAAATTTCATTCAAGTATTATTATTTATATTATCTTATATAACTTTATAATAAACTCTTCATCTTAAGCTTGTATCCAGTGGCCTTCCTCTAGTATATAAGCCTTTATAGCCAAGAAAGAAGTTTTATTCTAGGGTAAGCCCCTCTCGGGTAAGCGTCTACAGGGTGAGTCCTCCCGAACTTAAGGGGGTAGATCTCAGCCGAACCTTGGCTAGTACTCTGTATGGCTACTGCCAACTATAGGGTGACGCCTCCAGGGTAAGTATAATAAAATGAAGACTCGAGGTTTACTATAGCAAATATTAAAGTATATTCTCTTATAATACTATTATTGTTTATTATATTACAATATAAACACAAGTTATAACTATATTATATATCTCTTTATATTATTTATATATATACACATATATATAAACTTTTTATTTTTTTAAAATAATAATAATAAAACCGAGTATACCGTTCGTTTGTTTATTTATTTATTTTATTTTTAATATAAATAATATATATATATGTATATATATTTTATTATTATTATTATATATACTTTTCGAGAAAGTGTTTTATTCTAGGGTAGGTCTCCTCCCGGGTACGTCCTGTTAAACTTGGGTTAGGCCTGAGCCTAAGGTAGCTCGGGCCTTTTTATATATACAATGCCATCTATAGGGTAGGTCTTACAGGGTAGTTACTGTCAACCTTGTTATATATTTACGCTTCGGCTGGACCGATCCTTAAAATGCCTACCATCACCTATAGGGTAACACCTCCAGGGTAGATTCTACAGGGTAGTGTTTATCAACTTTGGATGAATAAATACACCTCCAACCATATAATCACTCCTACAGGTCTTACATAACTACGACTGACGGGGCTCTCACCCTCTTAGGCGTCCCGTTCCAGGGAACTTCAGCTTTATTATTGCCCTTCTTTATATAGTATACTATAACTTACTCTATACTTACTCTATAAAACCTACCCTATACTTACCCTACAACACTTACCCTGTACTTACCCTACAACACTTACCCTGTACTTACCCTACAACACTTACCCTGTACTTACCCTATAGAACCTACCCGGGAACAATCAGACTTACCAACTCCAGGGTAACTCCTCCAGGGTAGCCCCTCTCCCACTTGCCCATGCCCACTTCTCTACCCTCCCTAGAACTACCCCCCCAAAAAATCGTCGCCCCCTTATACGGGTACAGCCATCCCGCCGAAATATCACCACTCTGGCAGAACCTACCCTGGAAGCAGAATCATAGCTGTTCGAACCTCCACAGGGGGCCACAGCGCCTCTCTGACCGCCCCCTACCGTGGTAGGGTGCTAGGCCGTGGAGGTGGGCACCCCCTTCATATACCCACCGACCCCACTTGGGTCCGAAACACGGCTCAGAGGACTCCCATACAGGTTGACCCTTTCCGAAAAAAGATTTGTATGGGGAAAAACGCCAAGACGACTCACGAAACGCACTTTTCATGCATTTGATATGTCTTTGAAACATGTTTTTCCCCGTAATGCTGTCTACCGTGTAGCTGGCAGCGTCACGACCACGGGGATACCTGTCTCGTCTCCACAGCTTGCCTCCTCGTCGCCGTACCCCGCCTAGAACCCGACGTCTTACCTACTCTGGAGCACCTTACCCTGTAAGCATCTACCCGGGAACCGTCAGACTTACCAACTCCAGGGTAACCTTTCCCCTACATCTTACCCTGCACAACCTCCACTGACACCTCTCTAGGGTAACCCCTTTCGAATATTGTGCTTGCATAATACCTCCCGGGTAGAGAACAAACAGTGTTGGCTTTTCTAGGGTATGTCTTACAGGGTAGGTCCCTTTATGAAAATCCGGGAGGCTGGTAGCCTGAGGAGGTTGGGTACTTACGCCCCACACCCACCTACTTGTTACGGACCTCTTATATATCGAAAGATATATAAGACGTACGCGGGGGTTCTTGATTTGCAGGTAACAATAAGACTAACAGCAGGTGGTCCGTAAGGGAGGTTTGCTGGTACTCCCACCACTAGTCTAGTCGCAATAGAGTAGTAGTCGTCAATAGAAATTGAGATGAGATTGATAGCTGAGGAACTAAACTAAACGAGTGACTAAATACACGAGAGTCATGAGATTATATAGACATAGGAAATACGCTTTGTCAGAGAGCAGACGGCCCAGGATCGACGAGGTCGCCGTCGACAGTATCGATCCAGTCAGGATCGACGGGATCGATGTCGACCGGAGCGACGGAGTCGCAGCCAACCCCCTTATGCAGTAAGCGGGGTCCGTATAAGCGTTAATAATGGGAGAACGAGTGTGAGAGCGCAACGCGCGCTAGGCCTTCTCTTGGGCCACCCCTCTTCGTAACACTACTATATATTAAGAGGTACCACCCCTCCACACTGTACCTAGACTTGTTCCTTAACGCAATACAACACACTGCACCTCAACACCATACTGATATTTCAACTTTCACCAACCAACTATAAACTGTCATTACCAAAGAATATGCAAATTTATCCTATTTTTCATATCTCATTACTCGAACCAGCACTAGAAAATGCACCAATGGAAACACAGATTGAAGTAAAAGCCGATCAAAACATTTATAAAGTCGAAGAAGTACTAGATTCTTGTCAGAACAATAACAACATTGAATATCTCGTTAAATGGAAAGGATACTCACACGCCGATAATACTTGGGAACCTAGGAGACACTTGAGACTGCCGCGATCGCTATGGATCAGTTTCACCGCCAGCACCCTGGTCGACCAAGGCCAAAAAAGCGGGGTCGACCTCCCAGGCAGCGTCCGGGGTAGTTTCGGAGTGGCTGTTTGCCCCTCTCGACTGAGCCCTTTCGCGCTCTTCCTCTTCCCGCTCGACCCGGTCTAGTTCCTCCTCGCGCAGTAGAATCTCTACGCCCTGTTTGTGAAGAAACTCTTCCTGCGTCTCCAAACGACGCAGACGACTAAACCGCTTATTTATTCTATCTTCAAAATCTTTTATGGCTGTTTTCATTTCCTTTTGTAACGCCAAAAGCTCATCTTGAGTTTTCCTTTTCACCTCTCGAAGACGAAGTCTTTCTTTTGTTATGCTTGAAAGTGTTAACATTAGAACACTGTCCCAGGGTTTTTGATTTAATGTGCAGCGATGGCAACTAGGGAACTCGTTAACACGAAGATATAAAGAGAATTTAGAGGATTCGCATGAGGAACAGGGGAAGATTTCAACGCCAAATTGGGAGACGTATTCCGCGCGAGATACGCGGGCCTCTTGTTGGTAGGGACGGGACCTTTTCTGGATCCTACGGGACATGGCGAAGAAGGAGGACTTACAAAGAAAAGGAAAAGAAAATTTTCGGGACGAAAAAATGGTAAGGGAAGGAGGATAGTGTTACGAAAGTACTTTGCTGTTGGTCGCAGGGCAGGTCAAGAAGGAGGCAGCACCGGTCCTGACTGGACGGCTCGCCCAGGCGACAGGGTCTTTGGAGAAGAGTCACGTGACATAGATCTATATGATCTTTATGATCTATAGATCCATCAGATCCAACAGATCACGGTGCTCTTGGCACCAGAGGGTGCCTCATTTCCTATGTCTATATAATCTTATTAATTCCTGTATCTAGTTATTCGTTTAGTCTTGTTCTTTAGCTATCAATCTCATATTATACATTCACCTAGTATAGGCCCCACTATACATGTGTACGGCTGCTATTCTACTACAACTAGAATAGTGGTGGGAGTACCAGTAAACCTCCCTTACGGACCAACTGCTGTTAGTTCTATTGTTACCTGCAAATCAAGAACCCCCGCGTACGTCTTATATGTTCCGCATATAAGAGGTCCGTAACATGTTCGCAGGAGTTGCCACTTCAGCTGCTTTTTTCCTAATTAGGCTATAGTATCTGTTAGTCGTTAGCACTGTGGCCCTACTTAAAGCAAGCCACTTGATTTTGGCCAAAACCTCCCTATAGATCACCAGCCCTGGTAGTACAAGTCTTGGCGCCATAGGACCTCAGATTATGTGATGTCTGCCTCTAGGTACCTAGGAGCTGCAGGTAGATCCGTGAACTCCACGTGTCTCTTGAACCTTCAGCCACTTTCGTGTGCGCCACAGCTGTATTCTAAACCACTCGCTACCTGTATTTCTTACCTAGATAGGTAATACATAGCCAAAAAGGTTAAAGTCCAGGCTCTATACTACGCCACAATCTTCAATCTGTCCAAATCTGTCCATATCTTCAATTCTAACTTAATCAATCCATCGCCATCGTCTTTTCGTCGTCATATTGACTTTGGCTTCTCCTTCCCCTTCTACCGAATCTTATCCCACCCTCTGTTCCTCAATGTCCCAGACCCTTTGGACCTCATGATCGCCAACTCGACATAAAGTCCATTCCACTGTCGCACTTGCACTGCACTGCCGCGCCGCTGTTGGACCTGTGGACCCGTGGCATTCCGATTCCGTTGACATTATGGCCCCCTCTCCTTCTCGCTCTCCCCTCGTCGACAACGCCCAGATCAAGAGCGCGGTGCTCTTGTCGCCGCTCCCTCTCTATCTACATGCCTACATCTGGCCTTTTACTATAATATGGCCCATCTTCGCCCGCTATTTCTACACTCCCGAACTGTACGAGAAACACATCGCCTCCTCCGAGTGGACCTTCGTCTGGTGTGGCACCATTATCACTCTACAGAGTCTCGTGTGGCTGAGCACCAATTGGAGCGTTGATTTCAAGGCCTCCTTCACGGCAACAAAGGCGAAGAACCTTGAAGACGCACAGTTAATCAAGATCATTCCTGTGGCAAATGCGGGCTCTGCTGAGATATGTAGAATTTCTCGCGACAAGGTACCGTTTACTCTGCCGGCTCCGGCTGCACCTTGTCCCCTCTAAGCTTCCTGTCCCTATTTCGTCATCTCACATACTTACATGCAGAGGATATCCCTTACTAACAAACTCTCCCGGGTGCGTCCTGATAGATCAACCATACGACAAATGTATCTTTCCTGTTCCAGAAACGCCGCTTTCTCTACGACCCGATCAGGCAATCCTTCACTCCCTTGACTTACGAGATCGACGCCGAACCCAAACCCCAGATTGGCAAGTTCCAGAGATGTCAAGGTATTACCACACAGGCCGAGCTTGCGAGACTCGAGCAATACTATGGCAGCAACACCTTCGATATACCCGTCCCTACCTTCACCGAGCTCTTTAAGGAACACGCCGTCGCCCCGTTCTTCGTCTTCCAGATCTTCTGTGTCGGCCTCTGGATGTTGGACGAGTATTGGTACTATTCTCTCTTCACCCTCTTCATGCTCGTTGCCTTCGAGAGCACTGTTGTCTGGCAACGTCAGCGAACCCTCACCGAGTTTCGTGGCATGAGTATCAAGCCTTACGACATGTGGGTTTATCGATTGGGGAAGTGGACCGAGATACAGAGCGACAGGCTGGTACCCGGTGATCTCGTCTCCGTCGATCGCACGAAAGAAGACAGCGGCGTTGCCTGTGATATGCTCCTGGTCGAAGGGACAGCTATCGTCAATGAGGCTATGCTGTCTGGCGAGAGTACTCCGTTGTTGAAGGACTCGATTCAACTACGACCTGGCGATGCATCTATCGATCCTGAAGGGCTGGATAAGAACGCTTTTCTGTGGGGTGGCACCAAGGTTCTTCAGGTAACTCATGGGAACCCCGATGAGGAGAAACCGAAGCTTGCCTCCGGGGTTCCTCTTCCACCTGATAACGGTGTCATGGCTGTTATTCTGAAAACCGGCTTTGAGACTTCGCAGGGCAGCCTTGTCCGCACCATGATCTACTCGACTGAGCGAGTCTCAGCAAACAATCGCGAGGCTCTCCTTTTCATCCTGTTCCTTCTATTCTTTGCTTTGGCTGCCTCGTGGTATGTGTGGGATGAGGGTGTAAAGAAGGATCGTAAAAGGTCAAAACTACTTCTCGATTGTATCTTGATCGTAACGAGTGTAGTGCCGCCTGAATTGCCTATGGAGCTTAGTCTCGCCGTCAACACGAGTCTCGCCGCCCTAGCTAAATTTGCCATTTTCTGCACCGAGCCTTTTCGCATTCCTTTCGCTGGCCGTATCGACGTGGCCTGTTTCGACAAAACTGGCACTTTAACCGGCGAAGATCTTGTGGTTGAAGGCATTGCCGGGCTAGGGCTCGGCCATGACGGTGCCAATACGCCGCGAGTAGCCAATGGTGCCCACAGTCACATAAGTACCGTCAAGGACGCCGGCATGGAGACAACCCTCGTGCTTGCGACGGCCCATGCGCTTGTCAGGCTCCAGGAAGGCGACATTGTAGGTGATCCCATGGAAAAGGCAACCTTGAATGCACTCGGATGGAGTCTAGGCAAGAATGATACTCTCACAGCCAAAACGGCCGCCGGTGCTCGGGCCACAGCTGGAACTGTTCAAATCAAACGTCGTTTCCAGTTCTCCTCTGCCTTGAAACGTCAAAGCTCTGTGGCCACGGTAAACTCTGTCGACCCCAGGACGGGGCAGAAGATGCGCGGTACGTTTGTCGGTGTTAAAGGAGCACCTGAGACTATTATGAAGATGTTAGTGACGGTGCCGGAAGACTACGAAGAGACGTACAAGTATTTTACCCGACGCGGATCTCGTGTGCTTGCTCTCGCATATAAGCAATTAACCGTCGACAGTGAATTGGGCTCCAGCAAAATCAATGAGTTGAAACGAGAGAAGGTCGAGGCTGAACTTACTTTTGCTGGGTTTCTAGTCCTTCAGTGTCCCTTGAAAGATGACGCCAAGCAGGCCGTTCGGATGTTGAATGAAAGTAGTCACCGAGTTATTATGATTACTGGAGACAACCCACTCACGGCTGTTCATGTCGCCCGCGAGGTCGAAATAGTTGACCGAGATGTTCTGATTCTGGATGCCCCCGAGAAGAACGATAGCGGCCAAAGAGTTGTCTGGCGAAGTGTGGATGACCAGATCAACATCGAGGTTGACGCATCCAAGCCTATCAATCCAGAAATTATCAAGTCCAAGGACGTTTGCGTGACAGGATACGCGCTGGCCCAATTTAAAGACAACACCGCTGCCTGGCAGGCTTTGCTGCGCTATGCATGGGTATATGCTCGTGTGTCTCCTAAGCAGAAGGAAGAAATTCTTCTCGGCCTTAAAGATATGGGCTACTTTACTCTTATGGCTGGAGATGGTACCAATGATGTCGGTGCCTTGAAGCAGGCTCATATTGGCGTCGCCCTACTCAATGGGACCCAGGACGACTTGAACAGGATTGCTGAACACTCTCGCAATAGCAAAATGAAGGAATTGTACCAGAAACAAGTCGATCTGATGACAAGGTTCAATCAACCTGCCCCGCCCGTACCCGTTCTGATCGCACATCTTTATCCACCCGGCCCATCTAACCCTCATTATCTGAAAGCGATCGAACGAGAGGCGCAAAAGAAAGGTGTGACGGTCGAGGAGTATACGAATATAAATCACCTCGAACGTATCAGTACTACCGTCGCTATCCAACAGCCCGCCCAGGCCGAAAACAAAATTTCCAAACAACAACAATCAATGAACAAGGCCGCGGGTTTCGCGGATAAGATGACCAGCGCTATGATGGAGCAAGAGATGGGTGACGATGAGGCGCCGACACTGAAGTTGGGCGACGCATCTGTCGCTGCGCCGTTCACAAGCAAGTTGCGCAACGTCATCGCCATCCCCAACATCATCCGTCAAGGTCGTTGTACACTGGTGGCCACGATACAGATGTACAAGATTCTAGCTCTTAACTGCCTCATCAGTGCTTACAGTCTAAGTGTTCTTTATCTGGAAGGCATCAAATTTGGAGACGGCCAAATCACGATTAGTGGTATGCTAATGAGCGTCTGTTTCCTGTCCATCTCTCGAGCCAAGTCCGTCGAAGGGCTGTCGAAAGAGCGGCCCCAGCCAAATATTTTTAATTTTTACATAATTGGTTCAATTCTAGGTCAGTTTGCGGTACATATCGCTACCCTAGTCTATATTGCTCGATTTTGTGACAAGCTTGAGCCGTAAGTTGCTGCTATCTTTCAATTGGTCTTCACGCGCATCCCAACTTGCTGATTCATAATTTATTCTAGACGGTCCGAGATGATCGATCTAGAAGCAGAATTCAAGCCATCGCTCCTGAACAGCGCGGTGTACCTTCTGCAACTCATCCAGCAGATCTCTACGTTCGCGGTCAACTACCAGGGCAGACCTTTCCGAGAATCACTCTCAGAGAATAAAGGCATGTTCTACGGTATCATCGGTGTTACTGCTATTGCCTTTTCGTGCTCGACGGAATTCATTCCTGAGATCAATGAGCAAATGAAGTTAGTCAAGTTCAGCGACGAGTTCAAAATCACCATGACTACTGTTATGATTCTCGATTATGCTGCTTGCTGGGTGATTGAAGTGGTGCTGAAGCGGTTATTCAGCGATTACCGTCCACGTGATATTGCCGCCAGGCGCCGTGACCAGCTGGAACGCGAAAGAACACGTAAAGCAGCCGAGCAAGCATTAAAAGATGCTGAAGATGAGAAGATGCGACTGGCTAAGGTGGAGGAATTTGAAAGAAAGGTCGAGGAACGAAGGCGAAAGATCCAAGAATGGGCTGGAGCTAACCGGTGAACTCCATACAGAGCGAAAAGTACCCAGGAGGTGATAAATGGGTTGATATATAGACATACCCAGGTATACATGCTATCTAGAACTAGAGTGCGCATTTAGACGAAGGTTTAGGCCATCTACCAGGTATGACTCGGCCTATTAAAGCTATTTTACCCGTAAATGTATTCTTCGTTAAATCGACCCAACTATGAGGTAATCGATAGTATGTAATAATCGAGCATGTCACTCTAGTGAAACAAACCTGGTAACATGACTAATGAAATAATACATATAGCCAAGGCACAGAATATTCAATAATTATTAAACCTGTCACATTACGCCCAACACCCAGACACCCCTTCTTTGCGTGCCACTTTTATCAGGACAAAATGATCAAGACAAATATTGAAGTAAGGGAGCCGGATATACTCCACTCTTATACCTCTATATACCTCCCTCTTCCCCGTCTCTAACAGGTAGATTCTTCCCTTTTATCCTGAAATACATCACGAATTCTGCTACGCAAGTACTCGTCTCCACTCCTTTTAACAATAAAGAGCTCCTGGGAGGCTACCTACTACCAATAAAGAGAAATTCGTATTCTAACTTGTTGAGGTTTTACGCCAATTTGCATGTCCAACCGTCGCTTCCATCTAATATTAATACTGACAAGTCGCCTGGTTCCCGTCGGCGGGCTTCACACAGCCCTTCCCCCCTTGTCACTTGTTTAGTTCGGTTTGTTTGTTCACTTTATCATGGCTCTGAATCGATCACTACTGTGTTCCAGATTCGTCCAGTCTTATCGGACTAGTCCACGGCGGCAGAGCTTCGTCGCCTCCTTCCTCGCCGAAGCTCCTTTTCGGTTTCTAATAGCCGGGTCTGCACCCATGTGCGCATCGCTCTGTCTTGCCTCACAGCTTCGCAGTTGAGGAGCTCTGTGAGCGCGCGTTTCATCCCTTCATTGACGTTGAATAACTTCTGCTCGCCGGCAGCTACCTCTCCGAGGAGCCACTCATCCTGTTCCAGCTGGCCTTCATGTACACGGCTGTCACTGACCAAGCTCGGCATCCACGTAGGTGGCGTCATTCGTTGGCCTGAATATGAAGTGAGACTGCTCGCACCTAATGGTGAGCGACTGGGAGATCCTAATGGCGATGTTATGGCTGTCGAAGCTAAAGAAATTGATGGTGCTGTTGTTGTGGTTGTGGTCCATGACAGAGGTAAAGACGGTGAGAGCTGATGAAGACGTTGGCAGAGTTCTTCGTGCTGATCTTGCAATAGCAGGTACTCTTGCACAGCAAAGTCGAGATTATGGGCTGTAGCTGTCCACGCAGAGCCATCCTCTACATGTTGGTCCATGGGTCTTGGGTCAAGCTAAGTTGGACGGTTGTAGAACGGGCGCAACGATTGAGGCGTGCCACAAGCACAAGCTATGGCAAGTACATCGAAGTGGTGATATGAAAGATGTTAAGAGGCTATGGCCGTCCGGTATGAGTCCATCTGGCGATGTATTGGGTGACTGGCGGGATAGGTGGGCGGTAGCCTGGGTCATGTAGAGAGTTTCTGCGTGAGAAAAACGAGACGTAATAGGGTACCTAATATGAGATAATACAAGCCCGTCAAACTGTCCGGACCATCTTCCAAGGTCCGCTTTGATAGCAGAGGCTAATGAGTGGAGTTAAAGGTGGGTTTAAAGCCTTTATCTGCCGTTTAAGAGCGGAACGTTGGTTGAGATGTCGATCTGACGATCATAGTCGCGACATTATCTCATGTTGATGATTTAGATATTAAATTCAGTTCCTACTATGATGATTGTGTGTAGACCAAGTTAATGAGTCGTGAATTCCGTAATGATCCCTACTTTGGCGCTTATATGGATCTATTAGTGAAGGAGGGTGGTCTCTGAGCTGAGTTCGGGCAGTCCCCACTGCAAAATTAAATCGGGCTCTGTTAAGCTCAAGTGAGAGTAATGGAGACTAATTGACAGGGCATCCACTGAGACGGGTTATATGGGCACTCCCCCGTACCTTCCCTACAGCTCCGTATTGTGTCTACCCTGTGCTACTGAACCACTAAGAGCATCTAGACGTATGTTGAATACTCGGCCGTAAATTTCGCCTGCCTCCATGTACACTCTGCAGGTAGGTAGCAACAAGGGATGGATGGCTGTCTGCTGGTCTGGTCATAGGGCGTGTCCCATAGAGATAACCTAATTATCGGAGACAGTCACATCTACGAACAGCCCGATCCGATGAAATATTTAGTTACGTAAGCAGTTGACGGCCCGTGACACTCTTTGCCCAACTACATATCCGCTATAAGTATTACCTATTCTAGTTAGACTAATACCCACACTGTATGATATTGACATGCTACGCCAATGCTGAGGATGCCACTTAATTTTAGCTAGAACTGTACCAACCGAGGTGGTGACCAAAAAAACGGGCAGACCCACCATACTGAAATAGTGCTGGGTCTGCCCGTTTTTTTGGTCACCACCTCGCCAACCTACCATTAAGTATGTGATGGAAATCAGGGAGGCTGGCGAGGCTAGTAGCCTAAGGAGGGTGGTACTTACGCCCCACACACACCTACTACATATTGAGAGGTACCACCCCTCCACACTATTGGAAAGCTTTAGCTTTCCCGAACATATATTTGCATCGCGAATCAAGTGTGAAGGGAAAGCATAGCTTGAGTAGTTCGAGCGGTGACCCTAAAAAGTATAAATTTCTCTGCATCTGTTGGGTTTATTAGGTGGTATTGATGTTGTATGAGTGTTGGAGTTATTGTACAGTCATCCACTGTGAGGGGGTTATATGGGTACGCCCAGCGTGCCTGCCACACATCTCGCGAGTCGGCCACTATATCTAAATATGAATACAAGGCTTCCATGACAAAGGTATTAAGTATGTGTGTAGGCTACTGTGCGAGCTTTACAGTGGCTTAAGTCACTTGCCAGGGTTATAAATGCGCTAACCTAAAATGAAAATGAAAATGCCTCGCGTTCGAGGCGGTCGAAACAATAGATGAGACCCCCCGGCACTACCTATACCACCCGAGTGGGGTCTAATCTATTGTTTCGACCGCCTCGGCGTTTTCATTTTCATGGTATCTAAAGTGGTAGCGCTACGCCTCCAACGGCTAAAGCTTTCCATTTAGAGACAGTTTGCCTGGCGCTACACTGTACCTGTACTTAGGCTTCGCATCTGCAGCTCTTTACACCCAATAGAAGGATAAGATCCGCTCGAATAATTGCGTTATTGGGTATAAAGAGCTGCAGATGCGGCCCCAGTTTTCCACTTTTAAGTCACGGTGCCGAAATAAAGTCCAAAGGGATAGGTAGTCCAGTACTGTAGCAAGGAGGGATGGAAATAGGCTACAATCCACATACTGTTTCCCCACTGTAACTCATACATGGTACGGCTTGTCAGCCCAGCTTTGTGCTACTGCCTTTACTTGGTATATTGGTAGTGACTACCGTTACGCTACTGGCGTAGCTGCTAGTCATGTGACCTCTTTTATCTAATAGACAAAACAACTTTTTATCCAATGATAATCGGAAAATTAATGTCGCAATATCTTGTGGCGTTTTTTTGTTCTTTAAATATTGGCAGTAGCATAACGGTGGTCACTGCCGACATACCAGGTAAAGGCAGTATCTCTCAATTCCCTATAACTCAAGACCTCATAAAATATCTTTTTTTGCTTTGCATTACTGCTCTTTGCATCTGAACAATTCTAAAATATCTACTAAATAACCGTCTTGTCATTGTTCAACAGATTCAGTATAGGACCGCACCCACCTCAAATCTTTGCCCACTCTTGTCCGCCTCGCTGTATTAGGCCATACCCTGTTGTCTTGTCAACTCGTGGTAGCGAAAATGGCAGAAGTGGCCGCTGCACCTTTGTCAGGATCGTCCTCCAAGCTGGGAAATATCACCAGCAGCAAGAAGCGACATTTGGAATCCAATCATACCGAAAAATCTCATCGAAAACATAAACGGTCTAAAAGCAATGCGGTTTCTACTCCCAGCCTCGCCGCAGAGTCCATAAGGAGCGAGTCGACCCCGAAGCAGGAACGGAGTCACAAGTCGAGCAAAACGAATGAACCACAGACAGAACAGGGTCCGTTGCAGGACATCATTGGCAACGATAATAAAAACTGGTCGAAGAGGAAGAAGACGGACAACGAGCAAGGCAAGGCAGACAAGAGGAAGTCAAAGGAAGGTGGAGAGTCATCGGACCAAGTCCCCGATGATGGCGACAACGACAACAACAATACCGACGATGATGTCTCAAGTGCGCAGGGACAGTTTGGACTCGTGGTGCTTGATTCGTCGCTTTCAACGACATTGCCCAGTGCTAACCGTCCATCTGCGCATCAGTATCCATTCTATACTCAAACTGTTTCGCAGTATCTCCCGCTCCACCCTTTAGGCATTAACGAGCCTATACAGGGTTACGTGAATCAACATTTGGAACTCGTTCTCAACCGTTATGTGCCCAGTTTGGGCGGTGTGCTCCTATCCTACTGCAACCCTCGCATCGGGGAAGCTCCGGGAGAAGGCTTGCTCACCCAACATAGCGGAATGGAGGACGTAGCCCTTCTTGAAGCCGTTAACGAGCACGCGGTTAGCTTCGGTTGGCTTACCGTTGAGATAAATCTTTTTCGACCGTTCCGGGGTGCTTGGCTGGAAGGTCTCGTCAATATCCAGAGTGGAGGTCATATCGGGGTGGTCTGCTGGGGTAAATTCAATGCATCGATCGAGTCCGAGCGACTGCCACAGGACTGGAAGTGGGTCGATCAGCATGCTACTAAAGAAAATGCGGCCGAGGCCGGAATTGCATCACCCTTTCCCTTGGACCAAGATAATCCCGTAGCGGAGCCTAACGAGGTACATGCGACGGGATATTGGGTGAATGGACAAGGCTCCGAAGTCACAGCCGATATACCGATATACTTTCGCATCAAAAACTACGAAGTTGGTACTAGCGGTGACTATGGGTATTTAAGTATCGAGGGTACCATGCTCACAGAAGAAGAGGAGGAGGAGAAGGCTCGGAAAGAAAGAGAAGTCCAAAAGCGTAAGCTGAACCGCGGAATTGCGCCCCGTAGGGACAGGAGGCCACTACTAGAACTGGGAATGACTAAATTTGCCAATGACGAGGGGCGTGAACCTCAAAGCCAGCGCACAGAGATATAGTTTCTAAGTTAAACAGAGCGAAACCAAGATTAGCTCGATCTGCTTTCTCTTTGGGTGTCCCATTATATTTGCCTCTTTGCAAAAGAATCGCTGAGATCGGAAACTGTCTGACTACCGAATAACCTAGAAAGCGGCTAGAACATGCCATTTCGTAGTATTCCCATAATCATGACCGTTAACGTTCCAGCCTGATTCAACTGACACAGCGATACAACGATATTCTCAGCATTCTATATGACAGCAGGTGTGTGCTATTTGGTCTTAATCACTACTCTGGAAAGTAGCTCCTGTTGCCTTTTCTCCCTTGTCTTGGTTCACCACAACGATAGGATCTGTCAGATCAACACCACGTTCCAAAGCCTCAGTCACTTCAGCTGCTGGACCAGTGAACCACTTCCTCGCCCACAGAATCCAAGTGCTTATCGCACCTATCGCTATGATACCTACCGCAACTACGGTATAGTTTAATGTTTGACTCGTGACGGGATTTGCGGTTGGGAGGACGAAGAACACGGCAATAGCGACAATCCACGCGACAGCAATGAAGGCCACGACCCTACTAAAGCCCTTAAGATTGAACGGCCCCTTCATGGTAACGAATTCTCGGTGCCAAATCAATCCAAGAAGGATAGGGATTCCGTAGCTAATGTAGAGACCGATTGTGGCGATGCTAGTGGCGGCTGCGAAGGCGACATTGCTACCGAGCGATGGCAGTGCCAGAATGAAGCTTAGCGTAGCGGCCAACCAGACAGCCCTGACAGGACTCTTGAAACGAGCGTCAACTTTGTGGAAGAAGGGATGTATGCCTCCGTCGCGCGCAAACGCAAACATCATGCGTGAGTTACTTGTCATGCTGAAAAGCCCACAGTGCCATACGCACAGGATGATGAGACTAAATAGAACTAGGGCGCCATCCTGGCCGAATACATCGATCAGAATCTGGAGAACTGGCTGCGAGTATACAGATGAAATTGTATTCTCAAAGTCCTGAATAGAGAATAGGAAGGACAACAGCACGAGAAGCCCAAACACAGCACTGAAGCCTACTGATGATACGACGCCGATTGGCGCGGACCACTACAGTTCATTGAAGTCAGTATTCTGTAAGCTCCTGAGACAAGTTCCTTGCTCTACCTGGCAGGTTTTGCGTCTGCCAGTAGCTTAAATAGGAGAAGATGGCTACGGGGATAGCTGACCGATGCTTTGCGCGTCTCTTCGGAAAGATGTGCGGAGGCGTCGAACCCGGTTAGTCTAAGCGGCGTCAGTATACCGTTTTTCGGTGGAAAGAGACGAGGGCAGCGCGTACGTGTACTGTGCAAGGAGACTGCCGCATACAGCTAGGTATACAGGTGATGCCCTTTCACTCCAGCCTGGATTCCCATCCATACCTGTGCCATCGTTCAAATAGCCGAATACGAACGAGGCGGGCTGATGCTTCGGAGCCTTGGCGAGAACGGCTATGGCTAACGCTGTGATGCCGGCGGAATGTAGAATGATGGATACGTTGTTCAGATACTTGAGCACGCGCACGCCGAACGTGTTGACGAGGCCGTGGGAAACCAACACGGCGGCATATATCCCGATTGTTTTCGATGCTGTTGGCACATACCCGGCACTCTTGACCGTCGCGGCCGTTGCAATTAGATTGGCGAGTCCGAATGATATGCCCGTCGTTACAGCTACCTGGCCGAGAAGGTTAAACCATCCCGTCATCCACGCCGCGAGAGCAGACCAACGCCGCGGCGCCATCATCGCGGCCCAGAAGTATGGGCCTCCACTTGTCGGGATCGCGGAAACAATCTCCGCCATTGCCACGGCTACCATGAGCGTAAAGAGGGATACAACAATCCAACCAATGCTCATGACTACAAAGAGCTGGGTTAGATACACCGAGCAACGGGATTCAAGCAGGAGACTTGTGGCCTACCTGCCGGACCGCCCGTGTTCAGGCCATACTCAAATAGTGTTGTCAGACCCGTAATAACACTCTACGAAAGGTGTTAGCTTGGTCTTGTACAATGTGTACCATCTCTATGAGGATACTCTCACTCACGATAATTGAGAAGGACACTCCGAAATTGTGCGCCAGTCCCTATACAGTCAGCAAACCTGGTCTGGTTGAACGTGCCGAGTGAAATGTGAGTAATTACCCAGTCTCGTTTCAACTCCTGCTCGTAACCAAATTGCGCTAGGCGGTCTTCATCCCGGACCGCGATGCTGTTGGACGTTTGTGGCTCAATCTCGAGTGAGGCTGCCATGATTCACTCACATGTGCGAGGTCGGATTGTTATCAAATATTATAAGTGAATGAGACGCAAGGTTCGCTGGCTTTGCGCTATGCATGGCGGCGTAGCATTTTTGGCGTAGGCCGGCCTGTCGTTCTTATACATACTAAGTACACTCCTAGTACACCTTATATAAAGGCGCCTCCTTGGCAAGAAAGATTACAAGCAGGGGATTGCGATAACAACGATTAGACGACGTCCTTTGTTTGGTTGGATAAAGCCCCTGGTTCACCTCGGCACTATTCGACAACTAAGCGGTGATAAGCAATAAAATACCTCGGGAAAGTTCAATCTTACCATATCTTCTTACGTTGTGAGGATACCTCTTGACGAGTATGCAAATCAACTGAGGGTACCCCCCCCTTAGCTTACCTGAGGGCATCTCCACTTTTACAGCTGCCAAACCAAGTATTTTTTTATACCAGGCGGCTACGCCGCAGGATCCAAAGTTCTAAGATATCTTTTAAATTGTTTGACCTCCAGGGGGTATACGCTCGGCGCCGGCCCTTACTCCAGAAAGAGTATAATAAACTTGATCTTGATCTGCCGCTCGCCTTTAGGCTCACGAGGCTCCTGTTATCTGGTTGGTTATCTGGTTAAGTACTCTTAAGTATCCTTTTTCAGCTGTTGACAGCTGTAAAATGGAGTTACCCTCAGCTTGTCTGATGACTCCTGTTTAAACACCCACGCGATCCACCATTCTTTATAGTATAGAGCAATAAGCCAGGATCTTTGCGCTTTCTCTTCATTGCCAGGTAGTTCTATCTGCAGTTAATTTAAAACCTGAAAGCAATATTTGTTAAAATAAAATCAATTATGCCGGTCATATTGTTCAGCTTTCAATGTGTTCATGGAAAACTATTCACTACCTGTACATTAATATATGTGTACAAAGGCATAAGGGGCATAGGCACCATAAATATCATGACTTGACCATCCATAACTAGCCGAGCGCATTAGTTTCTTCATCTTTCCGAGACACATAACACTTACTTTACCTCAATGTGTTCTTTAAGCGCATCAAAGCGAGCATTTAGTCATTGCTCCAATACAGCAAGGGCTGGGTTGATAACTGCAGTGACAATAGTCCTAATGTCCTCCAAAAGACTATTGCCAGCAATAATCCTGGGTATGTTTTGGCATACCTAGTGATATCTCCTACCAATTATCATTGGTGCTATTGTACAGGAGCCTGCGCGCAAAGGGGACGTCACCTATGCGAGGACCTGTGAACTGCGTTAGACCTTTGTATTTATATTCATTATATTATAGGCATAAACCGAATTACAAAGATCTCGGATAATAAATAAATAAAGCTATTCAGACTTTGATACATACGGCTAACCCTTCCCTAGGGGAGGTATCAAAGCTGTAGGAGTATTATATATAGAGACTAGTTGACCCTCCAAGGGACTGGGAGTCTTTTAGATAATTAAGGGTCAATGCGCTCATAGAATGTTATTCTTATATTAAGTTATTCTGTATTCAGCCCTTGTGATACTGTATAGTAGATAAGGAGCAATAGAGAAAATATGTTTGGAAACGGTGTTGCGGCACTAGTGCATTTTCACAACATTAGACATCTTGTTTTGCTTGGTATTTTGGCATGCCATATACTACATATGTAGGCATGTAGAAATCTGGTATTTATTTGTTGACTTGCTAACCATGTACCTAAATACCTATCTATTATCTATCTAGATATACAAGGCTTTTATTCCTCTTGTCTTCCTTTTGTTCTATCTCTATCTCTGCTGATGAATCTTCAGACTTAATACTCCCACCAGTTTCTTTGCCCTGGATCTTATACTTTCTTATGCTTTACTACGTTGAGGCGCCCAACGTGGCAGTCCTAACACTCTCCCAGCCCAACTTCGATCCCACGTCGAGAGACATAGGGCAGTTGGTACGCGTAAAGCTCGCAACTATGATGAACAGTAGTATGTAACCAAGCAACAATTTACCAGGACCGAAATTCGCCTCGATACATTAGTCACACCTATGGCGACGACGAACGACCGCCTCGCCCAGCTGGCAGTCTGCGAAGAAGACACAAGAATATCTCAAGAATCTGGCCGCTACTTTGAACAATGCTAAGGAGACTCTCGGAAAGCGTTTCTAGCTTGTATAGGCAAGCTACTTGTAATCCCTATCCCTTTCTCCTCCTTTGATCTAATCATTATAACATAGAGCAGAATTTTATCTTGCGCATTTAGTTTGGGTGAGCAAGCTACCCTTTACCCCTATTCCTACACCAAGTTCTTCTTGACATCTTCCCATCCTTCCTAAAATATTTCTTTCGACCCAATGCCTAAAACCCCGTTCCATGTCGAACTTGTTGATGCGTTAACAAAACATATGAAGAAACGCGCCCGTATCTTAAGCACACAGATCTATGTATCTATACCCGGGAATTTTTTTTCACGGGACGCCTCCTATATTTAGCATATGGCCCATCTTTTCGATCTAAAGGAGAGTGGTGTTGTCAGCTGACTGGAGCTAGGGAATTCTCATATTTATATAAGAGAATGCGCCTAGGAGGCAGGGAGGAAGGAACGATGACGACAATAGGGGGAGGATAGTAGCAATAGAACTCACCTTAGTCTTCAAATACCCCTCTACTTCATGACTTCGAAAACCACCTTTCCCTTTCCAGCTCAACGGTACCATGGCCACGCGCTCCGTGACCCGTACCTCTCGGTTAGGCCCTTCGACGGCTCGGATCTTGTCGGGGTTATTTGTTAATAACCTGACCTCTTTCTGACCAAGGTCGAGAAGCATAGCCGTCGCGAGACCGTAGCTGCGAGCATCTGCCGGATGTCGCAGTAGCAAGTTCGCTTCAACCGTGTCGGATCCCAGGTCTTGGAGGTTGTATGCTTTAAGCTTCTCGCCGAGTCCGATGCCCCGGCCTTCTTGGCGCAGGTAGATAATAATGCCCCCGTCCTTTTCGCTCGGAAGCGACATCAACCGGGCCGCCTCGTCTAGTTGCTCTCCGCAGTCACACCGTGCAGACCACGCGGTCTCGCCCGTGTAACATTCCGAGTGTATGCGCACAAGAGCTGGGTTGGCTTGCCTAGGTGTATCACTGGCACAGTCCGAATCTGTAGCGGTCGCGGGGCCCATCATGCCGCTCTGCGTCCTCCCGGGATACAAGCGTCCTGTATAAGCGCCCCTGACCATCCGATCCATTTCGGTCTCTCCCTCTCTCGGCGCGTCGAGCGATGTGCTCCTGATATGCGATCCAAAGACGATGGCCAGGTGTTCCTTCTGGTCGACGTTGTTGGTGTAGAGATGCAGGAACATCTCAGTACCGCCAGTGGTTGGTATCCGTGCGCGAACGACGCATGTCACCTCGGGCAGCGTCTCGAGGAGGCGGGGTTTCTTAGTGCCACAGCCGCCGGTCGGTATAGACGAGTCGACCGGCACGCCGCGAGGCTGCTCGCTGCGGGGTGTAGTAGTCCCAGGCGTGGCGGGGGGCGTAAAGGCCGGCGATAGGAGGGAAGGAGGAGGAAGGCCAGCGTCGCTTAACGCGGCCGCATTCAGTATCGTAGACGGCACCTCGAGGGTCTGCCGGGGAGCAGACCTCGCCACGGGTGGCAGGGAGAACTCTACCCGCCCTTCATGTTGGGCGTTCACGCTGTCTGGCAAGCCCGAGATGTCCGGAACTGGTCGCGACCGTGGAGAGCAGAAGGAAGGAAGGTCGGGGGTTTCTTTGTGCCATGTTCTGTCGACCTCGGCTCCTCCTCCACCAGATATATCCTCCGGATCGAGCGTCATTGCGCCGGCAGGGCCAAGACCATCCATCTGGACCGGGACCGCGAACTGTTTATAGAGCGAGAATAAAAAAGGGGGAAAGGGAAAAAAAAAAAAAAAAAAAAGATCGCGAATTGGGTAGAATAACAAGCTAGAGAGCGTACAAACTGCTGTCAAAGGTGAAAGCGCAGTATACAAAGGTAGAAAAGGGCAGGTAGGCAAGCCCCTGTAGGAAATGGTGAAGATACTACTACGTAGGTTAGGGATCAACTACATGTTCGAAACTGATGTGAATGAAAGATGTTAAGAACGTATACTCCAAAAAGTGACGCTCGGCAATTCGGGGTCCCCAGGTTCAAAAAGCTTAAATGGTCGACCATCGTGCCTATACTTTTGCTTATTATTACTTAAGTAATGGTCCATGCCGGATCTTGCCAAGAGCAAGTAAATGTACGAGGTGGGGTATGCCATCTTAGTCATGCGGTTGCTCTAGTGCGCCGACGGTACAATAGTAATAGGCTCTCGAGGCTCTGTAGCACCTATATATATCATGGATGTATGTCATTGCTATGACATGCAGTGGAGCTGTGGAGACAATGCTGCATACCTACATATGTACCTACCTAGGTAGCTACTTACTTAGCTAAGTGAATAACGATATAGCGCTGGAACATTGAAGGAATCGAACCTAACCGGCTATTTGTAGGTAAATGGTACTTAGGTACCCAGGTACTTAGGTAGGTAAGTTACATGTAAGAGCTGCATCCAGGAAGTAGCTCGAGCAACTCCTTCGACGACTGTCTTTTATGCTATCTGAGCACACATACTAACGCAACTATCTTCAAACGCTGAAGATGTAAGGGACCTAAATCTTAAACCGGTATAAGATCCTGTGTAGTCGTGCCACCGCATACTGTCAGCTCTAGATCCAACCATGAAGGAAGATATCGATGCGCAGCAGGCGGCAGCTACAGAAAATATCGTGTACGCTACGAGCTGCTTCACGTCGCCTCTTGCAGTGTATTTCTAACTTTAAGGCTCGGCCCCAGCTCTTTTAGCGGACGAGTTAGTGTCCTCATCTGAGGGTCAGCCGTGGATCGATTCGAGATTGCAACAAATAGAAGGGCCACTCAACTCCCGAGGGACTAAAGGATCAATAGGCCACACTTTCATGGTTTATATTTATACTGAAAATCAAAATCAAGAGAACTTTTACCCTTTTGTTTTACTAGAGATTTCTGTTTTCCATGAGTTCTCCTTCGGATATTTGCGTTATGGTTTAACAGATATGCCGCCCCAGCCAAACTTCCCACCTAATAATATCTTCAACCCAGGTTAGCCCGCGATAAACTTTAAAACTAGAAATTAAACGAAAATCCAGCCCCGCTTTATTAAATAAGTGTCCGTATTATACACGGCTTCGGTATTTTAAGTCTATGCTTGTTTTCGAGAGAAACTCTCGTAGTCGCTAACATTTTTATAAACCCTATTAATCTTATACAAAATCGAAACAAAACCGTCTCCGGCGATGTGTTCAGCTCCAGCTTCAAGGTCCTTCCAAAGGATATGAAAGCAGTCGGCCGCGGCCATCATGGAGCATTAAACGGCATCGTGGTGGACTAAACTTTACCACATCAGCCATAGGCGATGGCTTGCGTGAAGGGCTACTGACCTTTAACCTTCAATACTTTCTCGTAGCGTAGCCTCCTAACGATGCTGACCGGGGTTGTTTATGCCGGTATTTGAGTCTCATCTAGACCGAGCTGGCAGCAACACCTGAGTCTCAATTGTTCACATGCCTTTACCCGAGAGATAATGTCATTCTCCTCCTACAGTACCTAAGCCTGTTCACCATTCCTTTACTATCATAACGACACAATGCTGCGGCTGATGCATTCTAGTCTCTGTACTAAAGTCCGCATAACAATTCCAACATAACGCAAAGTCCCGACACCGCTGGCATTGCCAAGTCTCACAGATTATCTCTTCAGAGTAATTCGCGCACCCACATAGGCGAAACTTCCTAGACTCCAACGGCTAATAGCTTGGAGGCTGGGTCTGTTTTAAGCCATATGTGATACTTTTTCTCGTGCGTCTTTCATGTGATGACCCCAATAGTCGACCAGCCAGCACTTGAGTACGGCTTTTATAGGTGCGTTGCGATTGTGTTAGGACTGAGGCCGTCGAAACCAAAGCGAACAGTACCCTTCGGTAGATCGGCACCATCAATGACCAGAACCAAATCATATGTGGTAAGAGGGCCGCCCGGTACCTCAATTGCAGTCAATACAGCCCTGTAGCCCATACAGACTGGCCTTGTTGTACGGAAGCCTACGCGCTGACGGGAGGTCACCTATGCGAGGCCCCGCGAACTGTATGACCTTTCGTATTCGTATTTATCATATCATAGGTATGAAGCCGAATTACAGGATGTCTTAGATAATAGATAGATGAAGCTATTCAGAGACTGAAACACGCGCCTAAACCTTCTCATAGGGAGGTTTAGGTCCGTAGGATTCCTGTATATAGAGACTAGTTAGTCCTCCAAGGGGCTGAGGGTCCTTTGGATAGCTAAGGGTTATTGCGCTCATAGAATATTATCCTCATATTGAGTCATTCTCCACGTCCTGTATTCACCCCTTATGATAAATAATCATCAGGAGAGTATTATATTTCTGAGACCATTTTGAACGGTCGTCACTGTTATGGTGACTATCTCCTATGAAACCCCCCCCTTCGCGCTAGTGTGGTACATCTCCACACCATGCATGCATGTACCTACATGTACATACCTAGGGAGATAATCCTGCACTCCTCCCCCCATATAAGAGCCAGCCCCACACAGGTACCGCGTGGGGAGTCTGCCACCAGCTGTCAGCTCCACTGGTGGGTTCTGCCACTAAATTGTATGTACCTCTGGTGGAAGAGGCTGGAGGCTATACCAACTTTAGTATGGCGCCGATCACCCTTGTAAGTAGAGGTACCTAGTGGAGCTAACTTTTACTGGGCGCAGACTACATATGTATGTATGGTTGGCAACAGCCCACCGTGAGCAGGAATCTCAGTTCGAGATACTTGCACCAATTATGCTTATAAACCGTCTCCATGGTCACTGTTGGCCTACACACCAGTAGGTAGGTGCCTTACATAAGCACAACTGCCCACCTAACCTCTCCGTTAGGTACAGCTACTAGGACATCACATAAAACACAGCAAACAGTTACAGATGCATCAATAAGTCTCTTCTATGTAAGTTATGACGACCACTATATTGAAGGACTTACCACCTTTCCTCCTCCTACTTGTTATCGTCAGCACGCTTGGCCCCTTGCAGTTCGGATTCCATCTCGTAAGCTGCCCGTCTTCTCCCCCCTTCACGCCTGCCTGAGTCAAGCAGCCGGTTATTCCTCAACTGGCTGATATGATTTGCCCAATCCCACTAGGCCGAGCTCAACGCACCGCAAGATGTCATCTCCTGCCTCGTCCCGAAATCATCCGTCTCGTCGAGGGTTTCCGCCGCCTTCTCGTCATGGATGACGTCGTCATCGCCGACCTCGAACCGCGCCACCGCTGCAGCTGGCTTACCTGACTGTATCCCCATGAACGCCGCCCAATTTGCCGTCGTATCGAGCATGTTTACCCTCGGTGGTCTTGTTGGCGCACTGGCGGGCGGCCCCGTATCTTCTGCGCGAGGACGACTGTTCGCCATGCGTCTGACCGGTCTATTCTTCGTCGTCGGCTCTATTCTACTGACGTTGGGAGTATCTGTTATCATGATGTCCATCGCAAGAATTCTATCTGGCATAGGCGCTGGTGCGGCCACTGTCATCGTCCCTATCTACATCAGCGAGGTTGCGCCTCCTCGCGAACGGGGAACATTTGGAGCCATGACTCAAGTCAGCATTAACGTGGGCATCCTGGGGACGCAGACACTGGGCTGTTTTCTAAGCTCCAAGTCGACTTGGAGATGGATCTTTGCTGCCGGCATTGCTATTGCTTCGCTCCAGCTTCTCGGCCTCTCGGTTATTCCTGAAAGCCCGGGATGGCTGGCCATTCATAAGAATGTCCCCAAAGCCAAGCGTACGCTGCAGCGGATTCGTGGCAAACACTACGACATCGAAGAGGAGACCGCCTCCTGGGACTCGAGCGTTGCATCATCTGAAGAGGAGGCGCTTCTCGGTGATTCGTCCGCTACACTGGTCAACTCCAGCCCCAGAAGGACCTCGGTCTCGAGTAACGCGAGCGGGAAGTCTAATTCTCATCTTGGATTTTTGCAAGTTGTCAGAGATGTGAAGTATCGCCCGGCCTTAGTGGCAGCTATCGGAGTCATGTGCGCTCAGCAACTGTGCGGTATCAACTCCATCATCATGTATTCGGTGTCTCTGCTGAAGGATCTCCTCCCCATAAATTCGGCCTTGTTAACAATTATCATCTCGGCGATCAACCTTGTTACGACTATTGCCTGCTCACCATTACCAGACAAACTTGGGAGGAAGACCTGCCTGTTACTATCCATCTCCGGTCAAGGAGTAAGCGCGCTCTCACTGGCTTTGTCAATAGTTTTGGAGGCCAAGATTCTCTCTGCAGTTGCCGTACTGTTTTTTGTAGCTTTCTTTGCCGTTGGCTTGGGCCCCGTCCCCTTCATTCTCGCATCTGAGATGGTAGGTCCCGAAGCGGTGGGCGCTGTCCAGTCCTGTTGTCTAGGAGCCAACTATCTTGCTACTTTTTTGGTAGCTCAGTTTTTTCCGATCATCAATATCGCCTTGAACGAACGCTTTGGCGGTGCCGGGTGGGTCTACTTTATCTTCACGGCTTTGGCTATTCTTTGTGGCTTGTTTGTGATGTGGCGCGTGCCAGAAACCAAGGGAAAGAGGGATGCGGATGAGGTCTGGGGCCGAACACGGCGCTTAGACTAGTATAATTTGCAGGGCTTGATAAATGTAAGGAGCATTTATTAAGATGTATTAATATGGTTAAGTAATTTCATAATAACTCTATGAATCTCACAGTTTCTGCCCGGGGCGTAGCCGTTGATTTCTGATCATTTGCTCTACTTGCAGAACCCCGGCTCTAACACCGTCGATAACATGAAGGGTTGAATAGGCAAATTCTTCACCCTGTTCATGATTAGCAGCCTCTCGAATGATGTCCTCCAGACCTGCCATTCCCGCGCAACCCATCACAATGACATGAACGTCCCCAGCATTCAACAGCCGCTTCGTAGCCTCCCTTATCTTCTGCCTGATAATAGCTGGGTCGACGCCATGGTGGAAGTCAGAGGCGTTCAGTCCAGTAGACTCGACACCGGCAAATTTTGCATTCTCATCGCTCACGTCGGCCCCTAAAAAGGCCTTGACGCCGTCGGCCAAGTGTTTCTCCCAGAACTTCCCCGTTGTAACAATACCCCATTTCTGGCCCGGGCTGAGTAGAGAAATGGCAGTAAGAACGCTGGCCTCAAAGATGCCGGTGACGGCACACCTTGGCCCGCTTGATAACTGAAGCTTCTGTACTAAAGGATGGACGCTGAAGCAGGCCACGACGATGCCATGGTATCGACCATCAAAATCGGCGAGCACGGCGTCCGTGCTCTTCTGGATGTCGTCTCCGTCGTTGATGCTGGCAGGGCAATTCGACGGGCCAGTATACGTATACACTTCGGTCGACTGCTTCCGTACAGAGTCAGCAACGCGTATTAGTACGTAATTCTTTTGGGGGGGGAAGGGGGAAAGGGAGGTGAAGTAGGTCGTTAAATATGACTTATAATAGAAGTGGCGCGGTCACGTGCATATGGGAGGTCGACTATAAGCATTCCAAGTCAGTACTTATTATCCTCTTGGATAGTTATGATATCGCCTTTGGCGCCGCAAAATTTCCAGGCGGCGTAAAACCTAACCTTCCCAAAAAGGAGTCAAGCTATGGTATTGAGAGATGAATGAACGGAGGCAGTACACTGCAGTTCAGTCTTCTTTGGGCCTACTTACTATCATTGAGGACCGTTTTCATCCCATCTGTCATAGCTGAGGACGAGTTAGGATTTAGGAGTAGGATCCTGCTGCCCAGTCCTCTCACAAGTGCGATAGACATTGTCGTTGTAAATCAGAGCCGTATTATATCTCAAAGGACATTCTCATAAACAGGGCGTCGTTCCAGAGTGAAATATTCTGTCACTTATATTACACAGCTGCCGAATTCATTTGTTACTTGTGCATCATACCTAGAACTCAACTCACGATGTCATTTTAGTTGCTTGGTGGGGTTTACGTTTGTTCTTAATACAGGGTATCAATAGATATTTCCGCACTGTACAATTCCTAAGGTAACTACCTAGGTACCTACCTAAGGTACTATGAAAGGTACCTAGTGTAATAAAAAAAAACGATGGTGGTACGGATGTTAAGTGGGACTCCTCGTTTTTTGTTACATCACCTTGCTAGGTACCTACATATGTAGGTGGTGAGCACAGCCACAATGAATAACCCCCCGATCAATCACCTAAGGCAAGGGTACCTACCTACATACCTTCTCGCAGGTCTGACGACAGCTTACACTTGTCCAGCACCATCTCCCGTTCGCCTTCAGTGTACGTCTACCGCCCCGTCGCAACACACTGGCACTGTTCAGCAGCTTTGTACCTCGAATCGGCTCCGTCCTCGCCCTCACTTCTCTTTCCAACAAGGCTTCTGGTGGCTCGACACTCGGTTCATTTGGTCCTCTCGGGCGAGCCGTGGTAATTCGTGCTCTGACAACACGCCCGAGAGAGAAGCAATCATGACAGCTCCTCCTATTGGTTGGTAGTAGCCTCCCCGTTGTCTCGGTGCTTCGGTGCCCATGTTGTCACTACTGTATTCTCGCATTGCCCGTTCTAACATGTGTATGTGCACTAGTCCTCGATGGAGGCACTGGATTTTTGAAGGTCGGATATGCCGCCCAGAACTTTCCCGAGCACCAGTTTCCCTCCATCGTTGGCCGACCGATTCTGCGAACCGAAGAGCGAGGCAGCGACAATGACATCATCATTAAGGATATCATGTGTGGCGACGAAGCTGCTGCCGCGCGTACCATGCTCCAGATCACCTACCCCATGGAGAACGGCATCGTGAAGAGGTGGGATGACATGCAGCATCTGTGGGACTTTACGTTCTTCGAGAAGATGCAAATCGACCCCCGTGGCCGCAAGATCCTTCTCACTGAGCCCCCTATGAACCCTCTGAAGAACAGGGAGCAGATGTGCGAGGTCATGTTCGAGCGTTACGAGTTTGGTGGCGTCTATGTCGCCATCCAAGCTGTGCTTGCACTGTATGCGCAAGGTACGTGCGGCTGTCGCTGAGTTATCTGAAACCTCATCTATTACAGTTATTGACAATATGGCGTGTCTTTCTCTAGGTCTAAGCTCCGGCGTGGTGGTCGATTCCGGTGATGGTGTCACACATATCGTTCCCGTCTACGAATCAGTTGTCCTCAACCACTTGACCCGGAGGTTGGACGTTGCAGGTCGCGACGTCACACGCAATCTCATAGCACTCCTTCTACGGAGGGGATATGCCCTCAATCGAACCGCCGATTTCGAAACGGTCCGTCAAATCAAGGAAAAGCTCTGTTACGTGTCGTACGACCTAGAACTAGACAAGCGCCTAAGCGAGGACACTACAGTACTGGTAGAGAGTTATACGCTTCCCGACGGCCGTGTCATCCGAGTGGGAAGCGAGCGATTTGAAGCTCCCGAATGTCTTTTCCAGCCTCACCTTGTAGATTGCGAACAGCCAGGTATTGCCGAATTCCTCTTCAACACGATCCAGTCCGCCGACGTCGATGTCCGCTCCTCTTTGTTTAGGGCGATAGTGCTTTCGGGTGGCAGTAGCATGTACCCAGGTCTACCATCGAGGTTGGAGAAAGAGCTGAAGCAGCTATGGCTCACTCGCGTTCTTGGGGGGGACCCGGAACGGTTGAATAAGTTCAAGGTTAGGATAGAGGACCCACCGCGCCGGAGACACATGGTTTTCCTAGGTGGCGCCGTGCTTGCCAACATCATGGCCGACAACGAAAGCATGTGGATAAGCAAGGAAGAATGGGCGGAGCAAGGACCAAGAGTCCTAGAAAAATTAGGGCCACGCTAGAAGGCGAACTATAAGAGCGAGCGGGGGATGCATGTTTAGAGCCTTGTAGGTTTGATTATCATACCAATTACAATCGAATGGAATGGGAATATCAACTGTGATACCGCAGTCTATTCAATGTCTGTGCACACATGTCGTCTATCTTCTCAAACCATGCTGTAGGTACTGGACAATATGAAGGGATGTTGACTTTGAAGAGCTGGGACAGCCTTGCGCCTCCAACATATCACAGTTTGATGATCTCCATACGACAGATTTCCTCTACTTTCTTACCTTGGTCTCGGCAGCTAGTTAATTTAGACTAGAGCATGTTTACATTTATCCCGGTAGTAAATGGCGGTTTTGGTGTGACTTGCTAGGATGTTGGAATCTATGGTAATGTTACGGACCTCTTATATATCGGAAGATATATAAGACGTACGCGGGGGTTCTTGATTTGCAGGTAACAATAAGACTAACAGCAGGTGGTCCGTAAGGGAGGTTTGCTGGTACTCCCACCACTAGTCTAGTCGCAATAGAGTAGTAGTCGTCAATAGAAATTGAGATGAGATTGATAGCTGAGGAACTAAACTAAACGAGTGACTAGAAAATAATAGACTTATATAGAGAACCCTCATTCCCCCTCTTTGTCCTGGATCGTAGGATAGCTCCCCTATCCTCCTATCCTCCTGGATCGTAGGATAGCCCTCCTATCCTCCTATCCATCACGTGACCTAATCACGTGACTTCCCATCTTCTGGCCCGTGGCATGTCTCCAAATCCTTGGCGTATGGCATTCTTCCTTAGTCTTGGTCTGCCCAGCTGGCCGCCTTTCTGGTCTACTTCGTAACAGGTAATTACTTACCTGTAGCGGCACGCTACTTAACAGACGTTTAAACTAAAGCTTATCTTTTAGGTAAATAAAATTTCCGGTAAAAAAGAACAGGCCCTGGAGCCCCCTAATTAAAAATAATATACTGTAATTTTTTTTAAATTTATAAAGCTCTTGGTTAAAGTTTTATCTGCTGGGAAGGGTGGTGGGTTTTGGTGGGAAAATGGGAGATGGACGGATTTAATTGCCTTGTGTGTTATACCTAAAAGTACCTGCGGAGTACCTATGTAGTTACCTAGGTAAGGAAACAGATAACTCAGCTTAGTAAACAATCAATTAGATAAGCATCTAGCCCACCGAGGATATGTAGGTAAGGGTAACCGCGCACGGACCATTCCTCAGTATCCAGAGGTTAACAAGTAGGCATCAGACTTGAAGTCATCCGTTACGACCCGTCAAGGTTCACGGTTTAGTTGTCTCGGTATTTAAATTACTGTTGATTTGTCTTTCCCCTACCCATCGAGCATTAGGATCTGGCATATCAACGTCGCACGAGCTTCTAGCCTTCATCTAAATTCATCCTCATCTTTATCCTCACCCTCACCCTCACCCTCCCATCTACACCAACACTTACACTCACGCTGACAACTCGTTTCATAACTCGGTGACTGCCTGTCACCGTCTAAGCTACTACCAAAAAAGCACATGAGAGCTACCACTATCGTTGGAGCGTAATATCGCATTGTCTCACCGTAGCTTCCGGTCTTCCGGGCGAGGGGGGTGGCTTGACTCTTTTTGCACACGTAGGGGGGCAAATAACGAGATAGCCCCCTAGACAGCCCAGCCATGAGTCTCACGAACCCACCCTCGGCAGCATCGGGGCCCGCCTCAGTATCGGCGCGGCCTCAGACATTGAAAAGAAGCGTCCAGGCTGCATTTGAAGGTAAGACTTTTCTTATTGAGCGTGAAAGTGAGATGAAAGCAACGCCCCTCCCTTATTTTATATTTTATATTTTATATTTTATATTTTATATTTTATATTTTTAGCTTTTGCTCGTTCGTCGCCCGGTCCGAGTCGGCCAATAAAGGCACAACGCGTAGGATAACTCTCAGTTCATACACATGCATTTATTGCCCCTATCATGGTTGCGCATCGTTTCGGCCAAGATGGGAGGATCTACCATCGCACAAGTGTCGCCGCCAACAGTGAGTGCTCTCGACAGGTGCTCGTCGACCGCAGGTCATTCATCGAATCTTCTTATCCATCCGACACCTGGTCATATTTCTATCTGTACGACCATTTCGAAAGCCATAAGGGACAATGGCCCTTTTGATATTCCCCGTGACGCCATCCGAGTATAGGCTAACAAACTCTTTTCTTTTGGATCTAGACCCCAGCGATCGCGGCGTAAAGGTGGGCTACCAGTCCAAGGTCAAGGTGATGGACAAGTACCGCGTTGTAGGGTTCATTAGCAGCGGAACCTACGGTCGCGTATACAAGGCACACGGGCGGCAGGGCCAGCCGGGCGACTTCGCCATCAAGAAGTTCAAGCCCGACAAGGAGGGTGAGCAGATCCAGTACACTGGCATATCTCAGTCCGCTATCCGGGAGATGGCCCTCTGCTCGGAACTGCGCCACGAGAACGTCATCCGCCTGATCGAGATCATCCTCGAGGACAAGTGCATATTCATGGTCTTCGAGTATGCCGAGCACGATCTGCTCCAGATTATACACCACCACACTCAGCAGCCACGTCACAGTATCCCCCCCAGCACCGTCAAAAGTATCATGTTTCAGCTGCTCAACGGTTGTCAGTATTTGCACACGAACTGGGTGCTGCACCGTGACCTCAAGCCCGCCAACATCATGGTGACCTCGTCGGGTCACGTCAAGATCGGGGATCTCGGCCTTGCGCGGCTGTTCAACAAACCCCTACACTCTCTTTTCAGTGGTGACAAAGTCGTTGTGACAATATGGTATCGGGCACCTGAGTTGCTACTAGGGAGTCGCCACTACACGCCCGCCATCGATCTCTGGGCTGTGGGATGCATCTTCGCAGAGTTGCTATCGTTGCGTCCTATCTTCAAAGGGGAGGAGGCTAAGATGGACAAGAAAACCGTCCCCTTCCAGCGCAATCAGATGCAGAAAATCGTCGAGATCATGGGCATGCCTAATAAGGAACGATGGCCCCTTCTTCCAAGCATGCCTGAATACAGCAGCTTATCCACACTCACGCCATCCATGATACACCCAGGCCACCACCACCACCCGCACCACCCGCATCACCCGCATCATCCACACCACAAGTCATCGGCGGCGGCGGCTTCGGCGAACCACCTTGAAAAGTGGTACTATGGCACCATCAATGCGCACGCTTCGACTTCGTCACCGGCGTCGAATACCAGTCTCACATCTCTCGGAGCGGAAGGGTACAGACTCCTAGCGGGTCTCCTCGAGTACGACCCTGAGAAGCGGTTGACAGCCTCGCAGGCGTCACACCATCCCTTCTTCGGTGGGTCGGGCTCCGCTTCGAATATAACGATGGGCAATGCTTCGAACACTGAGCGAATCAGCGGGAACTGCTTCGAGGGACTCAAAACGGCCTATCCTACGCGTCGTGTGAGCCAAGATGATAACGATATTCGCACCAGTAGTCTCCCTGGCACGAAACGATCGGGCTTGCCGGACGACAGTCTCGTGGGGGTTTCACGGCCTGTCAAGAGAGTGAAAGAAGCATAGTTTGCGGTTATTCTGATAGTATGCGGGTGTAAGTTCGCAGGATACCACAGGAGTTTGACTAGGTTGGGCCGCGTCATACAGTAATACATTGGTCTGCGTCAGTCAATATATTTTTAGTAATGTTATATATAGCTAGGTGTTTGGGGAAACCATCATGACATTCGGCATGCAGAAAAGACAGGCGAGCATGGGCAATGAGTGTACGACTAGTTCTGAAAATTGTAGTATAACCAATACCGACACTTCACTCTTTGTTGCCGTGTGACGGTTTTGTCATCTCTTCTCGCCCTATCCCAATCTCTTCAGAAAATTGCACTTTCTCTCTCATATTCCTAAAGAACTATCACAAATTTGTACCTCTTGGTAGTGATGTTACGCACCGAGGTTGCAAGCTGCCCCTTTCCGACATCTACACTATCTCATTTCAACTGCATAAATGGGTTTGTAACAATGTTGTCCACATAGACACATCTTTCAGCATAGTCCATCCTGGTTATGTTACTCATTCTACACATAGCACCAGGCATCCCGCAAACGAGACCGTCATACTATATATGATATGGCGGGTTGAATACTTGGATTGGCCCGATGGATAAGAGAATTATACGGTTCTGTAGCGGGGAGGAAACACGTGTGAGGTTACTTACTTTTCGCGTTGCAAGGGTTAGCGGGTTTACTCAGAATCATGTCTTCGTGTCTGAATTCATCCGAAGCACTGGATTACGCTCCTTTGCGAGCAGAGCACTTGTAAGATGTGTATAAGTCAACAATGTCACGTAATTTCAAGCTGCTCGTCGAGTGATATCGTTGAGACAAGGGAAACCGTTGCCTAGCATATTCTCTCATGTACGCCCTTTTTTCTTTCATTCTCCTGCTCTCTGAACGAATCCCGTATCTTAGAAAAGAAATGCGTTCCTATATCTGGCATGCCAACAGGGGCATCGTTTAGGCTAACAAGAATGATCACTCGTAGAAAGTGAAGAGTGAAGGTGGAAACTGAGCAAAGGCAATAATCATGAATTAATTAAGTATGAAAGTATATAAGTAATAAGAATTACTGGCTGCCGCTGCTGTGCCTGCCAAACGGGTAGGTGGATCATTAGATAATAAGAATCACGTCTCGCGTCGTTCGTGCACCCCCATTTTCGCAATTCCACACTCGTCCGCAAACTGTTCATCCATTATGATTTGTATAATACCAGCGGGAGCGAAACCCACCTGAGGACAGCGACATTGAAATAGTACAACATATTTCATACTCGGCCAAATCACCTGTCCGATTGATTGATTCTGGCCTTCTCTCTGCCTTTTGTCTGCCCTTTGTGGGGAAAGTGGACTCGGGAGTACGGGTTTAGCTACATAAATCCACTTACAACCCATGTTATGGGCGGGAGGGCCGTCAGAAAATGGCAGGTTTAGTTCCACAAACCCGACAAAATTGGTTCCCGGGAGAGGAGAGGGACAGATCCGAAAGCAGACCACTGGGAAGATGGGGCGCGGCGAGTTCGCTGGTCTAGCTTGTTGAGCGCCAATTTCGATGTGGGAGCAATTAGTGTCGCGTGCTGGGTTCAAAAGCTCTACTTCTTTACAGGCGTGGGAGGTGCCTTGACGTTGTTGGAGAGCCAAGCTAGACCTTCGAGCAGACCCTCACCGGTCGTGGCACAGCTGGGCACCACATACCAGATCTTATCCTTTAGTTTAGACAGCTGGAGAGCCTCGGTGACTTCCTGGGGTTTCATGGCTACAGCAACAGCAAGGTACACATTAGTATGAACTCATTTCTTTGTGTTATGCTGACAATTGGTCGGCTGGCGTTGCGACGCACCATCTTTGATATCTTGCTTGTTTGCAAATACCAACAATAAACTGTCCTTCATTTCGCGGTCGTTGATAATGCGGTGCAGTTCTTGACGGGCCTCTTCTATCCGCTGGCGATCCGACGAGTCGATGACAAAGATCAAGCCTTGGGTGCCTGTTGGTGCCAATGTTAGTCCAGCTTGCGGGCGCGGACGGTATGCTCATCCATGACCACACGGATAATGCGCGGATCGCGGAGCAGAGAAGAGCAGAACGAGAGAGAGACAAGAAAAAAACTGCGGGTGAATGATGTTGCTGACCGCTAAAATAATGCCTCCATAAAGGCCGGATTTTGTCCTGACCACCGACATCCCAGACGTTGAACTTGACGTTCTTGTACGTGACAGTCTCCACATTGAAGCCGACGGTAGGGATGGTGGTGACGTCCTGTCCCAGCTTTAGTTTGTAAAGGATAGTGGTTTTCCCGGCAGCATCGAGACCGAGCATCAGCAGGCGCATTTCCTTGGATCCGAAGATCTTGCCCATCATCTTGGAGAGTTGGCCCCCCATGGCGGTATCGGGTCTTCTGTGGTCTGCGGGTGATCGTCGAAGTAGCTGTGTTGAGGAGGATGCGGCGGGTTGATTGTGTACTCGGAGATACTGCACGGCGCAAAACGTAAGGCACGCAGTGCAGATATCGTGTATCGTTGGTGGGCGGTCAAGATGCTTGCTTGCTTGGGTAGGCAGTGGGGCAGCCACCAGTGGTCGCAGGTTTCTTAAGAGGCCAATTGGAATCGCAGAGGAGTTGGCGCAAGTCAGAATCAATGGTAACGGTCGGGTACGAGAAAGACAACCGGGGCAGTCAACGAGCCCGTGTTTTCTGCAGGCTGTATGTTATAGGTAGGGTAACAAATAGTAGTCCGAATTCGTCACGCGTATGTGTCCGTCTATATGGAACGTCTCAGTACTGCGTAAGCGTACTAGCATATATAGATAAGTAGATGAAGTGATGCTTGTCTGCGGGACCTCTCCGTACCGCGGCTTTGTTCCTCTGTCTGGCGCTCTTGAGTATATTCTCCTGCGCGTTTGGTTCAAACAGAACAAGGGGGTAACACACGGGGCTTGGATTAACCAATCGACAGCCGCAGGACAAAAGAAGTGCTCCCTCAATCGAGCACCAAGACGTTGGCGTTGCGTGAAAGGGGCAACAAAAACAGGGGAAGAACCAAGGGGCACCTCAACTAGCTAACGAGACGGGTCAAAGACACATGGAGAAATAGGTAGTTTGGAGGAAGGTTGAACGGCGCAAGAAGACCGAGGGCATAGGCTTCGCCCGATTAGGTTACCTAAGACGGCCACAGCGCGCTGGGGGTGCTTATCTATCAGTGCTACTCCGTATGCATGTAAGTACCTAACATATAAGCTAAGTAGGTACCTACATATGTAGGTATGATCGCTGCATGGACCTTCCCGCAGTCACGCTGTTAGGTTTATACCTAGGTAGGTTCCGTGCAACGAACAGTGCTGTATTTCGAAGACTTAAGTTGCTTTCCTAAGGGACTCAGATACCTAAGAGGTAGATATGTAGTCATCGCCCGAGTATTTTCGACTAGCCAACATCAGTGGTGATATATGCCCTTAGGCACGTACATGGTAGGCATGGTGAAAGTTGGAAATTTACAGATTGTCCACACGCGGCAGCTAGCTCGCGCTAAATTCCACGCTACACTCGGAAGGATAGATTCTCATTAAATAGGAGTATCCCTCCTAACGTGTATAATAACTCAGATACCTAGGCAGCCTGTATACCTAGGTATATTGGCTTTATCAATCAAAACCCTCTTATATCTAACAAATGTTCCTTTTCCGAGAGCACAAGAAAGTCAGGCTTTAGAAGAATAAATGGACACCTTCAAGCCATCACGGGGTATCGTAGTCTTCGGCGGCGGCACAGCAACGAACAGCCTGGTCGATGTATTCGAGAATCTGCGGAGGAGCAGGAACTGCTCACTGAATTATATCATACCTATCAGTGATAATGGCGGCAGTTCTTCTGAGCTGATCCGTGTCTTTGGAGGGCCGGGTAGGGTTCTGTTCTTCTTATCTACTTGATAACCTACTGGCATGAGGTCGTTTCTTCGCTCAGCGGCGGACGATACTCTACACTTGATGATTCGCTTTTGGAAGCGAGCATGGCTTCATCCTTGTATGCTATCCTACTCATCTCACTCTTTGCTAATATCAGACTGCATAGGTATTGGCGATGTCCGCAGTAGGTTCTCAGTCAAGAGCACTTCATGTTCAGACTTGAACCCCTCTTAAGCGTGATACAGTCTATGCAAAAAGAAAAAGAAAAAGCTCACCACATCCACAAATTACAGGCCGTCTTGTTCGTCTAATCCCTCATTCAGAGATAGATGCAGAGAGAGTCTCTCTAAAATATCTCTTCAATCATCGTCTCTCCTCGGACCCGCACGCAGCTCGATCGGAATGGCTAGACATAGTTGAAGGACGCCATGCGCGATGGGCCGATATATCCAGTGAGAAGCGTGAGCTCATCCGTTCTATCTTCAACCACATGAATATGGAAATCGTGAAACGGGCGAGACCTAGCTCCGTTTTCAATTTTGCCAAGGCTAGTGTAGGGAACTTGTTTCTAACAGGGTATGTTATAGCTCCTGTCTCCTTACCTCAGTAATGTGTGTGTATACGACGAGGAATATTTGCTGCTTCTCTTCTGTTGGAACTTCCTTTCCCCTCGTGCTACCTTCACCACTCTACACATCTTATAATGCCTCCTTTTTATCCTCATCAGGGTTCACAAGGGACTAATTGGTTCTTTTGACATTTTTAAACAGCGCCCGGCTATTTACTGGGTCTCTTGAGTCGGCTATCTATCTGCTATCATCTATTTGCGCGGTTCCGTCGACGGTGACAACGTTACCCGCCATCAATAGTAACTTCACGCACCACATCAGTGCGGGACTCGAGGACGGATCTCAAATCACAGGACAGAACGCTATCTCGCATCCCTCTGCTCCGACAAGCCTGCCTGACACAGCAGCAGTGATAGCAGAGACCGTTCCTGCTTCTCCTCCCACTCTTATTCCTATGTCCACCCCCACGACCCCAACATCACCTCCCGCCGTCACTACGACACCTGCAACACCACCGCCATCGTTACCATTACGATCACGAAAGCCCCTCTATCAGGAAGACCCCCAGATTGTTCTCCGTGAAACAGAGGCCCATGACCGGATAGAAGACGCCACACTCCCGGGCTCATTGCCCTCTCTACGCAAACCCTACATATCCTTCAATAAATCTCCCTCGTCTTTGTACGCCAACGATCTCCCCGCGCGCATATCGCGAATCTGGTACATTAACCCATACGGGCACGAGATCTACCCACTCCCGAACCTGAAAGTTGTAGCTGCGGTCTCGCATTCAATCAGTATAATCTATAGCATCGGCTCACTCTATACTTCCTTAGTCCCAAGCCTCGTTCTCCGGGGTGTAGGGCGCGCGATCTCCTCGCTCTCGTCCCCAGCGCATCAGAAGATTCTGATCCTCAACTCTACCTTAGACCGTGAAACAGGACCAAGCAGCAACCCTCTGACAGCGGCGGATTTTGTGCGTGCTATCGCGTGTGCGTGCGCTGAGACGCAAGGCCATTTCGCTCCGGCGCAAAGCAGTCAAATCAACAAACCCGGTATCGAAGGAGGTGTCAAGGCAGATATCGAAGGCAGCATTGAGGCCTACGAGAATGCAAACGAAGTGCGGAAATACGTGACGCACCTCCTCTACCTCGAAGGGGAAGGCGTGCCGAGAGTCAATAAGACAGAGCTGGCTGCCCTTGGGGTGGACTGTGTTCGTGTTTATGGGCGTAGAGTAGATGGCATGTTGCGCTACGACGAGGCGGGGCTTCTGGGCGCACTGGAGGTTATAGTAGGAAAGGCCGAGATGATGCGAAGTCGCCGAAATACAAGTGGACAGTAGGAAAGCCGATCACTTTTGATGTGGGCAACAGACATACTGACAGCGGCTATGCTTAGCGGGACCAGGGGAAAAGGAACGACGCTGATGATGATACGGAGGTAGGGAATGGTGATAAATTTGCGTTGTGACTGATGCAGAACTGGTACACTGATGATCTAAGCAGTTGCGCTCAAAAGGATGACATGTACTTCATGAATATCGCAGTGCACGTTAAGGATCAAAGGTGATGTAAATGGTATCCCGTTCATTCATCTATCATACAGTTCCTAAGCTCGAGTTTAGTTTTCAAATTTTCACCAGGAACTATTGTTTCCACCGTCATGCACGGTGTCATAATGCCTGCGTTAAAAGATCGAGGCAGGCTATTCCATCCAAGACACCCAGCTGCCGGCCCGTTGTTGTTCCTGAATTTGAATTTCACGAGTCTATTTTATAAGACGCCCGGCTATAATGCTGCTCTAAAATAGATGAGGTTGTTTATTTAGCAGGGTTGGAGGCGACGAAAGCAACACCCTTCGCGATGTTCTTCTTCAAATCAACCAGGCAAGCCTCGAGGAGCTTCTCTTCATTGGCATCGACGGGACCAACAGGGAAAATCTTCTCCACGCCGTTAGGTCCCAGCTCAACTTTAGAGGCGAAGAAGTCAATGCCCTGGTCTTTGTACAGAGGACTGTCGACGAACGAGGGTTCGGTGACGCCCTTCTCGCCCTGGGCGGCACGGAGAACAGCATCTGCCATGCGAGCACCCGCCATGGCCATGGAGAGGGTAGCGGAGCCAGCACCATCCTTGGCTTTGACAACCTCGTCACCACCGAACTGGACACGGTTGACAAGTTCAGCGTTGGATGATAAGTCAGGATGGTTGCTCTGGCTGAAGAGGGGAACAATGGTGACGCCTGAATGGCCTCCGACAACTGTGATGTTCTCGTCGGCAGGGTCGGTGCCTTTGATCTCGCTGACGAATCGGCTAGCACGGACTACGTCGAGGGTGGTGACACCAAAGAGACGCTTAGGATTGTAGACGCCACGGGCCTTGAAGACTTCTGCAACAATGGGAACGGTGGAGTTAACAGGGTTGGATATGATGAGAATATTGGCCTCGGGAGAAGATTCGGCGCAGGCCTTCGCAAGATCTCGGACGATGGAAGCGTTGGTATTGAAGAGGTCATCGCGAGTCATACCGGGTTTACGAGGAACACCGGCGGGAATGACGACGACATCGCTACCCTTGAGAGCGTCGGCAAGGCCGGCAGCAGTGGGCTCGTAGCCCTTGACGGTGCTCTTGGTGTTGACGTGCGAGACATCAGCGGCGACACCTACCGGAAGAAGGCGGCGTTAGAAGCGGGAAGGAAGCAGAGGCTACGGATACAAGTTGGAAAGCAACGCATTTAATTAACTCAGAACAAGAATACATACCGGGACCACCGCGGATATCGTAGAGGGCAAGCTCAGTAACTTTAGGATTGAGCTTCAGGAGGAGAGACAGAGGTTGACCGATACCACCAGCAGCACCGAGAACAGTGACTTTAGAAAGCTGCCACAACCAACAAGTGAGCTTGACGTGAGCAATTAAGGTATTAAACCGGACGTAATGTTGGTAGGATAGTGTGGACGGCGAAATCGACTTACGTTGCGTGCTGAGGCGGAAAAGGCTCGGCGTTGGCCAGCCGCGAAAACAGCTCGTGCGGCAAACATTTCGATGAGTATTCCAATGGTTGTTAAGGGTGGGAGAATAACAATGATGCGCCGGTGTGGAAAGTCTCGTGGTAGATTGGTGAAGCAGTGATGTTTGTAGAAATGGAAAAGTTGAGAAATAAGTAGGAGGTGAATAGGAAAAGTGTTGGATGCTGGGATTTTGAGTGAATATAGTACATTACATGTAACTACCTAGGTACCCACATGGGTAAGTAACTAGGTACATGTCTGGTAGGTACCTAATTGACCTGATAAAAATGGGGATTCGGTCAAGAGGAGAAGAAAACACCCCATACTGACATCTGGAGCTTTTCACTGGTATGGGTACCTAGGTAGGTACTAGAGGTATAATGTCAGCCCCCTTGCAAGAGGCAATCCCGCGCGGGGCTGCCACTAGCTGTCAGCGCCACTGGATGAGAAAGGCCATTGAACTGTACACTTACCTAGGTATGTACCTATGGCGGAAGAGGGGCATGATGCTAAGACCTATTTTACATGTAAGTACCTACTACATAATGTAGGTATGTAGACTGGTACCTAGTAAAGCATTGTCTGGCGGGTACCTATCCTTGCGAGCAAAACTATCTGGTACGGCGTCATTATTTTGGGCACAAACCGCGTACATCACCTGACTTAAGTACCTACATACCTACCTAGGTAGGTAGGTAAGTACCTAGGTATATACGTGTGTATCTATGTATCTGACTACTACCACCTCTAATTGGATAATGTATTGCCCCGCTATCCCACTTTTTAAGTCATGGAGCCGAAAACGCGTTTAACGGGATAATACAGTTGTGAACTCACTTAGCTTGACTAGTACAACTTCTATATTGCTTCAATGTGTCTCATCTTGTTTAATCTGGTCTTTAAACCTTGCGCGGTTTCATTATACATAGATTCTCGTTTGATAGAGAAAGGCCTGTTCTTCTCCGTGTCCAAATGACTTTCTCACCCTCCACCACCGGCTTCTTCCTTATCATTCCTCTATTCTCGAGGACCTAGTACTCGTCGACTGCCTTCACCTCGTGTTCTCAACACCGCAGCTAGATGAAAACAGAACTCAGCACCTACAATAATAACGTTGACCGTTGCCGAACTGCGCCTTCCATTGTACCATCCAAACCTGCTTCGCGCAACTGCTCTTCTGCGTGACGTCGTCAACGACCTGTCAACATCATTCACTCTTCATATGGCGGATCAGGACATGCGTCTGCGGCTCGTCGTGCGTCGCAACGGGCTCCCTGAACTCCGGCTCGTGTGGCATGTCCATCTCGATACTAATCCTACCATATCGAGGCTGCTTGAACAGCTCAACGACCAGGTGCCGCTAGAGAGCGACCATTGGGGCCTCGAAGACTACGTAGTCGAACTGCACGATAGTGACGGTACTGATTTTGAATGCCTCCACTACCAACTGGTTCGAAGCGTGCTGAAGCCCGACGACCGAGTCTTGTGAGTTGTCGTTATTTACGAGATATATAGATATGGGACTGACTGTCGTTAGCATCCGAGCCCTTGATCGAGATGACCATCGCAGGCGACGCGTCAGTGGCCGCCACCAGATTTCCTCCGACGGAAGGCATCTGATTGATGGAGTTCCTTTCGGCCGACCCTATCTTAGGACAATCACCGGCCGTCCGAATGTTTATATCCCCCCGCCTAAACGAGCTAGATACACATATACAGAGCAAGAAGGTGACGGGTTCGGAACCGAAGGCGGCTCTCCCGTCCGTCTGCTGACCAATGGACAATTGCACGAAAACAGTCAGGAGACCCCGGGCGGCTTTGGAGATACAGACCCCAATGCCGATGACAGCGATTTCACGACTGATGATGCTGAATCGAGCAGCCTTAGTAGCTCGGCTAGTGAGCCTCATATTGGGGAAGGAGAGGATGAGGAAGACACTGTTCAAAGCGAAGAGGAGGAAGATCTGGATGAAGAAGTACGCGATCTAGCTATCGAAAATGCTGCTTTGGAAAGACGTGACCCGTCCAAAGCGCAGGTAACAGGACTCGGTACTCTCGATAAGCTGAAAGCTCTCCGCGTTGCCTTTCCGACGGCCCCTATAGATATATGTGAGAAGGTCCTGGTGGCCTCTAATGGCAATTTGAAAAAAACGTACAGCGTGTTATCCGAAGGATTTAGATCACAAGTGCCATGGGAGACAGTTATCGCCCAGGGATCCAGGAATAGCAATCCACGCGGAGACTTAGAGGAGTCGCGAGCGCCAATTAGTTCAGCTCTTTTCGAAACTACTCACACGCCTGTAGTGAGGAAGCGAAAGTCCCGAGAAGAATCAATAACCTGTGATTCTGACGACCATGAAGACAGGAACAATCAAAACAGCCTGTGGCGAAAATACGGTTTGTGAACGCATTTCTCCCTTTATTCTTCATTGAGCGATTCCAACTGACACTTTGCTAACTGATGCGTTTTCTAGACCATACCGGCTTCCCCCCAGGTACCATCACGTCTGGGAGAGGACTGGCACAGATGGCAGCGATCTCTTATTCTTTCGGCAACACGAATATCAATAGCAAAAGTGAGGCTACATCTACAACTCTTAAGGCTCCTACATGTGAGGCGGATGAGGTGCTTGAGGATACTTCGAGTAGTGGAAGTAGCTCTGAATCAAGCACGTGCGATGATGAACCTGGCTATGTAAACGAGCGTAGCTCGTCTAGCGGACATTTGTCAAGCCAACCTAGTTCAGCCGACTCGGATGATTCAGACTTGGATGAGTCGGACTCGGATGATAGCGATGATTCAAGCGAATGGACTGATAGCGTGATGGCGAACGATGTTCCTTTCACTTCTTTTTCCATTAGTGAAAGCGATATAAGTGACAGCGACAGGAGTAGCGGTAAGCATAGCGGTCCTCAAGAACATCCATTTAGAGTGGCGAGTTCTGACAGTCCGACATCAATAGACAAAGAAGAGTCCAACGGATTTAGCGAATCCTCAGATAACATTTTCGAAAGCGAACATAGAGGGATCGATTCAACCTCGGCTGCAGTGCAACCTTGTTCATCCGCTTCTAAAGTAGGGAAAGCAAATTTGGGACCTATTCCGGCCCCTCCCGGGGCCGGGAAAGAAAGCACCAAGCGTCGCAATGCTCGTCGAAGAGCAGCCAAACTGGCTAAGAAATTGCAGGGGCCCGATCTAAACAATCCCAATGCTACCACAATAAAACGCATTGCCGATGGAGATGGAGATCCTGGTGAGAATAATAACAAACCAGCACTATTTGAGGCTAAGCGAAAGGCACTGTTAGATGCGATTGCAACCGGTGGCATCGAAATTTGTCCTCCAGGTGAAACAAGATTTGACCACGGTTTCGGAGAGGCTGCTCGTGAGAAACGGAAACGTATTAACGAAGGGGGGCCCGATCGCCTGCAAGATAAGAACGATGCCATTGGTGAGATAGCTAGGACATCGCCAGGCGATTCTGAAGAGTCGGCAGACCATAAGAGGCGTCGCGTTGATCTTGCGGCCGGCCGTCGTCTAGTCTTCGATGCACTCGGTTTTCGCGCACCGAAGAATAAGGAAGATGAAGACGAATTGCGCGATCAGCTTCAAGCTAATGCTCAACTACATATAGATCGACAAGATAGCTCTCATCCTCAGCCAACTCTGGGTGAAGTTGTATGTGCTCGCGATGAGCAAGGTACCGATGCCTGGAAACTCAAGATCAATTACCGAGCTGTTGAGTGCTGTGAAGACAATCCAAAACTTGGCCCCGCCCCGTTTCCGTTTCAGCAGAGATGGGATCCACAGCAACAATATTCTTCAACTCCGAAGAAGAAACAACGTGGAGGACAAAGCAAGCGAGCCCAGCGGAATCAGAGTCAATATTACAATAGCAATGCTCTTGATAGAAAAAAGAAACGATGCTACTCGCATGGTTTAGTTGACGGTTCTTATGACCGAGGAGAAGATACTGTAGATGGATTCGATGTTACACTTAACTACGACGACGTCGATAATCAAAGTCGCGACCGAAACGAAACCAGCCAAACTACCGACCTTGACGACCTACCCTCTTGTCCAAAAGGTATGCTCGTCTGAATATCTTCTAATTTTCACAATATTTTGATTAGGGTGAGGATTGTTTATCAGTACATCCTAACCCATACACTATCTTCCATGACATCACATTGACTGCCTGTCTCGCTCAATGTTATTGACTTCTAGGTTACGCAGATGTTTCGGAGCTGCCCATCCTCCGACTTGGGGAAGCCCGACCAGGCATGGTGATTACCTGGCTGAAATGGAGGTGCTCCTCAGCCACTGGTTGGCAGCCTCAGTTATCCAGAGTCGCTGCTATCGTGGCCAGAGTTGATGACAGTGGAACAATGCTCAGGGTATGCTTAGCCAAGAGGGACCGCTTAGACGAAGATGAGAAGCGCTACGACCACAAAACTGGGCAGCGAATATATGATCGATTCGAAGCACCTAAGTTGCGCGAAGAAGATGAGACAGACGATCATGACAATATTGGCATGGATGAAGGATACCGGGATGTTTCTTGGGTATGTCCTCTCTAAATACTAACTGTTGGTTCCTATGCAACTTCGGGAATTACTGAGGCGTATATCCTAAAATGAGATTTTCATGATCTTGTATCTCATCTCGTTATTCGCTTTATATCCACTAACGCAAACTCTATAGGCTGAGATGCAAGATCCGAAGATTCTTCAGCAACCTCTCGACCCAACGATCGAGCTCGTTCCTAATTCTAAATGTATTAGCTCTATAGAAATACATACCGAAATAGCAACTAGGAACGCAGACCAGGCTGGACCAATCGCCGGTCTATCAAAATTAGATTCCGTCACAAGCCTTACACGGCCGAATGACCACGAACCGATGCACACCCTTAGTAAAGGAAATATTCCTGTCGGCGAGGCTACTGAATCGACCGGTTCACCAGAAGAAAGACCGGACGAATCTAGCATAGAGTCCCGCTTCGAGGTCGCAAGTAATGCAATGTCCCAGCGAACCCGGCAAAAACAACAAACAACTGACTTGGCCGTGTCCGATACCTCTCAGATTAGCAGTCCTTCTCGACAACTTCTTGAAACCACGAGTCAAGCGATGGTCAGCAATTCGCCGACCCGTAATTGGGCTCCTGCTTCTAGCGTAGAGCTAGGCGAATCAACGAGAGCCGGTACCTCGAGCTCCGTGCCTGTACCCATATCCGTATCATCCCAATCACGCCTAGAAGAAGACTTTGGAAGCGGCATCATTAGCGGAACCTCAAAAGCGGTATCTGACCAAGAAGTCATTCCCTCGTCGGCCAGCAGTGTTCACAGCGGGCGCCAACTCGACTACGACATGAATATTGGCGATCAAATACCAGGTCCATTCGACGCAACCGACGACATTGATCGCCGAGGTTATGGCCTTGAGCATAATACCAGCCCATCAGCTCGCAGGTCCTTAACTCCCACTGCCAACCGACAAACTGTGACACACGACCATGAAAACAAGCAGCCCTTTGATGGAGACATAGGGTCATCGCCTCTTGCTCGATCCACCTCAGGATCTCTTTCTTTACTTAGTCCGCTCTGGTGCACCGCCCTCACCTCTCACAGCACCCAAAACTCATCGGGAGCTCTAGAACTTTCGATCACGTCCAAGCCAAACGCGTCGAGTCCTTCTCGAGACGCGACTTACGAAGCTGCGATGCGCAAGCTTGACGAACAGTTTGGCGCTGCTTCCTCGCTGACACCAGCCGATAATGGCCTCGAAGTGAAGACGGAAGATCCAACACAGTTTCAAGCAGAGACCCGGGAGGCTATTTCCCCACCGCCGAGAAGGCGATGCTTCACCATACCCGAGGGTACACAGATCGTTGAGCTTTCCTCGGACTCTGAGCCGACGTATACCGAGAATTATGCCGACGACGCGATTGATGGGACTTACAGCCCGAGGTCCGATAGCTTACCTAGAGGCGATGGGTGGGTAACGAAACGCCGAGATTCTATACGCCGGAAGGCAAGGAAGTCGGTAGTTTAATAGAGTTCGTAGAGGATTGTGGCGCTAGTGTTAGTGATGGTAGGATCGAAAGTCATCTCAGTTGCATTTGCCTACTGAAATAGACGACCGGAAGAGAATAGGATGTCGAGCGTTTCTCATGTGACGTTGACGCAGTGACCCAGGTGTCCAATTCTAGCATCTATGTAATCTCTGCGAGTATCTTGGCTGTTTGCTTGCCTAACAGCCTGAGAATATATCTACACCTAAACCGCGTACCCGTGAATGAATATACACATGTCCTTGCTTAAATGCATGTACATATACGCTCTAGAGACGACTTAATCCACAGCGTGCTACGTACTATGGCTAAATCTATGAGCCAACCGGAGGGATAATATCCTAGGGGTAGATTTTATCTTGTTCTCGCCTGATTTGGGCTGCGCCCGTGTCTTGTCTATTCGTGGCTTTGCACGTCGGGATATGTATCATCGGATTTCCTGTTTCGAGCTATGTATTGGCCCGGGAGCATGTGGAGTAAAGCGGAGACTTGTAGCTGGGTTATGAACTTTGAACGCGATACATGCGCTCTGGCGCATGACATTGGCACACTATCAAGGCGGCCGTGGTATAACTGAGACTTAATTATTTTGAGAGCTGCTGGCACGATAACCATATATGAGCATCGTCTCGTGGTGGTATTGGCGCCTAAAGTCACCTAGCCGGTCCGTCATCATGCCTCGATGAAGATTGCTAGGCGGACCTAGTGTATATATGTACAATTTGGGCCTTGGATTGGCCCTTACTCCACGCCGGTTCGGCCTGGGCAGAATTGCCTTGGGGGTTGACGCTCAGATGAACATGACGTGTAAATTTAATGGTTTGTTGGCAAGCGAGAACATGGACTCCCCTTATTTTCTTCTTGAGCTCCCCCTTCCTGACGAATACATCGCTCGATTGGTTGACAGCATTCAGCTAGCATTGCCGGGCGGGCTGACTAATTACTCCGGGCACCGTCCTTGGAGGCTCGCAGCTCGTCCATTTTGGCCACGCGCTTCTTAAACTCCTCGTATTGGCACTTCTCGTAGCTGTGGCGCTCATCCTAGATAGGTGCTCTCAGTCAGGGGATGCGGAGCAAGAATGGGCATAATAATGGGTGTTGAATCGGACACACCTCACACTTCCATGGGAGGTAGTACGTGTCGACGCGACATCGGTTGAGGGGAATCAGAAGGTTGGCACAGCTATCGCGGTAGGCTATGGGTAGCTTAGCCTCCCGCATTTGCTCACGAGTAGCCTCTAGGGAGACGTGGACGATTAGCTTAATATTCTACGGGGAGCAACATGCGTTGAGATTAATCGTGATCATTGTCGGTGGTGTACGTACTAACTGGGCCCTCTGAAGGAGCGCTGAGAAGACCCATGGCTGCTGCTGTAATGTGGGTTTTTGAAGCGGACGGTTGGACGGGGCGAGTATGGATAGAGAACGCGGGTTGTCGTCGACGATAATGCGGACGAAAAGATGGCGTTGTGTTGACTGGTCAGTCACACAACTGACCTGCGAGACAGCACAAGGTAAATCGAGGTACCTAGGTATCTGTGGCTGACGATTCAATGGCTGTACCTACCTAGGTAGGTACCTACGTACCTAAGTGGCTTAAGTCCACGTATATGCATACATATGTACCTATGTAAAACACTATTATTCTTCTTATGGTACTTAAACATTCTCAACATGGTTTCAACGTCGAGCAGCAAAGCTCAGCAACGCACTTCTTGATTAATGTGATATGGTGACCTGTTCAACCTATGTCATTAACTTGTAGAATAGTAACGTACTCGAAGCCGCATAGCAGTAGCTATTATTGAATTTCAAATCGCCGCGCATTTGCTGCTAGCAGTCATGCGGCGAAGCAGCAGAGGGATATTTGGGCTGAAGAAGGAGTTGGTAGATAGGCAGACGATTGACTTGTGAACGTGATTACAGACTTGTTATTGATCAAAGGATTTATCGCAACAACTCGAACAGGAGCGAGAGAAAACAGAGAAAGGATGATCGGTACGGTAAGACCGGTACAACACACATACAGGACAGAGCTCGAGATGAGGAACAAAAGGCGAGATAGAAGGAGAGGGAAGTGGCTGTTCTTTTATCTTTCCACCAATGATACATGTTGTTGGTTGACTGCTCATTGTTCCTCTATACCGGGGGAATGTTTGATCAATTCGATGCGTAATGGAACTCGATGGGTGTGACCCTGGTGCGCGACGAGGTCTAGACAGGAAATAGCCAACTGATCGGGGATTGTACATATCTTGTCGAACATAAATGATAGGATACTTTTGTAACCCCCCCTTCCTTTTTATCTGCGCTTCCCTTTTGCTGTCGCACGTCCAACGATCCGATTTTAAACCAGGTTTAACATTGAAGCCAGAAAAAAAAAATTAGAAAGGGTGCCGGAGCTCCCGGGAACTCTCAGGACCTCCGAGAAACAGACACGTAATAAGTGATGGGCTGCTATTCGTTCCTGCCCCCGGAGCTAATGGGTTCGTTTAGGAGGTGCGCCTTTAGGTTGAACGAGCAAGCTATTCCGTCTCAGAATGACACAGATGGGCCGCGGTTCTTAACACCTTCCTCCCTTCATGTAGCAACCATTCTTTCACATGAAGTGTGGCAGAGCAAGCCAGTTGACGGGACACGACGTAGAGGCGGGTTTCACGTCACCAACAGCAATCTACTATGAGAAAAGCGTTCGGAACTCGGCCTGTGTTGGGCACTAGGTACATCAAGACGGCTGTCGCACCAGGCAACAAAAAAGGGGACCTGCGTTGAGGGGCGTACTTTTTGGGAGTAAAAGCGTGAAGGATTGTGGGGAGCCTATATTGGATAGACACGTGGATTTGAGAAGAAAAAGGAAAGAAAAGAAGAGGAGGAGGAGGAGGAGGAGAAGAAGAGATGACAGATGTGAGACAATCGAACGGACATATGCCTCTGACATTCGCAACAAGGTACGTGCCAGAAGACGACAGTGATTTTGGCGGCTGCGCAGTTGTATCTGCCTTCTGACCCGTCTCTGTTCATAGGCCATATGCCATGCCGCACATGAGACATCAATCTGCATCCGTGCAGAGTATCAGGATGCTGCTCACACCTCTCTGGATATACATCGCGCCACGGACTGGGTTGCTATTGTCCCGATCAGAGGTGGAGGCCGAAAATGAATTATTAGTGGTAAATAACTACGCTCCACGGAGGCTACCGGCAGATCGACGTTGGCTGTCCGGCTGTCGGTGCGAGGATCCGCTACTGCTGCCACCGCCACGGCCGACAGCTACTACCCCCGTCGCATCAGATGCTGCCGCTCCGTCAATGGTACCTCGGCCATGTGAGCTCGACGACGTACTTGAGACCACATACGGATTCGGTGTAGGGTGGGCCGAATGCGAATCCGGCACGTAGACGTGGCCGTTCGATAGCAGCGGCCCGGTGCTCACCGCTCCGCTTGCGTGCGAGTCCCGTCGTGAGCCAAGCTTGTTCTCTCCATAAACGTAGCCAAGACCCCCGCTCGCGTCCTCGTTAGGCCGAATGTTCTGATCACTCGGTGTATATAGCTGGTCTGTTGCCGCCGTGGTGCCTGGTGGTTGCGCAAATACGTCAGCATAGCTAGAAGGGCGATGGACGACAGGGGAAGTCATAGTACCTGTGGTCGAATAAGGAGATTCGAATGCGGGTTGTAAGTTGCTGTACGCGACGTCGGGAATGGTGCTGGTCGGTGAGGTTTTGGTATATTGGGTTGGAAGGCCATCGGGCCGATAGCTTGACGAGCTCGTCAGCGTTCTGTTGACGCCCGAATGAAGCCTCTCCGAAGCGCTTGGTAGAGATGCTGCTATGCTAGAAAGGGAGAATCCCTGACTGTCATTGCTAACGGCAGGCCGATGTACTAGGTTCCCGTAAGAGGAGTATGAAGACGCCTCAGGATCAACATAAACCGACTTCCGAGGGCTGTATTGGCTGTATCCTGGCACGAGAGATGGTTCTTGGCTTATAATTTGATACGACGAATAATTCAAGCTGTAGTCGACATTGCTTGTGCTGTCGTCTGCATACGTGCTTGTCCACGTGGGAATGGTCGGATAGTAAGCTTTATTACTAGTATGGGTAGTATAGGGGTATTGGCCTTGACGATACGAGGTCACTCCATCCCCGGGCGTTATATCGTGGCCATACTGCGGTAAAGAGGTCAATGGTGAAATAGCGCCTGGACTGTGATGGGCATAGGCCCGCACTGCCTCGATGTTATACGGATAGTCGCTGTCCTTGAGATGTCTCTCAGTCGAGGACACCTAGACATCGCCGGAGGTTAGAGACCAGCTTGTTCCAAGAAATCCTACGTGGAAACCGCGAAAGGGACGAAGATGGGTTGTAGGTATTTCGTACCCGCAAAAACAGACACGGCTCATAACCCGCGTTCTTACAATTGGAGCATGGTCCTCCATTTCCTGGATCACCACTACACCGGATCTTCCGCTTGCGGCATCTCCCACACTTGGAGTTGTTCTTGTGTTAGTTTTAAGGTGAATAACATGAGAGCTCAGAGGATAGGGGTCAGCAATAGGGGGTGATGTTTCTTACAGCGACAGCGATTCGCTTACGGGGTTGATCAGACTCCTCTCGATCGGTCATGATGATGGCGCGGTTGTCTTGGGAAGAGATGTGAAGGCGACGGTCAGGGTACGCGAACGAGTACGGCGGACAAGGACGACTATATCGTCCGCTTCCTGCTTCGATGGGAGCACAACAAGTCGGAGTCACCATTTTGTTTGGACAGTTTCGTGTAGAGGACTTGACCAATGGCTTAAGGAGTAATAGAAAAACGCGAGGGATAGAAACGTTCCTGATGGCTGTTGCCCCGTTCTGTCGGGAAGTCACGTCGACGGGTTCAACTCGGAGCGATAACAAGCAGCAGATCGGCGTGAGAGAAATGAAACGAGTAGATAAATAAGAAGAAGGATAAAAATAAAAAGATAAAAATAAACCAGGACGACGACAGGATACAGAGGGCCAACCCGTTGCTCAGCAGCAGATACTAGGGACAACCCCCGAGACGGTTCTGACAGTTGGCGTTTTCTCAGCTTTGGAGCATTCAGCTGAATGGTCCTAAGCTTTACTAAGTCTCTGTTGTTGTTCAACTCGAGTGTTTGAAGGGGCGGATTGAATGCCAGTTTCCAGTGACAAAAGGAGGATGCTCGCCTGAGCAATAAAAATGAGAGAAACGACGGGACGCTGCAAGTCTCTTTCATATTATACCCCGTACAACGCTTCGAGACACACCTTTGAACGTATGAAAACACCTGGATCGCAGATGATGGAGAGAATTCGAGGTACTACCAAAGTCTTGACAACAACCTATCTATTTGCTTGTTTTCTCTCTCCCCTTCTCTCACACTCTCCTTCTCTGCTTTCCCGCTTTTCTTCTTTTTCTCTCTCGCTCTTGCTTGCCCACTGCCTCCTCTCCTTGAAAATGATGAAGTGGCAGGTGTCACATTAAAAGGTGCCTGTGAATAACAGCCTGACACGGTCAGGTATTCCTGCCCACCCCACGGCTACCTGCATATTCTTTGCATGAGGGCAGGCTCGCACCCATGTGCCTATCTAGCGGGTACCAAGGCGACGCATGGCGGCTTTGTAGAGTGATAGTGTAAGGCTGTCCCTCCCCTAGCTCTGCCATTACGGCCCAACAAGTCAGCCCGCCCCTCGATCGCTACATTGGCACCGCGGCAATTCAGAAATTATTCCTGACGGTCTTAATACAGTTCTCGATGCTAACGTTTACATTGCTCTTCATCTCTCAGAGTGGGCTTATCGTACTTGTTAAAATGCTGACTCTAACATGCTTGGCACGTGTTCTGTCACAATGATGAGGAATGATGATAGACAGGCTCTCACATACGCACACACATACACGCAACACGACATACTGCGCCGTTGCAGCATCCTCTCATCCGCTCCACGGGCCTAACCAGAAAAGGACGTGGTATGATTGCTAGTGGCCGCTGCGAAATGTCAAAAGGTTTGGTGATACGGGCGCTACTTTCGATGTCAACCGCGTGATCGTAGGCAGAGGCAGGGCACTGCTGATAGTGATAACGCGGTGCGATTGTAGAAGTAGTAGCAGTAGCAGCGGCACCGTCTGTGAGATGTCCCCCATCAAACAACATGTTGTGTGCGGCCGGTCAAGGACGACAGGTCACCCGTAGCCAGTGCCTGGCGGCTGCACAAGATGCAGCTTGGAGCAAACTTGATGAAATTTCTCAGACCAAAAGCGTTGGTCTTACCCTACATACAAACGCAACGTGAGACACTTTCAGTGGGCGCAGGAACTGCCAACAAGTACCACGATGCAAGATACTCTATAGCCGGAATACGGTCGGCGTGATAAGGGGTAGGCTCTCATTGCATCGGTGAGGGACATCATTAAGGCGAAGTAGGTGGGTTGTAGAACAACGACTCAAACTCCTATCCGAGAAATGCATCGCGGGATTGTAGGGTGAAGATGTTCTAAATCGATTCATCGACTAGAATAGAACAGAGTAGAATTCTCAGGGGAGGAAGAGCTGTGGACCCCCTATCGTTATTGTGACATGGAAAGGAGAGAATAAGGATGATTTGTCCATTGAGAGCTGGCTCGAGCGGCATCATGACATATGTCGTTTGCCTGTACCTACTTCTAGCACGCGTCAGCCACAAGGCACAATCCTACCATCCCCGAAATGCCCCGCTACAAGGGGAGCAGGTGAACGTAATCACGATAGACTGATAATTCAACTGTGTTACATAACGAACTGGGATAGTTGTCGCTTGTCTCAGTGTCTTAGGGTTACCACAGCCCCTAATATAGACGTCGAACTATCACCTTGCTATGAGGACAGACAGGCTTGAGGAAAGCCGTATAGGTGAGGGACGTTAGGGGTAGGGGGCAACGGCTCTATTAGCTGTGGGCCGAGACACCCGCGAGTCGTGAAGCATACCTGCACGAGAGCATAGATCCTTCAAGAAAACACGCGATTGTCTCGAGTCATGTCATTGGCAACCGGTAGGCAAAATTCTCATTTGTTAACGACAAACGCGGATTGCCGACGGTCTTGCTTATGTTCGTTTGAACCCCGAAATCCCCCCCTGATTGCCGTTCGCTAGGTCGAGATCATGAAAGAAGTGGCGCAGTGCATAATCACTCGGTCATCTTACTGATAGACGACAGACGGGCTATGCCTCGTCTGCCATAATTAAGGTGGTATGCAGGCAATACGCGGCAGATCATTCTGGGGTCGTCCTACGGTAGTGTAGATCTGACCATGAGACAGACAAACCGGCGTGGTCTTCGGCATATTCGTATCATGCAGGAGAAAACTGCTTGCCCAGTCAGATCCGGCATGCGGTACCAATTACCGGGCTAGGGAAGAAGAGCCGGGTAGTGCATTTCTCGCCTTTTAGAATGTAGCTGAGGTCCCAGAGTCCTACAGCGCACCTTAGTAGTGCACAAAGGACATGATGAGCCGACGAACCATCATGCCAACTCCACCTTGCGAGCTGACGCAAAACATTCGAGTCGCGCTACAGCTACGGAGCTTAGCTGGCCAATAGCCTGCGTGTTCGTTGTCTGGGTACGAACGGGACCGATAAGCGAGCTGCACATCCAAACAACCCATACCATAGTTGTCTAGCCTGATAGTAGCCTGGTTTGGAGTGGATATCTCTGAGCTATTCCCGTCCGCTCGATAGCGCAAGTCTCTGAAAATGGTTATGGGAACGCAGTAGGCCGGGCAAAGGGCTCTGGCATTGAAGTTGTTTGGCTGGCTAGCCACATCACACAGAGCACAGAAAGCAAACGGGAATTTACTCAGGAGACACGACGGGTTCTTGCAGACCCCGCTGTCACCCTTCCAACGGAGGCTGCAGTTGTCCGGAACTTGCACAACCAATGGCTTAGATCATGTCTCCTAGTCAATACGTTAAAGGATGGGGAGGCCTAGCCGCCGTACACGATGTCCGAGTGCGTCGTTTCGCACTGAGATGGCCGGGTCCAGTGGGGTACGCAGCAGAAGAACGAGCGGCGGCCGACCGGTTGTAATAATGGCTTGATTCAGAAACATAACGTCATGATGTAGGTTTGCTGGCAACATGGCCTAGCCTGGTCGCTTGAAGATCGCGCTCTCCAGAATGTGCCACATATGACGGTGGCTGGCGTCGCTAGTTATGGTCACACGCTTGCACGCAATCTTGAACAGATAGGAGGGTACCCTCGTGTTGCACCGATTCACATTTAGCTGGATGGACTGAAAGTGGCGACCGAGCTTTACCTGATAAGGACAACAGCAGTGAGGATCCGCCTACTCGAGTTTGGCCGGGCTATGTTAAATAAATGTCGACTATAGCGACCGGTGAATGCCGCCACATGCAGTCTATCGTTTAACAGCTTTGTCTCCTCCGCGCGGGAAGACACGGGTCCACCAGAAATAGACTCTATTACGCCCTTAGATTTAATTGCGCCTCAATGACGGTGTCGATGCAGCAAAGGAGGGGCCTTACAGAATGGCCACTTGAGAAAACCAAAAGAATATCAACGTAGAGTGCATGGGGCGCATTGATACTCGGGTATCTTGGAGGGATGACACAGACTGGCGAAGGTTGAAAGCGATATAACGTCGCCGGGGAGGGGGATTCGCTCGCGTTTATAACCATGGGTGCAGCGTTCCGACTGCGGTTCAGACATCATAATTATGACTAGGCGAAACATGTGGAAGACTCGAGACATGGACTTGTCCTTCATCTACCCGAGTATCTGCATGTATCTTGGGGCTCGGGCGGCCGAGACCTTATAAGTCGGACAACAAGAGACATGTTGCCGCAGTCTATACACGAACGTCAGAGCAGTGGCGATCACTTCAATTGTAAAGTGTGGAGGATCACGCCGTCGAAATCCCATATTGGTCATATCCTCTGTCTATTCCTCTCAGTGGCGGATAACTGTATATCTAAGGGGCCAGGGGAAACCCAACAGAGGGGTAGGTATAACTCTGGTATTGTTGACTCGGCCGTGCTCGTCCTAGCTTGATCAGATTCTGGAATCCAACGCGATATATAATATAACGCGGCTTCCCCTTGATAAAGAGAAACCTAAGGGCGTCGCCAATAATGTTAGTGACAAAGGACGCTTGATTCACTCCTGTCTTGTACCTCGCTCCAGAGCTTGTGCAAAATTTGTCAGCATGTATTCCACGCAAGTTGAAGTTGATAAAACTGCATAAGCCGAGAACTCTAGGGCTAGCATGATGTTTACAGTGACTGTCATCATCAGTAGGTTGCTATTTACTGCCAATGAGGGACCAAGGGGGCAGAAACTCTACGAAATAGGAGGTTTTCTGGATTCCGTGTAATCTTGGCATAATTCTCGAGATTATGAAAATGACGCTTAGCGCCCAATGTACTCAACTCTCGAAAAATTATTTGAGTACTGTATTTGTTAAATGAGCAACCGATGTAACGTAAGTGGACGAAGGGCCGCGGGGCTACACATTGTACGCCTGAAGAATGGCCCTGCGTATTACGTCTCAACGGATTGGCGTTAGCGGGACTCGCAAATCTCTCCAATATGGAGGGGCATGAACTAGAACCTTTTCCCCATATCTACCACGTCGTGGCCCTATGTGCATGAACCTAGCACACAGCCAGCATTCATTGCCCAAGACTTAGGGGTATATGAGTTGTTATGCCCTGAAATCCCCTGGATGTGGGTGATTATAGTACGCGGAACCGACAACAACCACTGACCCATGGCAATGACAATCCTTGTAGAACGTGAAGGGTATACCTATATGAGAACAAACCGTGCTCATTTGGAATAGGGCATATTCAGCGAACTCAAGGAAGCCGCCCAGAGTCTCGGTTACCTCGTTCGGTCACGATAATCATCTCGTCCCCTCTCACGGCGTTGGGAATAATCTTGGCGGTGCGAGTTATTCCGATGATACTCGCGGTCTCGCCGGCCGGTACGACTATCCCTCCCTCTTGGTTTATCTTCCCTAGGACTCAAACTCCGGCTTCGGTTCCTCGGTTTCTGGTGATGTTCCCTTTCTCGATCAGCCCCCATATACAGCGTGCGTCCCGCTCGATGCCGGGAGTCCCCCGAAGTTTGAGCATGAAGGTTTTCATCTCTACGTTGCCGCTGGTACCTCCCACGCATCTCCTCTTCACCATACACCATGCTATAGTAGTCATCGGTGCCATGATTTTCCTCATTTCTGTACTTGCGCCGTTTCTCCAAATCGTGAACGCCACCCCAACCACCACGGCTACCAGCCCTTCCCTTTCTTTTGGCGTTCTCACCGCCTCTCCAAACGTCAGCCAGCTTGCTCACGCTTTGGCTAAAGTCTACGTGTATCCTTCTATCGTCGATGAGAACTCCTTGCATTTTGAAATATGCAGCCTCGCAAGCACTCTTCTCTTCAAACTCGATAAAGGCGTACTGGAGGCTATCGCCCGTCTTTTTATCGCGTATGACTTCACAAGACAAAATCTTCCCAAAACGGCTAAAAATGAGCTCGAGGTCGGCGTCGGCAGTAACGGGATTAAGCTTGCAAACAAACAGGATATTCTCGGGGGGTTTGACCTCGGCAAAAGGCAGATCTCCCATCATCTCGAGGGTCAGGGCTTGTGCACGGGCCTCTCTCTCGCGACGAAGCTTCTCTGCGGCGTCTTGGTCGATCTCTTGGTCTAGATTGGCGGCATCATCGTCCGCAATCCGGACGGTAGCAAGCTGGGCTTGCGAAGGCTGTGGTGAATGACTCGGTTCGCGCAACCCGTTAGGATCGGGGAAGGGGTCGTCAAGGACGATGGTATGTTTGATGCGGATGTCCACCAGTGGGCAGCCGTCCTTATCTATGATGGCACTGTTGACGGTTTCGAGAGCGTCAAACCCCTCGACAACCTTGCCGAAGATGGAAGCCTTGCCATCGAGGTAGTCCGTGTTGTCGCCTAGAGTGACGAGGAACTGGCTCGCAGCGAGGCGAACGTCTGGGTCGGTGAGATGCGGCGCAGTGGCCATGGACACGGTGCCGCGTTCGACATGCTTCAGCTTGGGGTGGAAGGTGGCCGGAAAGCTCTTCTTCGAGGGACCATCTAGAAGTCCCCATACAGATGAGCCACCATCGGACTCGGTCGAATTGGGGCCGAGAGGATCGCCGGTCTGGAACGAGAAGTTCTGCTGGATCGAGTGGACGGGCGAGAAGTTGTAATACTTGAGCTTGCAGAGTTTGAGGAAACTGTACACAGAGACAGGAACATTGCACGATCAGCAGAGGAAGTTGCAAGGAGTGCCTGGCAGGCAGATCGCCGGAAGAAATAGTAGTAGGAATGGGTACAGACATAGATATATAGGTATGGGCATGGGACAACTTACTTTTGGCACTCTTTCGGTGCGTAGTCGACAAGCAGGTCAATCACGATGTCGCCCGCGCTGGTCTCGAGCAGGACCGACATGACGCCGGCGGCACACAGACTTGCCTAGTCTCCCGCTCCTTAATAGTAGCTACAGCGGGCTCGTAGGAGAGCTGGAATCTCGGCCGCCGAGTAAGAAAGACGAATGCTAAACGCTTGCTGGAGCTGAATTGGCGGGCGAGTGTTGTCGCGGTATCATACGCTACTAGGTACCTACGCGGGTGTTGCCGCGCGGGGGGAAGGGTAAGCAGGTGGCTAGAGACGCTCTTATCAAAAGTGAAATACAGAGGCCTGCAGCCAACCAGACACCTAAAAATTACAAGGTACATGATTATCCTATTTAGGTAAAGCTAACCCAAACCCCCTTACTTCCACTCGTTCCTCGTTCTAGTCCGTGAAACGTTAACGTTAGGTTTCCTGTCCTCATTACTTCGTAATGCAGAAAACCTCCGGCCATAAAGATTTTCGCGTTATAGTTATAAAATATCTTAAGTTCAAAAGATTCCTTTTTGTGTCGGAGATATAAAGAAAACAGTGGTTTTATTATATATAATCCTATATAAGAAAAATTTTCTCAAGCGTACATAGGAAACCTTTTGACTTAAGATAGGCATACCTCGTACTATCTTTGTACTTCTAAGGCGGCTGCCTTTTATTGTTGCGCCTCGTTTTCGAAAACGTATGGTCTATTCTATATAAGGGTTAACTTGGGCTATGTTATCTACTACAAGATGTTGCGATAGTCATCGATCACGGTAACCGCGCTGCCAACACCATTGGGCTTTCCGTCAACACCATTCGCCCCTGTAGTACGCTACCCAGAATTATCGGCGTAAACCATCCGAGGAATAGAAATACAAACTTAAGACAAGCAAGAAGCTTAGGATTGAGGGGAACCATAACAGACAGTGTTATAGAGCGAACTAACCTGTCATCAGGCTCGATATTCAACCACGTGTCGACGAGTGACAGCCTGCATCGTATTGCTACTCTCTTCACCCTCGAATTTGAGATTGACCTTTTCACTCCCCTCCATGCCTATCACCTCGGCCTTATAGAACGTTGTTGTATTAGGATATAGAGCCAGAACGACCTTGCCTTCGTCTAGTGGTGGCAACACCGTGCCCTCTTTGGGAATGAGGATCATACTGCTCGCACTAGTTCTGAAATCCTTCTGATGATGATTTTGGTTCTCATCGAAATCGGCGTCGAGGACCCTGTATCTTCTCGATTTACCCTCGCCACGTACTTCCTGAACGATGCCAAGGATCCAGTCCGTCTGTTCATTGCCCGTCGGCTTGGGCTTAAATGCTACCTCATCGTCTTTGGCAAAGATCTGCTTGGTGCGGATTGGATTGGTAGCAGGGCCAGGCTGTGGCTCGGCACTACCCGCCTTTGCAGCTGGTGTCGACCGATCCGGGAATTTGGGCGGCACGGAATCGCTGCGGTCCCCTTTGTTGCTACCTCCGCCGCCACCGCCCATACGTCGCGATACGCTCGGGTTGGGTGAAGGCATAGGTGAGTCGTCAGGGTTAAAGTCCCACGGGTCTTTACGCTGCCCTCCTAAGCGGGAAGTGGTCGCTTCCTGGGTTTCCTCGTTGTGTTTCGCAATAGCACGTAATACTCTGATTTTTTCCATCTTCTCTTTGAAAGCCTGCGCCGTTGCTTCATTAGACTTGACCCCTTGGCGAGTGAGTTGATCAAGCTTGTCGAGGTCATCCTGGGTCAGAGCTGGTAATCATTGTTGGCATGATTAGCACAACATGATCATGGCACATCATCTCGCGAGGGTTGACGTTACAGAACACTTACTACTACTTTTCTTCTTCTCGGCGCATAGCTTGTCCTGCTCATACATGGCGGCCGTATTGGCAGTACTCTGGTTGAACATTTCGACGAGTCCTGGCAACTGGTCCTTTATTTCTTTCCAGGCCGCGAGCTCCTCCCCATGCTGGCTGATCTCACTGTTGCGATTAGGGCCTCTACGTTGGTTCACACGCGATGACATGATCGTTATGAGTGATGCAGACAAGCCGAAGGTTGGCAAGAGACGCCTAAATAGATCGGAGCGTCGCGTGATCTTGTCCATATTGTTAGCATAATCGCCTGTGATCTCGATGTATCCGTAGACAGAGAGAGAGGAAGGTATGGATGCATTGAGTATGACAAGGACGGCGAGAACGACGGGCTAAATACCACGGGGAAATAAATGAATAGGAGCAACCATGGAGGTTACATAGGGTTGCAAAAGAATGTATACAAGAGATGCAAATATTCAGGAACAACGGTATAGATGAGTGCACCTTGTGACAGACTAAGAACAAACACTAAGGAAATTGTCTTACGCGAAGGGCCGACCAAGCTACCTATCTGAATAATTAGAGCAATAGAGCAATAGAGCAATAGAGCAATAGAGCAATAGAGCAATAGAAATAATTTGAAACAACGGAGACTCCCGGCAGGGACCCAAACAAGAGAACAAAGATCGGATGGAACAAGTGAGCTGGATAGCGGCTGAATAGCGGCTGAGTAGATATACAGGAAAGGGGGCAGATGGGCGTTGACGCTTTCAAACCTACCTACCTAGGTACAAACGTTCAGGAAGAACGACCAGGATACAGAGCATTAACGACAGAGCTGAAATTGATAGGATGAGTAGATAAATAAGCACCTACATGCGAGTTAGCCCGCAGACGAAGTATTGTCGGCGGATTTGGACTTGGCTTTGTTTGGTCGCTAATGTATTGATGAGAGTAATGAAGATGGTTTAACTACCTAGGTACTTACTCCCAGTAAGAGCGTATGTACCTTCATTTCTCGTGACGCGGGGAGCTCTCACGCTACTTAAACACGTGCGTTAGTTCGCTACCTGCATACAGTTACCCCTCAATACCCACCTGCAGGTAGTCCTTGAAGTGACATATTTTAGCCCACCTCGGTTGGCCATGAAAAGGGCCTATTGTGGCCAGCTTGTATCCCATGTACCTGTTGGATATAACGATTGCCTCCGTAGAGTCACGCCATCACAACGTATCATGGTGGTACGATGAGCCCTACCGCCCACAGGTTAAAAGAGGGAGCCAGAAGAAAGAGGCGCCTCAGAAAAAACAATACAGACAATTCTGACCAGACTTCATGCAATTGACTCAAATCTGACAGTACCAAAGCAATAAACTTGCCTTTCCCTTTAACCCCAAACAGTTAAAGAAATTTAATTTCTAGATTTAAAATTTAATAAAAAAATAACTTTATAAATAATTTCAATAATTGAAAATTTTTTTAAAAATAATAATAAAATATTATTTATATAATATATATAACTAGGTATTTTAATATACGCGTGGTGTTTTAATACTATACTGGATAAGTTGTAGCCTTACCTAACCTGGGTTAGACCTGGCCACAATAGGCTCTTTTCATGGCCAACCTAGGTGGACTAACATATTTGCCTCTCGCGTTAATTCAGCTGTCTTGCTACACTCGCCCAAGTTTCTCACATATCATATACCATATACCATATCCACATCAACTACAACGACCTACTGTACAGAATTCATCACTACTGTGACATGGTCCATCAAGTGGGATTCAAGACTCAGCCACTAATAGTCGAAACCGATCTGCATCATAAATTGGTTGTTTGCTCAAGTAGGTACAAGTTACCGTTGAAGCAGAGTTCCTTCTGCTACCTTTCTTCCTGCATTAACTGAGACCTGGCTTGTTGATGGCTTGGCCACCATGATTGGGTCTCTGCTTTCCCTCAGTCCAACCAGTACAACGCAACAGTATACCGCTCCGTTTCTGACCATTACATCTTCCACACAGTTAATTCAGCGAACAGAGAGGACAAATACAATGGTTCTACCGGTTCCTTTATTCCGCCTTCAATGTGGGGTGAATTCATACGACTGGGGTAAGCTTGGCTCTGACTCGGCCGCCGCCAAGTTCGCCGCCGCTACCCCCTCGGACACCCTGGCCATCGAGTCTAATAAGCCATATGCGGAGGTGCGTTCATTATATCGCTATGTAACTTCACTCACTCGCCCTCTTCTGCGGAAAGTTCCGAGCTTGTCTCAAGTGATCGCGGACTAATATGGACGTGGTACTCAGTTGTGGATGGGAACTCATCCCTCCAACCCTTCCAAGGATCTCGAGTCTGGCCAAAATCTTCTCCACCTCGTCGAGTCCAATGCTATGCTCCTAGGCCCATCCGTCAAAGCACGATACGGCCCCAGGCTTCCGTTCCTCTTCAAGGTGCTCTCCATCAACAAGGCCCTCTCCATCCAAGCGCATCCGAACAAGAAGCTCGCGGAGCAGCTGCATGCCGCCGACCCTAAAAATTACCCCGATGACAACCACAAACCCGAGATGGCAATTGCTATCACTGACTTCGAGGGCTTATGTGGCTTTCGCCCTCTCGGCGAGATTGCCCATTTCCTCGCCAGTGTTCCGGCCCTACGTCAGCTCGTCGGCGAGGATGTCTCAAAGGGTTTCATTGGGACTGTTCGCGGCCAGGAAGGTGATGACTCCTCCAAAGAGCAGAACAAACGAGCTCTTCGCACTGCTTTTTCGGCTCTGATGCAGTCTTCTCCCGAGGAGGTAGCTTCTGCCGCTAAGTCCCTCGTGTCTGACGCCGAGAACAGAGGCGCCGAATTTGCTGATCGTGGTACTAATTCTACCAGTGGAGAGACCATGGCCCGGCTCGTAACTAAACTCAATCGGCAGTTCCCCGACGACATCGGCCTATTCGTCCTTTTCTTCCTTAACTACGTCACACTGTCACCCGGCGAGGCACTTTTCTTGCAGGCTGACGATATTCACGCTTATGTATCTGGTGACATAATCGAGTGCATGGCTGCGAGCGACAACGTGGTGCGGGCAGGCTTCACTCCTAAGTTTAAGGACGTCCAAAATTTGGTCAGCATGCTGACATACAACTACGCACCAATTGAGGAGCAAAAGATGTCGCCTACGGAATATCCTTATGCAGTTCTAAATCGAGCCGCATATAGCTCAGGGTCCGAGGCCATATTGTATAATCCCCCGATCGACGAGTTTAGCGTCATAAGGTGCCTTTTGAAGGGGAATGGTTCCAAAGTAACTTTTGATCCGATTGACGGTCCGAGTATCATTATTTGCACAGGTGGTAAAGGTAAGATTTCAGTCGGGTCGAAGACCATGGAGGTTAGGGAAGGCTACGTCTTCTTCGTCGGTGCTACGGCCGAACTTGTTATGGAATCAGAAGGCGAGGAAGATGATGAATTCATCACTTTCAAAGCGTTCTGTGAAGTGGAAGACCGTAGCAATGGAGCAATAGCCTAATTTAGGACTGTCCAAGTCAAACTCTCATTTGAAGGGAACGCATTATCTTGGAATTTCTGGCCGTCCCATACCGAGTTAATAAGTATCGCAGGATCAATCGACCCGCTGGTGTGTATCGGGCTCACTATAAACATGCCACCCTGTTCTAGCGGCCCCTACTTCTCAAAAGATAGACAGACAGAAAGAAAGAAAGATAGAAAGAGAAATGATAACCTAAGTTTGAGCCTGGGATAGCCCTACTTTCATTACTAATTCTCAGGATCGGAAAATCAAATGATACAGTAACATTATCTTTTTTGGTACTTGTAATAGGCTATAGGCTGTCACACTACTGATGATGCTACGAAACGCTGATTCACCAGCTAGGCAACCCCCAGCAACACCCCTTCTCCTGTGCTTTTCTTTGGTTTTTTACTATTGTTTACTCCATATTATGATTCTATCTCTCAGTCCAAGTTGACTTTGCTCCTTCTCTGTTTTCTTTTGTCTATTTATTTGAATCCGGTCAAAGGTACACGCCACTGTGCTCGTCTGGGTACTGTCTATGTACCGAGTGACAGGAAGCTGGAACGCTACTGAATCAAAACATATTATAACTGCGGACGAAATCAAGTGCCCAACGTGACTATGTTCTATCTTTTTATTATTATTAAGGCACAGCGGCGCACTTGATGACTTTCGAAAGACGGAGTGGTTGGCAGTCTCTTGTCAGGGCGGCCCCAGCAGGACGGTCATGCTCGGGTTTTTCTATGTGATAGTTGGGTTTCCCCTTAGATCTAGCTAGGTTAGAGGAGGCCCAGGAATCAATGATCTTGAGTCCCTACCCTATATTTATAGCTATTAGCGGCCTGCCTGTGGCCTAACCTCACTCCGGATACCGAATACCGTGACATCTCTGATGTTATGTTACGTCGACTTTGAAAACTGCAAAATCTCCAGTGATGGCTTATAGAACCCCATTCAAAATAGAGCAATTCGACTCGCTCACCATATTCTACTACTACACAACAGAAAGACCCATGTGGCTGCCGAAATATTCTTAATTTTGCCGCTCGATCGGGGAGTATCTTCATTGCCCAGACATAGTATAAATTCTTCTCGTCATTTACTCCATTGGCTGGGGTGCGTTGCCATCGAGCACTAACCGGGTCCCTAGTTCTAAACTATGGCTGCACATCGCGTTGTGTCCGTAGCTTGCCGTGCTGTACCGACAAGCAAATCCTTTCCAGGCTTTGTAAAGTAAAGCGTCACGTCACACATCGGAATACAGACTTGCATTGCTATGGTTACTGTATATTTGCTCGATTTTCTCGGAACAGAGAATTTCGGTGTACGGTAATCGTTCCCAGTTCCCCTCACGGTTGCAAGCGGCATCCTTTAACATGAACCGAGAAAGATTGACTCGTGCCATGTATTGAGAATATCGGAAGTAATTGATGTTGAACAGACAAGAGGCATGGACGCCCTAGTCATGTGGATTATAGCCTTTTCCACCCTATGTACGAGGCCAATTACCATCCGCTACAGAAGCGCGGTCTCATCGTAAACACATCTACATGCCAAGAGCAGTCTCATCTTAACCTATAATTAGTCCTACTCTTTGTTACCTCCCCACAAATCTTCCTACGAAAAAATGGCATCAATCAAAACCAAGACACCTGCTCGATGACAGCAGGCAAATAAGTTGCCGAGAAAAGGAACTGCCAATGAACGCTATTCAGAAAGGCGAACGAAATGCACAAAGTCGACCGGGAACACTTATCATCTGTTCGCCTTGCTGTGGAATATAGTGTGGAGACCTATGGAAACCGAAGCGAGCGCTGATGAACTAACCGACTCTTGGAAGGGGCAAGACATAAGAGTACTTTTGGTTGACAAGCTGGGCTCTCTTAACGTGTCGAAACCAGAAACTTACACACACACAGTGAGCTCCCACTCGACGAAACTCTGCTCGGCCATCGGCCATCTCTCCTACAACCTGTCTTTTTACGTTTCGAGGAAGATAACACAAGGGCCGAATACAGAGCTTAGAGACTGACTCAAAATGAGAATAATATTGTCTGGGCGCATTGACCCTTGGCTATCCCAAAGACTTTTGGTCCCTTGGAAGGTCAACTAGTCTCTATATACCGCACTCCTACGGCCTCAGACCTCCCGGTCTAGCCGGGTGTCTTAGAGTCTGAATAGCTTCATTTATCTGCTATCCGAGACATCTGCAATTCGGCTTCATGCGTATGATACGATGAATACGAATATGAAGGCCTGATGCAGTTCGCGGGGCCTTGCATAGGTGACCTCCCGTCAGCGCGTAGGCTCCCGTACAACACCCAGCCACTAAGTGGTTAGGGCCACGGGCTGATGGAATAGAGGCTCGAAGTGGTAGAACTCTTAGAATAAGTGTCTGCAGGGCATGCTTAAGACGGGTATACGTCCACATGGCTCGCTTCAGCTACGTACTAACTTCACAGTTTTAGTAAAGTCTTATCCATTATGTTTTCAATATCTATCTTCTAGGCTGAGTGGTTTCTATGTGGGTATCGCTGATGTAATGAGAATTAAGACATGATCGTGACATAATGTGAGATCGTTGGTTACTTTGCAATTTTTTTTTTTTTTTTCTCTTTTTCATGTTTTTTATGCTTTCCAGTTTTTTTCGTTTGAGTTAGACTTGATTGTCGCTCCGCTCACTTAATTCTCCCTTTTCTATCGTCGTCTGCCCGCTCGCGCGACGGGAGTAATCTCCCGGCTGCTTGCTTCCATCAGGAATATGGAAGCGCTTGTCGACTCGCGAGAGGGCCAAGAGGGCCAGCACAATGATCTCAAGGACGAAGCTGAAGACGTAGAAGACGGGTTTACTATGATACCATGCAGGGTTCGACAGCGGTCGCGGAGGTTCCCAGGACGTGCCAGTCTTGAACCCGGCAATAGTGATGCATATGCATGTCGCGAGTACATTGATGATGATCTTGGCCCTCATGCTGCCGTGGCCGAACGTCTCTTCATCTGCGGATTTGGGGAGCAGGAAGTGGGCGACTACGAGCAGCCATATCGGCAAAGTGGTGAAGACGAGCAGGTACGTGCTGGCGGCCAGTTGTATGTCTCGGGTGGCACGCAGCGTGTTCGGGTTCAGGGTGTAAGCGCTCTGCACCGCCGAGTAGATGACGAGAATGAGGGCTGCCGCAATGCCGGTGTAGAAGACCTTGAGCGCGATGCTCACGGAGGGGTGCCACCCGATCGCCGGCTGTCTCGCGCGCAGGATGCGCTGAGCGAAGATCAGGTTGACGACATAGACGACGAGAACGCCGGCGTTGACAAAGACGTTCGCAGCGATGGCGAGGCGCACGTTGTGCTGATTCAAGGCCCACACGATGCGCAGGATAAAAGTGACAATTCGTGACATACTTTACTCGCTGAAGTCAGTAGTTGCTCTTTCAGATGATGATTATGTTCCTGATGTGTGCTCCCGAGATCAGTCGGGGGGTTTTGAGATCACTACAAAGGGGAGAAAATGACTTCAGTGTGCACATACGAAAAGCCGAATAAGGCGCCCGAGATGAAGAACTTGTGCTGTCTCCTCAGGTTGATTTGCAGTATGGTCATGTTGACGACGGCGGAGGTGAGGTAAAGGGCAAGGAAGACGGCGCTGATGGGGATATCGGGAATGACCTCGGGCAGGCCGCCGAGGCCGGCATTGCGGGAGGCGTACGGCGGCCCGGACGGCTGCATATGGGACATGATGCTTTATATATGTAGATATATATATATATAAATAGTGATGATGATGATGATGAGATGCCACCAATCTTTTCACTATTTTCTTCCTTTTCTGTTCTCCCCTTTTCGTTCCGAATTATTGAATTGAAAGATCGGGCGGCGTGTTGTATCGAGAGACTGGTGTATATGACTTCAAATTAAATAAAGAAGCCGAAAGGGGCTCGAGTGGTTGTGGTTTAAAGTCAATGTGATGAGCAGCGACAATAAGCGACGTTGGAAAGTTAGCTATGTCTTATGATACGCCAGATCAGGTACTACAAAGCGATCTCAGCTCGTCGTGGTCGTGGTTCTATTGTTATTATATACGGTGTTGGCTACATCGTCTTTGAGCTCGACCGCATCACCCTTTTCACATCCCCCCGTTTCGGGGCTAGAGTCGGGGGTTGAGGGAGCGCGAGACCGACAATGCAAACGGTTTTGCTTGCATCATGATCAGCCTAGAAGCCCCGGTCTTCTTGGCACCAAGCCCCCGGACAGTGCCCTGGCTGAATCGATGGACCGAGGCCGGACTAGTCGCATTCGCTAGTCATTGTCACGATGTATACTAGCGCGGTAGTCGCGGTAGTGTAGCGAAGGTACACTACGCTATCCATCATAGTAAGGCTCAGCGGGCTTGCTGATGTCCGCCCACCGAACGGAACCGAACCGAGAAACGCCGATATGTAAGTATATAAGTAAGTGTGTGGACGGAGATGGCGGAGAGCTCGGAGATAGCCCGCGTAATGGATATGCGATCCGGGGAGTTGAAGATTCGATACTATTTCTGGCAGAATCTCGATCGTACGGTACGAAGAAGCTGCAGCGGACTATATATCTAGATGCTTACTGTACGTACCTGACTACATTGCATACTACATATATGTAGGATGTAGACAAGGTAGATACCCCAATGGTGGATATTTATTTGTGTCCTGCATGTAGTATCATGAATAAGTACCTAGGTAGGTACTAGGGAGGTAAGCAGCCGTGCGACGTCATTGTACTTATATCTCAATAAGCTTGGATCGTAATCAATCTGGAAGATCATTGCATACCTCCTCGTGAGTCTTGTGGGGCCCCTTTGCTGAAGCCCAAACAGCCTCAGATAATAGTCAAGTTTTCCTCTACCTACCTCTTATATCTCCTGTATGCCACCCCCATTACTATGTAGGATTACGGGTAGGACTGCTTCTACGCTGACAATTCGGCCGAGACATGTAACCACTTTCTGATACATTAGGTACTTACCCGAAGACAAATCATGTGGAGAGCCCAACTATATAGTGCGTACGACGCGCAGCCGAATTCTGGTGGCTTTGTAAAGTCGGAGGTATCTCTCTCTTCCTCTCTCTCTCTCTCTCTCTTTCTCTTTGGGGGGGGTGTGTGTGTGCCTATTAGCTTGATGATCTACTCTATTTCCTCATATCAGTCGATTATCGGCTACTATATTAATAGTCGTAAGCGCATGTAGTGTAGTGGAGTATACATTTGAGATCCCGGGACAGGGACCCCTAAAGCAATCACGTCCAGGATGACATTATCTGCTTCATGCGGCCAAGGATGGAACCCGCGCGCTAACAAGGATCTCGCGCCTGGGCCTATTCGTTCCTTGTGATGCCAACTTTTGGCAATTAAAATGCCTGTGCTCCTGAGCGATGCGAGTAGTAGTACATTTAGCAGTTCTATAAACTACACATGTCCTCAGTGCATGTCTAACAATTGGTAGAAACGTCCCCAGTCCAGATAACTCTCATCCAGCGAGCGCCGAGTAAGCGACGTAGTAGCCTGGGCTCCATCGGATACACGACAACGGGTGCTTGTCGGCGAACATCGACGAGAATCAGATCCTCGCCGCACCAAGCCGACCGTCATTTCAAAAACCTAGTGACGAGATCGAGGAAGGACTCGAAGCCATCCACGAAACAAACGTGCCCACCACCCCGAACCACTTCCAATTTCACCGACACCGTGTCCCCCCTTTTGCTTCTCAACCCGCTCTCGATACCCTGCCGGAGCCCCTCCATACTCTCCGATACACCCTCATCCTTCTCTCCCACGAGAAGCAGCGCCGAATCGACATGACCCCCCGCGGTAGCAGCCAGCGGACGGAGATCGAAGCTCGCACTTCTCAGCGCAGCACAGCACGTCTCGAAGCCGTCGATGCTGGTATCGTGCATCAGCTTCCGCACGCGCTCCGTCTCATCAGGGTGAGAATCTAGCCAGGGACGGCCGAACCAGCGATCCATGGTCCCATCGATGGAGCCACCCAAGCTCCCAGCCTCGCGGGCCGAGGCAACTCGCGGGGTGAAGATGTCCGCAGTGCCCGCGTTGACGGGCGAACAGGAGATGGTGCAACACGGCATGAGCCTCTCCACGATCCCGGGATACTTCGCTGCAAAGACGATAGAGCTAGCAGCGCCTAGACTCACGCCGATCCAGGCATGCAGTCTCCGTATGCTGAGGTGTGCGAGCAGGTCGTGGACGTCTTGCGCCATGGAATTGAATGTCGTCGAGGAGAGGTCCGGGGGGACTCCTGACAGCCCGTGGCCCGGCGCGTCATACCGGAGGACCTGAAAGCCCAACGCCGTCAGTCTCGGGACGACGGGGTCCCAGATGGCAAAAGTGGCACACAGCGGGCTGGATAGAAGCACGACAGGGTGCTGGCCGGCCTCCGAAGGTGATGTGGCGTCGTACGAGAGCGCCCGCGACGGCGCGAGATTAAGCGAGCCTACTTTCGTTCCCATCTCTTAGTGCCTGTTAGTGCCAGCTCTTATCGATTGCTAACTACGCTTGAAGAGAGGAAAAAAAAAAAAAAAAAGTAATTGAAGTGATGGACTGCTTGATTCAGGAAACAAGTAGACAATGGAGAGGAAAATAAAGTTTACCTGTGGCACGTTACTATGACGTTCCCTTGATACCCCGCGCTCTGCCTTTGCCCCTGCAGGTACCGGGAGCAGCCAGCCAATGGCTTAGGTACTCTATTTGATCACGATATCTAATCTTTATGTCGGTCTTTGTGGCGACGTCGCCAGAGAGCATGTCAGAATGTAAACTGACCCGCGGTTTCATGTAACCTAATACTTTCGGACTCTTTTTCCTCTTCCTAACGTCTTCATAACGCCTGCTACATACTGTAGAAACACTCACTTAACCTTTAAAAATGCAGTGCAACTGAAGGTGTGCGGTGGAAAAAATTACAAATAGAAAATAAAAAAGCACAAATTGATTACGGTAGTTTTAACTCGCTGTCATGAAGCTGACCAGGACGAGGTAATGTATACAGTCAACGGCTTGGATGCGTTACAATGTCTATCAATCATGTCTATTGACCGAGGTAGTTAATCTACGACTGCCATAGTATCTAAGCGACTAAGTCATTCGAGCGTCGACCTCGCCCGGGCCTCCAATTCCAGGTGAGGTAGTCGCTGCGTCTTAGTTCGCCACATAGAGAAGCGTTACCGTGGCGTGGTCATGTCTCTATCTCAACCAAACCGCGCTAGAATCATACGAAAAGAACCATGCCCCAACCATGCAAGACCCAACTTTTGGTTTCGTGGCACATATGACAAAAGAAAATGCAGCTATATCAAGCCGCCATGCGGTATTAGGTCATCAGAATGATTCGTGAGGACGTTAGTGCGTCCGATGTATCGTATAGTCGGCGATGGGAGTTTAGTCGTCCTCATCGGAGAAGACCTCCTCGCCGCGCTTCCGACGAGCCATACGTTCTGCAAATCAATGTTAGCTATTTGTCTCTTTTATTCTCTCCAAATCAAGATAGGTTAGAAGACTCACCCTTCTTCTTCTTTCGAGCCTCGGAACTTGTAAGCTTCGCCTTCTTCTTGGTCGTTACGATCTTGTTGCCCATGGCATCGAATTTGTCCTCCTCGTCATCCTCGCCCTGCTTTAGCCTAGGGCCGGAACCTTGACCCTGCACCCAGTTGTGGCCCGAAGGCGTCATCTTGCCGTCCATGACAGCCCAGACTTCTTCAGTAAGGTCCTTGGTGAATTCAGCACTGTGTGTAATGATGATGACACCACCTTCGAATTTCTTGAGTGCCTTGGACAGAGCACCAAGAGAGTCACGGTCCAGGTAGTTGGTCGGTTCGTCGAGGACGATCAAGTGGGGTCGTTGCCATGAGCAGGCAGCGAGCACTACCTTGACACGCTGACCACCGGACAGACCCTTCATGCGAGAGTGAGACACCAATTCGGCGTCAAGGCCAAAGTTGGCGCAGTGAGACTCGATTTCCTTACGGACCAGAGGTCGGAATTGACCAGAGGCCAAAGCCTCCTTCATATCGACGTCTGCAACCATCTTCTGATGAGATGCGAGCAGCTCACTTCGTGGAAGCCAAGCATTGTCGGCAGTCATCATGGGTATCCACCTTTCGTTCTTCATACCGACGTTCTCACCAAGAGCGAATGAGCATTCGTATTCGTAGCTGTTCTTGAACTTTCTCCGGCTGTTGATACCGATGACGCGTCTTTGAGTTCCGTCGACCTTGAAGATCTTGTCCATGGCTTTCTCATCTTCCTCTGTGATAATTTTGTTGGCACGGTCCATGGTCTCACGATCCTCGCCAGTCTGGAAACGCCATTGGATGTACTCAGAAGGAGTCTTATCAAGGTGGTTATCGATGTGGGCAAAAGCGTGCTGCTTAATGTAGGCGATACGAATGTTCTCATGCTGATAGATCTCACCAGCAGTGGGGATAAGTTCACCGGTGAGAACGTTGATGAGCGTCGACTTGCCGGCACCGTTAGGACCAATGACGGCAATACGAGAGCCTAGAGAGCACTGGAAGGTGATATCGGTAATTTGAGGCTTGGGAGTACCGGGGTACTGGAAACTCATCTTAGTAGCTCGCAAGATGGCCTTGGCCTTTGTCTTGACACCCTCGAGGAATCCGGGCTCGGGGAATGTGAACTCAAGCTCGGATTCTCCGAGTTCGTAGTACGACTTCGCATGGGGGTTCTTGCGGACGAATTCCTTTAGGTTGCCCTTGTACTTCTTGAGCTTGAACCGCTCATAGTGGATGATGTACTGGGTGACATTATCCAAGAAGCCGCTGTCGTGAGAGACAATGATAGAGGTGCAGGGGGAGTTGATTAGGTAGTCTTCCAGCCACTTAACGTTCTTCACGTCGAGATGGTTAGTGGGCTCGTCCAGAAGCAGGATATCGGGGGCTTCGAAGACAGCACGGCACAGGGCCAGCTTCATCTTCCAACCTCCGGAAAGGGCGGTGATACCACCGGCAATCATAGCAGGGCTGAAACCGAACTCGGCAAGACGAGATTCAACTTCTGCTTGCGTAGAGGTGACGCCAGCCTCCTCCAGCTTCTTCATCGTCCAGTCAATTGTGGTCATCTCAGTATCTGCGGAGTCAAGGTCGTGTTCGACGAAGACAGTCTTGACCTCGCTCTGCTTTGGAAAGCCCTCAACTTGTTCGTTGTTGATGGCGCGCATCAGAGTGGACTTGCCGGAACCGTTGGGACCGCAGAGACCGTAGCGGCGACCACGCTTCAGGCGTAGGTGTGTCTGGTTGAGAAGGATCTTGGCACCATAGGCGAGAGAGAACGTGCAGTTGCAGAGATCCTCGCCGTCATCATCCTCCTCTTCTTCGGCAGCGTCCTCCTCGATACCAGGCGAAGCGCGCTTTCGGAGGGTATCAACAACGGCTTCAGCATCGGCATCGCCAACGAGAACAGAGACGAAAGGCTTGACGGCAGCAGCCCAGATAGCAGACTCAACCTCCTTCTCATCAACAAGTTGGCCACCGATAGCACCGATGTAGTCGACAACGGGGCCGAGTTTCTCGACGATCTTGGAGTGCTTGGCGGGAATAGCGGCCTTGAGGTGGGCCACGACAGTTTCAATATCACCATCGTGACGGACTTCGGGAATCTTGCCATCCTTGATGTTGCCGACGCGAACCAGGGTGTCGAGAGCTTGCTTTGTCTTCTCACGAGCCTCAGGGTCGGCGAGCGTCTCGTAGTTCTTGGTAAGACCTGGCATCATCTTGGGCAAGAAAGGGGCGACAATGTTAGGATCGTCGACGAGCTTACACATGTTGTCGACAATGACGGCAGCCTTTCGCTTGATGGCAGTCTCGCGCTCAGCAAGACCACGGTCAAGTAGGGGAACCATGAGCGCGAGAGTGGGCTCGTGAACCTCGGTGACGAAAGTGGTAGCACCGAGCAAGTGGACTGTCTCGGGGACATTCTCGGGCTTAGCAATACATTTGATGAGCTCAGGAATGAAGCGCTCGATATCACGGTTGACAATCAGCTCGCAGATCTTCTCCATGACCTTGTAGGCGCGGTCCTTGACCTCCTTCTTCGTGTCCCACATGGACTCGGAGATGACGGGGATCAGCTCAGGAACGCGGTACGCAAGCTGGGCAGGTGCAGTGCGGACAAGAGTCTCGATGCAATCGAGAGCAGCCATCTTCTCGGGCCATTTCTGGGCCGTGAGGATAGAGTTGGTGATGTGAGGGAGAGCGGCCTTGATGCCGTTGGGGTTGAGAGCCTCAACTATAGCGACAGCTGCGGCGGTGGCGGCAGTCTTCACAGCGGTAATCTTGTCACCAACGGCGGCCAAGGCCAGAGGAAGCAGAACGACGAGATAAGGCTCGACGTTAGCGGAGATCTCGGAGTGCTGGGCGATGGCCTGGATGGCCTCAGCAGCCTTTTCTCTAAGAGCAGCATCCTTCTTGTTGGTGATCTGCTTCTTTAGGGTGTCCACGGTTCTAGCAAGAACATCGTTAGCCGACAGTACAAATCAAGCCGCAGTGGTCGGCTACGCTGAACAGACACCTTCGAACAAACTGGAAGGGAAAGGGGGGGGAAGAACAAATGTCGCAGGCTGGGTTGCGAGCCCTATCTATATTCCTGTATTTGGCTGTCTTTGGCAAGCAAGTTACACTGTTGAGCCTGAAGACAGCCAATACTGGAGGGATACGAAATGGGCCTGAAAAGCCAGGCCCGTCGCACACGGGCAAAGGACTCCACGGGCAGTAGTTGATAGGCAGATAGGGAGCGACACAGGCACAGGAAAGGCGCTTACCTTGTGGGTGCCTCTTGGTCCTCAATGGGGCCGTTGATGAATGAGGCGAGGGCAGCTGATGCGTCCTTGGTGGCAGCAGCATCCTTGGAGATGGTGAGTTTGGCCATCAGGTCATCGAGGACCTTGGCGGATTGGGCGTTCTCGGAAGGCATCTTGATTGATTTTGTTTTCTAATTGTTTGTTGTCTTTGTCTCGAGTAAAGGGCAGTCGAAGACGGGTATCGTGGGAGAATGGGAGATCTAGAGGAGTCTATCGAAGTGAATCGTTTTATCCGGCCGATCGCAGGTGAATGAATATCCCTTGACAAGAGAACGAGAAATGGAATCTAATGAAGTCTAAAGAGTCGTTTCGTTGTTGATCCGGTCTTGGATGACAACAGCGAAGATGACGAGCAGCAGGCTTGGTTCGCTGACGGAGGAATCAGAAACAGAACCTGCCCTATGGTTTCCAAGTTGCGGGAAGAAAGCGAGCCGAGCGGAGGAAACCCAGTTCTATCTATCTTCCAAACAAGGACAGATATGAAGAGATTAGAAAAAGAAAATGGTGGTTGAGAGGAGAGTGGGAAAAAAGATGGAAAGGACTTGAGAAGAGGGGTGCGGACAAGAATTTATTTTCAAAGCGGTGGGATGGGGTGGCATTTGCCTCGGGAAAATTTAGATTTTTTTTTTTTTTTTTTCCCTTCTTCCCCTTTGTACCAGCATTGGTGTCTATACTCGGTACCCAGGTACATACAAAGTAGGTACTACATGTGTCCAGCATGTATTATGCTGGTAGATTGATTGGCCGGGACTCAATAGAAGCCTGCATTTGGTTGGCCATGTTCCGGGCTACTGTTCCTGCTTGAGGTCGCTACTACTCTGTAATACAGTGCTTACGAAGTACCTCCACTCAGGAAGGTTAGGTGCTTAGACTTTGCGGTAGAGGGGCGAGAAAAGAGAGCCAGATTGTGGTGGGATGGTGGGCTGTCCTGAACTCTGGAGGGGGGGTTGTGGGGCTACGCGCGAATCATTATCGATTAAATTCTCTCCCCGACGCAGGGTAGGTAAGTCGACTAAGTTTTTGTGGGCACCGCCACAACCCCAGGGACTAATGAAACAGCGATTCATGCTTATCGCCATCCCCGAAATCTTACAAGCCTACCGCAGAACCCAGGCGTAAGTCCGCCTATCTGCGCTAATCCATATAAAGAAGCACTTCGACCTAGCCCCGTCCCTGTGCTGCGCAGAATAAATAAGCTTAGAGTTAGAGTCACCAAGTGAAGCCGGAAGGCGGTGAGGCCGCACCTCGAACTTACCAAAACTCACCGTTCAGAGAACCTGGGAAGTACTGCCTAGGTAAATAGTTAGGATTAACTATGAAAATGGTGCGGAGCCGTGGAGAGTGAGCTGTCTCGATGAGCATAGTTGCTTACTTACTTACCTACCAAGGTAGATAATACAGCGAGATAACCCCCCGACTGCCTACCTACCTAGGTAGGTAAGTAGTTTCCTAAGCACAAGACACTACTCCTCTACGATCTCTCAGCGCAATTATCAACACCTACCGAGAAGAAGTTAGATATGCGCCGATGCGAGCCCAGGGCATACAAAGAAGAGCCGACAGCTTGCCGGGAGGAAATGAGAGCCTAGCTTGAGATGAACTGTCCCTGAGCTCCGACTGCAAACCAGCTCTTAGCTCTCCGCAGCATATCTGAGTTGATTTATATACGGGAAGCGAATTGTAAAGTCGAGGCTGCGCTGGACAAGAGCAATCAAGGTAATCTAGTGGAAGTACAATGAATGTGGAAGAAGGAATTTAGGATATAGTAAGGTAAGGTGTAACAGCTAAACTACCAAGGCTAAGGCTACGTAGGTATATATATATATCATTGAAATGTATCTTGGGGCCAACAACAGTCTAGGAATACCCGCTGGGCTTGCTTGGAAGTCCATCCACGAACCCTATTTCTCCCTTACAGGCCAGCAGACGTCTACATGACCGAGTCGCTTATCGCCAGACTGATCACATGGGCATAGAGAGACCAGGGAGCTCAGTGATCCCTGCGGATTGTCAGTCTTGTCTCTAGTCATAAGCAAGGTAACTGGTTGCGAAGCGCAACTCTCGCTAGAGGGTCCATGGGCCAAGGTGATATGGGTTCGACTTACAGCCATCATGGTTCTCCTGGACGACAGGCTTCACAGCGCATGACTTGGCATTGGTGATAGCCTGGTTCGCGAGCGTCGAGCACTTGGCGCCCATACAGCCTGATGTGTCCATAGCCTTCTGCAGCGCGTCTCCTTTCCATCCGAAGACGTAGTCTCCATGCTGTCCGTATCCCTAATTGCGGGTAACGAAGTCCTTGTGATTAGCGGGTGTTTTGGAGTGAAAAAATAAATAAAAATAAAGGAGGGGGAGAAGGAAGTGGGACAGAAGGAGAGAGCGATAGATAGATAGATAGAAAGAGAGTCGCAAGCTTACAGTGTTATCACCTGTGCTGAGGTAGAACGGCTGCGACCCGTCTGTGGGCCAGTCGTTGGGGTTGTTGAATGCCGTCGTGTCCCACACCACTTCGTACATCAGCTGCGGGATCCGGATGGGGTGAGTTGACGGGCAAGCGCCGCCTAGGCTGAGGAAGTCTGCGGGACCAGTTGTTGGGTATGCTATGTGCTATAGTTCTCTAAAGTCAGTATTCCCTCTTTCGATGAAGTGGGCGGATCCGCTGCTCTAGTGAGAGACTTCTACCCCCACGACAAAGTGAAGCACGAAAATAATGGCTCTGGGATAGCTTACATCTTGATGGTTCGGCGTGTCGAGGTTCTTACCATCCCAGCAGCTGTTGTGTTATGTCAGCATCGCAACATGGGACACAGTGGAATGGGAATGGTAGCTGTAATGACACAGCACTTACGTCGGGAACAGGATGTTTGATCGGATACCACCGGCGCATGCTTTCTTAGGGAGATACTCGGTGTCAATACTGCCAGTACCATTAGCGACTGAAAGTCCTATTATATATCGTTTCGTAGAGAACAAGCTTACTTGGCATCGGCGCAAGGAGCAGCGTAATCCCCGCCGAAGTTTGGACCAGTGTAGCAGCGGTAACAGTTCTGGCGCTTCAGCGCCGTTCCTGTGCGGGAGCGTGCCATCGCATCTCCGACAAGCATACGGAAACCCTGGGGATGCCGTTAACTACGTGCCATCTAGAGAAGCTCGGGTTGACCGAGTGCAATAGGAGGATAGAAGACGTAACGAACCGGCTTGAAGGCAGTAATCTTCCCTGGCTGGGCAGACACGTAATATACGAGGACACCTCCTCCAATTTGCGTGCTAAAGTTGTCGTTGAATTGATATCTAGAGAGTAACCATGTTAGTGGGCAGAGTGGGAAGAGAGATGATGAACTGGGCGGAATAAGGGCACGAGATCAATGAATGTATCGTACGCAGCACCACCCTGAGGAACACGCTTATAGGTGCCGTTGCGGGCCTTGAAGTACCTATGATATTCGGAGTCAGCTGTTGTCACTCTGTTCATAGTTCGTAGCTAAGATTCTAGCCCGAAGGAGTCTTCGCATTCTAGAAGCCAGCAGCGAAGAGAGAAACAAGCGCCGAGATTGCTTACAGATTAGCTGTCCAGTAGTTACTAAAATCCTCGGAGAACGCGCATGTAGTGCATGTCGCCGCAGTCGAGACATCGCCAGTGGTCATTGAAGCATTGAAGGTGTTTCCACCGACGATCTGATGAACATGTGGCGAAGGGATCGCTCCAGGATTCACTAATGGATCTAGACGGTCGATAACGACCTGGGAACAACCAAATCGCAACATGGTGAGCCCACCACCCCCTCCGAACTGCGGGACAGCCCCAACCAACGTCGAGAAACCGAGAACTGTAGACCAATACATCTTGACACGGCGTGCTGTAGCTTTTCTGTGGCTGTATTGTGCTGTACGCCAGGTTAAAGGATTGGAATGAATCCTGCTGGGGGTAAGGCTTCATATGTTTATACGGCAACAGACGAGCCTGCTACTACTGTACAGTATTGCCGAACAACACATTTTTCTTGTATGATCTTGAGGGTGTGGTGGCGCTTGCTGGGCCAGAACGGCAATTGTCTGATAGGCTATTATCTACATCTGAGATTAATTGCTTCATTGACACCCGTGACTCGACGGAAAGCTGGTTGCCCAGTACCGGCTGGAGGAAGACATAATTAGCCGGGCGGTTATAGAAATGCCTGAGAGGCTGTCGTGCAAACAACTATAACGGGGTCTATAATAATAATACAAGGAATTCCGCATGTCCGCACTATATTATTACTTCACGCTGCCCCTTGCTATTTCCGGGGTCATATTCACGGCTGCGATCACACTCTGGTTATCTCTATGCGTTACCAGAATGCAATGTGTCGTTCAGCGACGTAGCTTCATAGCAACCTGTTCATTGCGTCAATCTTGAATTTGTTCGTGGGGGAGTCTATTATTTCCGCCCTCCAATTCTACCGGTGCAAGAAAATGTTCTGTCATCACGGCGTGGTTCGGTAGTCATTTTCCCTTCCTGAGATATTCACCAAGACCACCAAGCCCATTGAGCTCTTATGTAGTCTTGCTTAGCGTGAAAGCCAATGTTTATTTCCTTGTATTTATCTCTTTTAGGAGTTAGTATTAGGAAGGGGAAAAGAAAAGAAGATATCACACCAAGGGGCAGAGATATTGGAAGCTTGGAGGCAAAGTGGTAAGAATTGCCTGGTCAGAAAATAACATTTCGACTATCTGCGTTGACAACAGAAAGAAATAACTTCGCCCCAGCCGAGAAGTGAGTACATTTAACTACTATAGAGGCATTTCTACTAAACGTCGAGCTATGGAGAATATAATAATCCTGATGATGCTTCCTACCAGAAACTTAGTAAATGAGATACTAATATTTCCTCGAACAGTTTAGGGAATTTAGATCTAAGAAAAACTAGTCTTAGTGAAACCTAATAAAAGCTTATGAAAGTGGAATAAAAGATGTAGAATTGAGAAGAACTATTAAGACATTCCACATTTCACCTACTGTTGTATGGGAGCCCGCCTTCGCGTATGAGAGGCCATCTATCTCAGGCCCCATCAATTGCAATATCCCTTTGTATTTGTATTCGTATTCTCTACTCATAGGTATGAAGGCGTATTATTGCATAGGCTTCGGGTGAGAGATGAACGGAGCTATTCCAAGATCTGTGATTGGCGCAAAGAAGGGCTTAAGGCCGAAAGGGATGCTGTACATATAGACTGACTGGCCTTTAGGAGGCTTGGGCGGCCTTTTGGATACTAAGGGGTTCATGCGATCATGGAATATCATTCTCATATCGAGTTATTTCTTCAAGCCCAGCATTCAGCCCTTGCGGTACTACGGCCCTAATTCTTCGAAAAAGCGGTAAGATCAATAAATAGATTCAAGGACATGGATATGTCAATCATCCAGAGAAGGACAGTATAAAAATCAGGAATAGCGTCTAACCCTGAGCATTTACAATGCAATAGACGGCTCAGAGGAGTCGCAACTTGAAACGGTATAGCATGCTAAATTGACCTCTCCCCAACACCTTCTTTGCAGTAGCTATTGATTCTCATATAGATTATCTTTTCAACAAGATACAATTAGCTTGCGAGCTATGCTGGTCTAAAGTAGAGTATATCATATAAGTGAGACTAGGTTTAAAGGGGTAGCCCTGCCGCTGAGCTTGGTAACTAGTCCCAGCCTGTATGGAAAATTGAATGAACAGTACAAATGATACAGGGCTATATGGAGAATGCTGTTATGACGATCATTTTTGTCAAATGCAGATCGAGAAGTTTCCTAATTCATTGACTATTCAACTATCCTAGGGAGTGTAGGTTTAGCCGAACTCCCAGGATAGGGGCCTGTATGGCGTGCTCGTAGTTGATGCACTCACAAATGGCTCATCTCAGTGCTTGAAATAACGGAACCCCACGTTCCTAGTGCCTCCTTCAACTCTTTCCAGCGTCCTCCTTCAACGACACGATTCGATTTAGCACGACTTTGGAGTCGGTGGTGTCAACCGAGTCGACAGCCTATCATGAGTGAGTAAGTACAAGAGCTTACGAGGTGTGTGGCAGCACTTACGAAATAGCCAACCCTGATCCCTTGGAAACGCACACTCTCTAGACCTCCCTTGCCAAGCTCGCTTTCACCCGCAGCCTCAGGCCATGGCGCCCGCGCTCTGACCTCATCAAATCCAGACTCAATCATTGCCTTCGGGTAGATTACCTCGCTCTCTGGATTTAGGTCATTGAGATATCCACCTTCCACGCTGTCGGGCTTTTCAGATTTGAATAAAGAGTTGTGAATCCTCACTTCGGCCTCGCGTGAACCGGAAGGTACCCATTGAATGTATGTCTTGGGTTTTTTTGTTTCCTTGTCGAATACGGCGCGAATCTCAGTGATTTGGCCTGTCACATGGTCTTTGGTAAAGGAGACTGCCTTGATTGGATATGGGGCCTGGAGTAGACCAACTGTCTTGTTGGGTGCCAGACGGAAATAGTCCTTACTGTCGACCTAACCAAGAGTCAGTGTCTGTCGTGATGATTCGGGGTGCGGAACGAGAACATTGTGATAATAACAAGGCAGCTGAGCTAGTGGGTAGAGCACACTCTTGGCAACGACAGAATGGTATAGAAGAGCCTACCTCTCGAAAGTCTGCACGATCAATGTACACAGTTGGTGTAAATCTAAGCCTGTGAGATCCCATTTCTGGGTTCTTGGGGGAGAAAGGTACATCAGCCTCTATCTCTTCCGCATCATCTATGACAACTGGAATCGGGTCGAGGACAAGCATCAATCTTGGTACAGTACGTTCCAAATATCTCCGGATGGTCTGCTCAAATCTTGAGATTTGAATGACACTTGGAGCAGTTGTTACTCCAAGCTCAGAGACAAACTCGACAATGGCCCCAGGTGGCACGCCGCGTCGTTTGATACTGGAATGCTTATCGTTAATAATGTCCCTTCTAGGCGAGCTACTGTCCAGGATCGATTGACACATGGGACTGAAGACATTCAATAGTACTTACGCGATTAGGGTAAATAACCTTGGGTCGTCCCATCCTCTTACGATGTTTTTCTCGACCAATTTCATGATCTTTCTTTTAGACAGAACGGTTCCTGTAATGCTCTGATTGACGATTAGCAATAAGACTTATCGAAAGATTGGCTATGAATTTTCACTTACTAATCGCCCGTATTCACGTTGCATGGGTTCATAGACTCCGAGTGTCCTATTGAGCCACTCATAGCTAACTCTGCTCTGGATGAACTCTGTAGTACACAGGGAATGAGAGATTTTCTCGAAACTATCGCATAAACAATGAGTGAAGTCATAAGTTGGGTAAATCCGCCACTTTGATCCTGTGCGATGATGAGGCTTGTCGAGGACTCGGTCTGTGTGTATACACAACGTTAGCGTATCGGTATTGCGGCAAGATGTCTATCACATAATAGTTCAAGGTTCGTACATGCAGCGAGATCCCACATTTGACTGTCATAGCGTAGGTTAGTAATCCGTAGTTCGAGGGAACCAATATGGCCAGCTGCTTTTACTTACGGATTACCATCCTCGATATCCTGTACCAAAAGCAAGTAAGAATCAGCCGCCCTCTTTGCTCAATTTGCTACACTGAAGAGCGTCGTCAGAAGGACTCAAAAGGAAGCAACAAACCTGTTTCATTCGCAGAAATGCTAAAATTAGTTAGTTTAGAATACTATAAACTTTCTATAATAAAGGTTTGTTCACCTTCTCTCGGTTTGTATTTACCGTCTCGCATGCCTCTAAATTCTGCTAAGTTTTCGTCAACACTTCTTTCAGCGTGAGCGCAGCGGAACCCTAACAAAGACGTAAGTTTTTGAGTGTCAATTTTAATGGACTGCCTAGGCTGTTACTTGGGCCATGATTTTCACCGCCGCGCTGGGCCTTGATTTCGTCGTCTAGTGGCGATCAGCATACATGCACTCCTAACATTTCAGATGAAAGAGCCTTACCATTACAGTGGCATACATAGGCCTTTTCTAGCTTGATGAGCTTTTCAGCCAGGTCGTAGAGCCTCTGAAAATTGTCGCTCGAGTAGGTCACGGCTTTCGGGGTGAATCCCAACCATTGCACCATTTCTAGCATACCCACAAATCAGAACTTAAATCTACGTGCTGGCACGCTCGCGGAGAGCTAAAGCTGACGAGATGATGGAATGGACTAGGCGCACCCTCAATAGCGACAAAGTATTTCTCGTCCTCGGCCTCGGGATTCGTATCGTCCATTCTCAAATAGGTAATGCCGCCATGGTATTTGGCAAAGCCGAAGTTGATGCAGATGGCCTTGGCATGGCCGATATGAAGGAAGCCATTCTAGATATGCATGCTTAGCAGAGGGCGCCGGGAGAAGCAGGCGGGCGTCGGGCTGGGGATATACTCACCGGCTCCGGGGGGAATCGCGTGACGACGGCACCTTTCGTAGGACGTTCTTTGAAAACCTGTTGCGGGTGAGACGATGGTTAGCGGGGAGAGCGCATTTGGATCGAGGTTGACACAGGGGACTGGCGCCGACAGACTGAGTGGGAGATGACGCTGGTCGGGGAGAGGGCGAAGAGGAAGGGCGCATTGCGACTTACCTCGTCAAGGAAGCCGGCTTTGAAGATGGCGTCTGGGTCGATGATAGACTCGTCCTGCTTCGGCTTGGGCTTGGGCTTGGGCGCGGCCTGCTTGTTCGAGTCCTGAGCTGAGGCGGCGGCAGCAGCCTTGGCCTTCTCGGTCGCCGCCTTCTTCGCTCGCTTTTGGGTGCGCTTCTTGAGCTCGTTCTTGGATACCATCTCGCCCGTCAAGTCGTCCAGCACGAGCTTGGCCGTAGCCTCAGTGACGGCGGCGGCCTCAGCGTCGGCCATCTTCTCTTTTTGGAGAACGCGATCGAAAATTGTAATGTTTATCGTCCTGTGTTCTCGTGCTTTTGCGCGATGTTGGCGGGGTATCGAGCTTTGTATACAGAATGACTCAACGGGATGTTCAAGTGCACTATCGATAATACTATGTACCTATTTCGGGGGTTATCCATGGAGGGGCTCAAGTTGTACCCAACCTTACGTAAGTTAGGTACAGGGGTGCATTGACACATGGACCTTGGCGGCGTGATTTGCCAGGCCTGCAACTTGACAAGTTGAATGTACCCAGTACCGGTATCTCCCCCCTAGCTTACCTGAGGGTAGCCCCACTTTACAGCTGAAAAAGGTACTTAAGAGTACTGAACCAGATAACAGGAGCCTCGTGAGCCTGAAAAGCGAGCGGCGGATCAAGATCGAGTTTATTGCACCCCTAAATGTTACAAGCCTTTTCACCTAACATTATTTTGACCTTTGAAAGTACTTCCCTGAATCATTTTGTAGACCCCCTAAACCCGGTACGGTAATCGTGTACCTTGTAATTCTAAGGTGTCTGGTTGGCTATTACGTAGAGCGCACGGAGGGAAAACGAAGGCGGCAGCTCTCACCAGAATTGGTGAGAGCTCGCAGCCACTGCCTTTTAGTTTCCCACTGTGGTTGAATCACAGATTGCCAATTATCTCCCGCGAGCACGCATTTTTGGAGGAAATCTCTTACCTCTAGATAGAAAAACATGCCTCTTCGTCAGCGCGGTTGAGAGCCAGAATGTTGCTTCCCGCCTACACCTACCTACGCTAACGCTAGTGCCATGGAAGAAATCCGACTGTAAGAAGAATCCTCTCGTACGTACGGCCTGAGCACTTGGCTCGCCATTCTTTTGCTTAACTTCAAGATGAAGATATACAGACTACCTTTTGTTTCTTGATTTATTATGTCTTGACTACGGTCTACGGATACGGAAGATTACTTGATTGATTGAAGCCACCACGAATGGTCCAGAGCTACGTGTATACCCGGGTTGCCCTTGTGTTGTTGTGTTCGCCCAGAGTGGCTATTGTGTGTGTTTTCGGGACCGGGATGAGGGTCGGGCGCGGGTTCGTTGGTTGGGCGTATTGATGGGATATTTGAAGAGATTCGTACGAATGGTTGAAATGGAAGATTCTCGTAATAATGAAAGGTCTGGTTTCGTCCTCACGGTGTTCGTAGCGAGGGAGATTTGGCCGAGTATAGGGGAGTAGCCATATACCCCTCTTAGTGGATGCCCTGTCAATTAGTTTACCAACACCTCTACAGATCCTAGAAACCTATTTTTATAAACTATTAATATTAATTTTTTTCTGCTTTCTCTAATCGCGTATACCTCGATTTTTGTTTTTCGTTTATATACCGACAGCATTTTATATTGAAGTGAAACCCAATAGGCTCGCGCCCATCTGGAGTCAACGCCTCCAGGAGGCAGGCCGCACCTACTCTTCCTGAAGCCTTCGGGCCTTCTAGTCACGAATTCAATTAAGAAATCGAGTGATCGCGCAAAAAAAACGTTAAATTCATACGTAAAGTCAATCTCTACCAAGTGTATTGTTTATGACTGCTGCCTCCCTTTTAATACCGCCCCTAAGCCTCCATTTTATCTGCAGTCATCCAGGCTACCCTCCATTACCTGCATAAGTAATATGGCCGTGGCCCTACCTACACCACTTCAATATCAACGCTGGAAACTCAACTATTATACAAAGTGTTAATAGCCTCATCGTAGGCGGCTATTATAGACTGGTAAAGTTTGCCTGGATCTCCAGCCGGGGTTCCAAAAATCAGTTTCGCTGACATACCAAACAGTATTGACCTGATTTCTAGACAGAGCGGCTTGACAATATTTAACACTTCTGGAAACTCGCCTATAATCTCTTCTACCCCGTTTATAGTCATATGCGCTGTTTTAGCAATTGCAATTTCTTTAGGCCTGCCCTGATTCCATCTCTTAAGAACGCTCTCGGTTTTAGACGACTTCTCTTGACCAGCAATTCCATTATGCCATGATTGGTGGGCGCATAACCAAAGCAGAACATAAAAAAACGACTCGAGATCATGACGGTAGGTATGGGCGATGTTGTTTAGAACTTCTACCGCCATAAACTATATTGTGCTGGTCTGCTGCATCGCTCCGCTTCGGCCGCTGTCTATTTCTTAGCTAGGTCAAGGTCGATAAGCATGCCTTTATAGCTTTCTGGTTTATCAGGAACAACAATAATAATATTGTTTGGAGAAATATCGCGGTGAAGAATATTGCCATGGACGTAAAGATTCTGGTGCGCTTTGATTGCATCTCGCATTGACTCTAGTAATTCCTTGGTCGATTGAAACTCGCGGATAACACGGCCGGCTGGTGAAATAACGAGGCAGGAAAAAATCCTATTTTCCCATACGTCGTCGCCGGGTGTGGATAAGCTTGAGTTAGCTCGCTTTTTGGATGTAGACACGTTGTCTAGCGTACTATCAGACTTGCGCTTACGGCTTGGCCTGCTGGTGTTTGCTGTGGTTGACTCGCTGGTGCTTGCTGTAGCCGACAGCGGAGGATCTTCGTTTTTAGCCCGGAACAGGTGCTGGTGAGCTGCAGAAATATCTAGTCCGCTCCGAATCTCTGAAATAGTAGTGATCTGACGATGCCCTACCACTCTGGCTACGCCTTCAACGCCGCTTTCTTCTGCTCGCTTTAGGTGTACCACCTCTAACTTCCCCTTGGCTGATAACCAAGAAAACTTGGCGACGAAGTTATCTTCTGTTGTATAGATTGTAGTCCCGCGACATATAATAGCCTCAGGCTTAAGCCTTGCTTCGTTTAGCTTGATCCTTTTTGGATTGCTGCCTGTATCGTCTACTGTAATATAGCGATCCATCTTCTCACGCTTAATAAATATGTCTAGACCTATCGTAGCGTTATCCATGGTAGCATACCCAACAAAAGCGCGCGCAAACTTCTCTGGCTCCTTATGAATGTTGAATGGCCCTGAGCTATACGCTCCAGACCGGTCAAAAACCCAGAGCTCCATCATAAAACCGCGCAATAAAAACCCGTGAACAAATCGGCGCATCGGCTGGTCGGCAAAAGTATTGCGCATAAGGCGCGCAAGTTGAAGGAAATGCGCTTTGAATGTGTTTGTCGAGTATGTTGCTTTCAGCTCCCCAACTACAAGGACATTCTTCCAGGACTTGCCGCTTGCTGCTGCGTCTGGAGATCGAAAGTAGACATCAATCTGGCCTTTCCGATTAAGCACGTGAGCATGTTGAGTCATGTCAAGCTTGTACGGTGCATCAGCTAAGAACTGTGTTTCTAGAGAGCGAAGCCAGTTCCAGACCGGCGTCTCGGTAGGGTCGTCGGTAGGCCAACCAGCCCATTTCCCCCCCTTATATGCTTTCATAACCTCTTGTAGCATCACTCGCTGTTCTTCGTTCCAGTTTTCGGGGTTGAAAAACTTGTCGCAGAACGTTTGTATATTACGAAACGTGGAATTTCGAAGCTCTACGAAGAGCTCAGCTTCGATCTTGTCGCGCTTTTCATCGTCTGCAAGTCGGTTCGAGCTTGTTTTAATAGGTGTTCCGTTAAATGTCGGTGCCAGATAATGCGGAATAGACGAAGGAGGAGTACGCTGACGGAAGTTGTCGATAACGTCGAAAACTGCAGTCCAAATAAGAGCGTCGGAGGATTTGTCGACAACAAGGCCGACAAGACGACAAAATTGGTCGAGCTCTGCCTTATCGTACAAAATATCGATTCTTATCTGGAATATTTCTATTCCTTTGCCGAACTGGAGAGCCGGTTTAGTGCCGCTCAAGATGTAGAAAATATTCGCAATATCCTCCTTCTGCGGGTTGTCGGCGTTGTTACGCAAGCTGTTTCGAACGATGTCGAGCGCATCGTTGAGCGGAAATTGGGAAAGAATGTTGAGCTGATCTTCCGTAAGAGCCATATTGTAGATATAGCGTGGTTAATGGTAATAGTTTTAATAATAAAACCTGTTCAGCTAAGAAAAGTAAGAGTAAACAAAGAAGCATTGCTTTAAATCCCACGACGGCTGTAAAACGCCAAGCTTAAAGATTATTGGATATCGCTCCTGTTTTCTATAGTATAATTTAGCAAGCAAGCTCAGCCAATAGTGCACAAAAGTTTATATAAACTTTTTAGAAAATTAAACAAGCTACCACCTTTAACAATAATTAAGCTATATATGTTTATACTTAAGTTAACCCAACCTTTACCCGCACTGCCAGCTTCCTCCAATAAACCCAGACTAGGCAGCAGATTAGAAGCAACCCTGCAGCAGCAGCTTCAGAATCCAGTTGATCTACCCTCACCACTAGAAAGGAAATATTGCTAAGTAAAGTATCAAAAAAACAAACCGCAAGCCCAGATTCCTCCCGGAACTCAAAGGCAATCAAGTTGGACTCCACTCTCAAAGAACTCAGCAGAAAGCAACAACTATCTCGCAATAAAATGCAGGCCACTACCAAGGAATTACAAAAAAGCATGCAAAGTCTTATTGATACTATAGATCAAACACAGACTACTAACGACCAAATGCAGGATATACTTGAAAGCATTGACACCAGAATGGACACCTTAACGCAAGCCATCCAGAATACAGTTCAACTACAGCAGCATCGAGACTTGGTAGAGCAGATAGACAAGGTCTTGAAGTCATAAGAGGAACTCGGCGTAATCAAAGCCCAGGTTGGAACAATACGGGAGAACATCAAAGAGATCAGGAAGGTTCTAGAAAAGCCGTCTGCAACTGGTCCGCGCTGTCCAACTCCACGCTATCCAGCTCTGCCTGAGTGGGATCAGGAAGTTTACAACTCAATGCTGACTGGTGCTGCTTGGGTTTATATTTCTCATTTTCCAAATAGAAAAAAGGGGGTGGAACTGGATGAGGATGCTTTAAAAGCAATGGAAACTCGATTTCCTGAGCTCAAGTCTTCTCATATGCTTCAGATGCTAAATGAGATACATATGCAGATGTGTAAACGACCTTTGCATTAGAAACCTGGAAGCCTGCAACACTTATACCACCGGGAGCAGCATTAGATATAAGTAATGCTGATAAGAAGCCCTAGACTTGGGGTCTGCGGAGCAACTGCTAGAGAACAAGAGACATTAGGACGAAATTTGTGACCGGATGTTTTCTGTATACGAAGTAATGGGGACAGGAAACCTAACGTTAGTGTTGAACAGACTGGAACAAAGAACAAGTGGAGGGACTATATATATAGGGAAGGCCGTATCTGCCTACAATTGCCCACTTCAAAAATGACGATGCCCTCATTGTCTAATGCTAATGCCCTCATTCTGGATATTCCATCAAATATTCCATCGTGTATCTTCTCGTACCAAGGCATAGGATTTGTTCCTGGTAGAGGCATGGCCTGCGGATTCTTGGTGCAAGGCTTTGTCGTAGTGGTGGTCATGCCGAGTGACATCTCCCCGCACTGCTCACGTTGAGTTACATCTCCTCAATCATGCTGAATCAAAAAAGCAGGAAATCAAACGCATGGAGGCATCTCGACCTCAAAAACAGAAAAACAAAAGCATGGAGGGAGTATCTCAACCTCAAAACAAAAAACAAAGCTCAGCCCAGAGGGCGACGATCGTAATAGCTAGCTACCAATTGTCATGGAATGGTCATCATGGTGTTGTATTGTTGATGTAGAGGTGTTGGAGGGACCTAGTGTCCTAGCACTGTAACTACTCTATATATACATGAGGTAGGCCGTACCTGCCTACAATATATGTCGATACAGGGTTTTAGACCAAAATTAACCATTACCCTTGGACCTAGATGTGATAACTATATGTAAGAGGCGCGTGCTGTAGGCTAGTAGGCTCACCGAGCGTTAGCTTCTCACCTAACTACAATACTTCATAGCAGAGCGCCCGCAAGGGTAGTACAAAGCTTTATTCTAAATCTAGCATTATCTACTATATTTTCCGACTCTTATTAGACCGTGTCTCTTCTTCAGAATATGAGGCCGAAGGCGTCTCGGCGATGACACTAGGGAGGCGAGACTTCTTCCAGTGCGAAGGAACGGGGTCCAGCTTAGCAAGCGCCTCTTTAATGAGAGGCAACCGTTCCTTTGACCCGTAATCTATAATGTTGTTCACGAGATTCCTACATGGTTGAATATCCGAGGTCTCCATAAACGAAATGGTCTTGATCTTCGACATAACATAGCGGTCCTTTTTGTCCGAGTACCATACGACATAAAACACGCTAGTTCGTTGCGAGATAGCTCCGACGAAAGCGACGGCATCAGTAGCCACAGGGTCTTTAGAGGGGAAAGCCTGCCTCAACATCCAGCGCTGAGATGCGACGATGTGAGCACCGCTACCCACGGCTTGGTTCTCGGCAACGTATAACACCCCTCTGGTAGCTTCGGATTTAACCTCGAGCGCCAGAAACGGTAAGATATTATCTCTTGTCGGCTGGGTATAGGGTTGTGCTGTCCGGTGGTTGATCACAGCCATCTCCTCCTCCGTCCAGTTGAACTTGCGGCCAAGAGGGTAGCCATAATGGTGGTCGGGTTTCGGCGTAGCGAGTTGATGTGTATTTTTGGGGCTGGTTGGTAGGGCGTCGGTGCTCCACTGAGACTGGCGTCCTTCCGTGATGGCACGGCGCTCTAGAGGAATGCTTCGGTGTCTATGATATCGCTTGCTTTCCCTTCCGTATTGTCAATAAGATCGGCCGCTTTCATTACCACTTTTTTTACCGCTTCGTCGGACAAAGGGGGAGAACCACTGCGCTCTTTGAGAATATATTTATCTAGCAGCGTCTGAGTCTCTTTCTCTTCCGCTATTGCCATTCCCGTAGGGTCTAAGGTGATGCCGCACCAGTGGATCGCCTCGCGATACAATGGATCCGATGTGCTCGGCCGTGTATTGGCAGTGGAAGCGACCGAGGCCGGCCGCGTTCGTCCCAGTTGCGACATGTCGGCTTCCGGCTCAAGAGTAGGCAGCGGAAAAGTAGGTAGCTCGAAAGCAGGTGCCTCGAAGGCAGGTGTAGGGAGGGCGGTGCTAAGGGAGGGTGGTGCGGTATTCGGGCGAGCGATGACGTCCGGGCTGGGGACTCTCGACAGCCAGTTGCGTACCGATGAAGCCAACAATGGCGACTGTACCAGACAGCACTTCTTCGACGGTAGATCCGAATCGTCGGACCCGAAAGCTCGTTTGAGCGTTCCTGGGGGACTGACGGATGGAGTGGGCAGTAGCTGACGGCGCTTCGTAGGCGGGTGTTCAGGGTCAATACCATCAAGAGAAGCAGAGCGTTTAAGAGAAGGCCTCACAAGCTGTGGGCACTGCAAGTCTTCTGCGATCATTTTAAATAAAAAAAATAGTAAAAAAAGATAAAGATGGCAGAGGCAAGACTTAAGAAGAGAAGCAAAAAGAGATAGTTGTTGTTCAGTAGAACGTACTTTGCCAGGTATTCTTGGCACGCTAACGAGGTAGCTGAAGTGGCTTTAGGCTGGGCCCGAAGACAAGAGGTTGGCCGACTGCCTACCCACTTAGCTGCATGCTACCTAGGTAGTTCAGCAACCCACCGTATACTCCACTTTTCTTTCAGCTGTATCGATCGTAGTCCAGGCCCCGCGAGATGCAATGGTTCTTTGGAATCGTTATTATATTATACAACACTCCTACGACCTCAATCCCAACTTAGGGAAGGTCTAGCCGAGTGTCTTAAAGTCTGAATAGCTTCATTCATAGCTTATCCGAGACACCTGAAATTTGGCTTAATGCCTATAATATGATGAATACGAACACAGATAATCCTGGGGTTCACGGGGCCTCGCATAAGTGACCTCCCGTATGCGCGTAGGCTTCTGCACAATAATTCAGGCCAAGGCCCGAGCTCATCGGAGTATTTCCACCTGAAAAGATCATACACCGAAGAAAAGGATGGAAGGGGGTAGCTGCATACCTACCATATACCGAAAGTAGTAGCACCAGAAGCTCAAGCTGAAGAAATCCCTGCACCGAAGTAGAACAACCGGCCGGAGGCTCGAACACGGCGAAGTAGTATGGCCGAAAGAAGTCGATTAATATGAGAGCATATACGTAGATGATGTTCAGCGCCATGTCCATCATGCTAAATTCATGTCCAGTATTTTTATCGCTCATCCCATTCAATCAGCAACAATGTCAATGCCGGTAGATCTTACACCAATGGATATAGCGTAATCAAGGCAGCCATATTCCATTGACGATGACGATGATGAGAGCGGCGGCGAGCACAATGCTCCCAAAGCAATGGACACCAATACAAGCCCTCAGCAAAAACGTAAGAATGTCAACCGTATATTGAAACTCATTCAGTGGAAAGCTACACACTATGAACTGCTTGGAATACGATCGGACGCAACAACGACCGAGATTCTTTCTACCTATAGGAAGATCGCGCTAGGCATCCACCCAGATAAGAACGATGACAAAGCTGCTAATAAATGCATTCAAGGTATATGCTGAATACCTGATACTGCGCAAGCTATACTCGGATGTGAGGCTTATGCTAATATCGCGGATCTAGAAATCAATTCTGCGAAAGCCGTACTAGTAAACAGCGAGAGGCGAAGAATTTACGACAACTTTATCAAGAATACCTCCCCATCATCTAGGGTAGAGACCTTCGGCGAACAATTTGCTGAAAACGCGTTCGAGGGCGCCGACAGCGAAGAAGAGGCTCTCGAACAACAACTAGGCGACGAAGATAGTGAAGATGACGTTGAAGCGAGGTGCCCAATGCCCGGCAAGCGAGTCCTCGAATTGTACAGTGAGGCAACCTAGTATATCAAGGCATTCTTCAACGCACTCGAGGGAGCTATCAAGTCTTCTCAGCTAGACCAGATCGACATTATTAATAAGCGCATTAGAGTCTAAATAGCATTTATACCTAGGCTATTCCAAATATATATAAAGTTCCGCGGGGGAAGCTCCTCTTGCTTTAGTACTTATAATAAAACGTTCTTATAGGGTATAAGACCTAGATATATGATATTGTAAGAGTGCAGAAGGAGATATTATCTTTGCAGGGTTACCTTACGAAAATATGCAAGAGAGGCTTCTATATATGGCCTATAGCCTGGGTTCAGCTAATTATAGGGCTGCTACAGAGGGACCTAGAGCAGCTGGGTGTTTTTAGGAAGCAGTAAATGCCTCTCGGAGTAGATAATAGTACTACTCTGCTAGTTATCAGCTACAATGAAGATATTAATATGAAAGATATTAATATGAAAGATATTAATATGAAAGATATTAATATGAAAGATATTAATATGAAAGATATTAATATGAAAGATATTAATATGAAAGATATTAATATGAAAGATATTAATATGAAAGATATAGACGATGAGGAGGCAGAGGGCACCCACTGTCAGAACACCGGCAGGTTTGTCCGACTAAGCTATACAGTTAGCGGATATTTTATTCTAGGGTATATTTTTATAGTACGCTGTACTCTAAAAGTTCAATTATGTATTTATAGCTTTAAACCTTTTGTCAGGATCGACCGTTCTAACCCGATAACAATCGCCTCGGGCGTCAAAGTTGGTAAAGTCGCTGCGTTTATATATCACCAGCTTCCCGAAGATCGAAAAAATAATGTTAAAAGGCGCGCTACAAGGTATACTATAATGCCTCCTGCAGAATTTAACGAGATTATAGGCGTCGCATGGGTGCCCGGGAGCGCCAACTCGAGTTAATTGCCACCTACCTATATCTGGGTCAAGACACGCACAACTTTCGACACCTTGCCAATCATCGTAAGCAGAACAACACTTCGCCAGTAGCTAGGAAATAGATCGGCAGATCGCTACATTAAATCTTGGTTGCTTTCCAAAGGTATTAACGCCCAGTGGTAGGTCTCCAATCCGGTTACCGACCGCAGGCACTTACGACTTGGTTATGCCCCGGCAGGACAATCTAGCAACCATAAGCTGAGTTCACGTATGCAGACAAACGAGATACAGGCAGTATCTTCCAAAGAGGACATTCAAGTTGAGGACATAACCAGAAGTCTTGATCGGATCCTAAAGTTGCTGGCCGACGGGCAGAAGGAAGCACAGGAAGACCGCAAGCTACAAAGGGAAATTCTAAACAGACTTCTTCCTGCCTCTGGCTCGGGGTGTTAGTATATTTCATATATAGGTACTACTAGGTAGGTATATAACGGTTTTCCTTTCTACTTCCTCGTCTTTTAATTGCCTTGGCCAAACAATACCATCCATCCCACTCATCCTCATTATCATCTCGCCTGATCATACCTCCACAAGGTAGGTAGCGAATAGATCTATGCCAGACACTGAAGGAAAACTTCCAGCCATGAGTTCCATAACCGACAACGCTTAAGACCAAGTGCCTCACTCATAAGGTACTTGGGAGAGTTGTATGCAAAGGCTATCTTGCTCGTAGTTCGCCTAGGTTGCCGTAACTCCTCGTCTTCGTCTTCTTACGATAGCATAAGACTACCTCGGCTGTCTAACTACCTGAGCAGGGACTGCCATCGACTGCGATGAAATCGGCGACACCGGCAACCGTTATGACATGATGCGCCTGTAACCGCTGCTAAGATAGGAAACTGCAAGGAGACAGTTCCAAGTCGAGACCCTATTATTGGGAACTATTGACAGAGCTCCTCGAATGCGTTTTGGCATTCGGTGTCGCGTTTCCTGCGCGTCGCTTCGGCTTCTTCTTTGTCGCCGGCTTCGCGGTGCCAGGCTTCTAAGAGTGTCAGGGTCTCGTAGTAGTTCTTGCCAACCGGCCACGCTTGGCTTTGCACTATATATGGATGGGTCAGCTGTGCTAACTCTATCTGGTATCAGAATCAAGAAACAGGAATATCGTATCGTCCGGACCGTGCTGTAGAAAAGTTCGTTAAGCCTTCAGGGGGTATTCGTTTGTGAGTGAGGAACCAGGCGATGGCGGCTATCATCTAGAAGGAGTGTGGAGGTTTCGGATTGGGGGCGCTGCTTGGTTCTCTACTCACCCTCAGTGGCTTTTTGTAAATATGCTCTCGCTAGTTTATGGTCAGGACCAAGCCGGGCCCTCTTCTCCCGACAGCGCGCCCAATGAGCGTGCGCCAAGGCGTAAAGACATATAAATTGAAGATACCGCGGAGGATTATCCGACGGCATTTGATCCAACATTATCCGTGCTATTTCACAGATTCTCCTGTCCGCCCACGCTGTCTGTTCGAGAAGCTCTGGAATCAGTCATCACTACTCACTGTGGGAAATGGAAGGGGTTGTAGTAGTTGAGAGCTTCTAGCCATAGTCCTGGAATATGGTACAAGGGGCAATGAGAGACTGTAGCGGACTGACCTGGTTGCCAAGTATGACGAGTAGATCCGCCCGCAGGGACCACGAATCACCGTCCCCTTCCGGACTAAATATCGTTGCCGTCGGTATCGTGTCCGCGCCCCAAACGCCTTGATTTAAATAGTATCGGTGGTAATACGACCTGTTCATCGGTAATATGTCCCACGGTTGTATGAGTGTGTAGTCGAACGGCTTCCCATCAAACATGCCGTTGCTCTGTTCCGACGACTATAATTCGCTGGGGTCAATAATTGCGCTTCTAGATGACATGCACACAGTTTTCAGACGTTCTGCTCATTCTCAAGGCAAATTCGATGCTTTAACAGACACTTTTGCCTTCCTAAGCGGATGAAATGAAAATGGAATGATTCCAGGGGTACTTACGAACCGTCGGCCCCATTGTAGCATCGCAACGTTATGCTCAATGCTGAAGTTTCTGGTAAGCTTCGTAAAGGCATCCAACATTCGCTGTAGTCGGTTATTCACTCCACTGATTTTCGCCGCGTATGACCCCAGGTAGCTCCAGAGCGCCCGCTGAATCCCTAGGTCCGGATATCGGCTCACAGCGCCCATCAGCTCGTATACAGCAAAGTGCGCTGACCCGTGCAAGACACTGTCGATGGTGGAGAATGCCCTCCGGCAGAAGCTTCCACCTTCGTTCATCTTACCTATAGAGAATAACCAGCAGCCGTGGGTAAGGAGCGCGACTGACCGCATGGCCTCGCTGTCGTGGCATCGGTCTAATTCCTTGAAGTAGCTGGCGTCCATCTGCGGCGGCATGAGGGGGTGGTCCAGCGACCAATGCAGGTACGCCTCCTGAAAGCGAAATTCATCCGGAGCCTCGATTCTCTTAGGAAGCAGTGGTGGTTGCGGTGGCGTCCGACACCGTAGCGTAGGTGGCAGTTCACTTGGTTTGGCTCCCTCAAGAAGATCAACTGGCCGAAGACCTTTCCTTTTCATATAAGCCGCAACGTCGACGGCTCTGCCGTTGCGACGGAACGTGCTCTCTTTACCCATTGCCAATCGGTGTCGTTGCAGGTGCAAAAGATTAGCAACGTCGGCTTGGCGGTTATTCTTGAAGAATTTCCATTGTGTAAGCTTTGTCTTGTACATCTTAGGTCTTATTTTTGAAGTCAGCTATGATACTCATAGATAGCGATTGGCGGGACGTGCTACTCACGAGGCGTAAAATCCCCGCTGTTCTTCTAATATGGCCATGACATCCTGCTCATTGATCCAACGGTCAGTGATTTTCATTTTCGATCGTCTCTCACGAATAAGAGAACCTCGGGTATGGACATGAGCACGCGGGAATAGAGTTACTCTTGCTTGAGAGGCCTGCCAAGAAGGAATATAGGTAATCAAGAGGTCTGACCTTCAGGCGTCTGTTCTCTTCTAAGTATAGCCGCCCAATGTCCGCTTTCACGGCTTCCCATGCCTCCGGACTGTGCGACTTTCGACGGCGATTACTTAGCTGCTGCGCATCGGTGGGCACTCGTTCAGAAGACTTGGGGTCTGTACCGGCGACCGTTGGCGTTTCGGCCCGGGTAGAGGCTGCGGAGCTCGCCACGTCCTTATCAGAATCGGGAGAGGGATAGCTCTCGGACATAGCTACGGTACGCGCCGAGCGTCCTATCTCACCTGCAGCGTGCACTTACTTGCCAGTACTACCTAGGCAGATTTTAGTCTGTCGATGGTAGTGCGGAGCAGTCGAGAACAAAAGACGCGTTGTACCAGGAACAGAGCCTTTGTGGTAGTCACCCAATATCCCGAAGGGATTCAACATCCTCGACGCGTAGATGTGTTTCTATGACTCGTCGCTCTGTGTGCGATAGCAAGACCGGGATAGTCACGGATGGGCGGCTATGGAGGCAGACGGTGAAAAGCAGCCAGCAGGACGAGTACACAAACCGGGTGGAAACGTCGAAAGGAATTGGTGCAAGTGGCTATTCCCAAATCGAATCACAGGGGGGTTAAGAGGACATGGTTCCGGGGCAGACCTTTGGTAGAGCTGTGTGTGCATTTTACATAGCAGGTATTAATACTTACGTGTACGTAGCAAGTAGGATGTAGTACACTGCAGTATATTATACCTTTGCTTTTGTACATGCTGATATCGGCCTGGACTAGCATAAGTGTGCTGGACTGAAGAGCGAGGCTAAGACCGGCCCTTGTTCTGCGCTCTGTTGCTGCTGACAGGGGGAGACCACCCTTCCTCAAGTGTACCGCTCAGGTGGTTTCTGGATCCGATCAACTTATAGTACGTGGTAGCATCAGCGCGAGTAACCCCTATACCACCTAGAATGATGTATGCAATATCTGCTCTGCGCCGGTTGTCTACTACCTCGTGCGTGTAGTGTAGGTGAGCGCCGACGCGATGTAATACCTACCGGTACCCCAGTCATTTCTCTTGCTCCCTGGCAAGTTCGCCTCCGGTTGAGCTGCTCTCTGCTTTCTCCTTCGCTTCTTCTCTCCAAGCTGAACAGACACCGCTGATGATTTTCCTGCTTTGGTCATGACTCTGGGGTAGTCAGTGAGGCTGGCGGGGATGCACGTAGCGCGTGCACAATAAGGCATTCTAGCCATCCTGTTATCCTATCTACGTCGATGCTCGACACCTCTTCAGAGGACAGCAAGATTACTAGTAGGCCAATAGAGAATGTGGGTACATATCTGTTTTGTACCCGGCGCGCTGGCGCAAGTCAGCAATCCTTTACCTAAAATTGCGCCCACCAAGCGCCTACCCAGTCAGATAAGTTAGAATAGATCATTTGACAAGGCGGCTGTCCGTCGATCGAAAATACTACCAAATACTAGGCAGCCAGTGGTATGCTGTTGGACGCCTAACCTCTAGGTACCTAGTAACCTAACCGTGTACGATAATGCAAAAAGAAGCGGCTGGCTGTCCATCTCATTTGCATGCGCTCGGCGAGCTGAAGCTCACCGGCTATGGGGAACTTTGCCAAGGGCGAGTTCCCATTATCGTACTATTTTTAGTCGGCGGAGGCCTTCTAACCCATACATACCCTGTCCCCATCGTGGGACTCACTGCGGAGAGATGGTGTCATTAGCGTTGGCAGTCACTCTGTTTCGAGCCCAGCTTATCCACCTAGTTCAATCCCATGGTGTTTTCTCGTTATCTCTACTCCATTCAACGCTGCTCACGCGTGCTTTCAAACATGCTCAAAATATAAGTGGTAAAGACACAACCGAACTCGGACACACCAGGGCCTTGTGATAGTCATGTATCTATTTGAATTTGAACAGCCTATATTTGTGCCAACGTCGACTGCGCATGTTGAAGTAGTATCCGCCGTCTTCTCCGCGTGGGGCTTCACCAATTACTCACTTACCCAGTCTTTGCTTCGTCCTCAGTGCAGTACCCTCGGCGTCGAAGATTCCGCTGACACTTGGATGCTTTGCTACAACCTCAGCCCAGCGAGTAAAGTTCGGCGCCTTCGCCGATAGCTGATCAATGAGCTTCTGCGGTACCAATCCATACTTGGGCCAGGCCCAAAGCCGAATCACAAATGAGCCCGTCAGAACCTGCGTACCCATCGAGTCAGAGCGGAACTAGGGCATACTAATCGCTAGTGAAGAGGGAGGGAGAGAAAAGCGAAGCGAGAGGGCAGCTGTGTCGTCTACATACCTCGGCGAGCGTGAGTTTGTCACTACCCCCATAGAAGGGACCGGCATTGGCTAGAAGCGGCTCGAGCTCCTTCACGACTGCATCCACCGTCTTGTCGACGATGGCCGAGGCCTCCTCGTCCGTCGCAGCCTTGATCAAGGGATACAGAGACGAGTTCACCTTGGACATGAAGGTGTCGACAAAAAAGGCTACCCGAGCACGCGTCAAAGGGCCGTTTGGCGCATTGGATGGGGGCACCAGTTGGGACGGGAAGGCGTCGGCCAGGTAAGCAGACACGACGGCGGACTCGGTCAGGATCTGATCGTCGACGCGCAGAGATGGCACCAGCCCACGGGGATTGACTTGGAGATATTCGGCTGTCCTAGGGACCGAGAGGTCGATGATTTCTTCTTCAAATGGCACCTTCAATTCAGAGAGAGCGATATGCGCACGGTGCGCCCCTTTCCATAACCCCATGCCGGTCAGTAGGGTGAAAAGTGTCTTGGCTTCTTGATGCGTATGTGTCAATATGAACGGACCCGTACTTACATGGGCAGCCGTGGTTGGTGTACAGTCTCAGTTTGGGGGTTGCTGCGGCCATGTCGATGAGCACGCCCGATGACCGAACGTTGAGTTTCTCCTAGAGTTACCTTTTACAGTGAGAGGGTCAAGGTGAGTTGTTATTCATAGGGCTCTCTCCTACGGGCAATACCTTTATATAGCGCCGGCCCACGCTATCGTCTACACATCCAAGATGAGGCCCTGCATACTGACCAGCACGTATCATTGGCGGAGGTGATCGTGGTGATTGTGCGGGGTGAGGTGACGTGCTCTAGGTGATTTATCAGCAGACAAGGTAGACTAAAATTACCACTTCAATCTGGGCGACAACTACTACCTAACATCTACTACCGGTAACACCCAGTCTGCCAGTGATGATGATGCACTAATTGGGTGACCAATCGTGCCCAGCGGACGGGACTACGCATAGCTCATTCCTACATTAGGTACTCAAGTAGTCTACGCGCTGCTTAGGACTCGAATTAATAAAAGGCCCCCGAGTCCTAAATAAAAGCCGCTCAGACCTCCGCTTCCCGCTCGCGACCAGCACACTATGTGACCTGGGTGGACTCATAAAAGGCTGAGTATACCTAGGTATGTAGGATAATCGTAGCAACGAACAATATGTTGTAGGCACTATTGGGAAGGTGGTAGATGTGCCTCGCTATCGAGGGGACGGTGGTACCGCGTCGACATCCTTCAGACTGCCTGCGCTGGCACTCTATCCTTCGCGTTGCCTTCTGGCTACACTGTAGTAAGGGTGTACGGCAGTAGGCGTATTTTATGCATCTTGGGGAAAGCGTCGGCAGGGGAACATGAAACCCTGGACCTGAATATTCTTTGCTATGGCTCGGCTTTCGTACCAGGGTTCGAAATGTCCTCATCCAGCGGTGTGTCGGTCTGCCAGTTTTGCTGAGCAATACCTACGACCGGACGACCTCGGACAAATTCGGATAACGTTCGGACGAGCCGGGAGGAACCCACCTCTAACCCGTCAAGTCTCCTCAACTAATAGCCGCCCTATTAGCTCCAGACCTATCACTTTTATAACAACTAGAATCCATGCTCCGCCGCTCTTCATCTCGCGAGACTACGACACTCATCTCTACAGATAGCCACTTCAGCAGGCTGAACCAAAGTGAATAATTGCCTTGATGATGCACTGCATTCTCGAACCTCAGGCGTTCAAGAAACCTATCGTTTCCCGGTTATATCGATGCCTCTTGCCGAAACTTGGGCTTGCAGTCGCTGCTATCCGTGTGAACACGATGAGATGGGTTCTTTACGCTCGCATTGCAACTCTTCTATTGTCACATAAGTGAAGAAGAGTTCTTGCGAAGGCAGTCTTTGTCCTTGCGCACTAACAACATCACAACCCGAAAATATCAACACAAAATAGGCAACAATGGAGTCTGAGAAGCAATGCGCGGATGAGAACAATAAGTGAAGTGGAACAATGATCGGGCCGGAAGTTGATAATACGATTGTATTCGCTGCCTTTGTTAAACCACGAACAATTACCCACCAAGGTTTCTGAAGCGCATAAATTGAGGCTCCTACCTGCGATCGAGACGACAATCATTCCTCTTCTCTACACATCAACTCAAACAGCATTTCTCAACATCCCATACCTACTTTACCGATCGAGACATCGTGCGCGCTAGCTCAACGCGCAGCGGTACTTTTCAGGTTTAGACCTCGCAACTTTCACCTAAGCCCAGCTTCTTCCTGTTAACTAACAACTTACAGAAGGACATCTCGTTCAAACATGCCGCCGCAGTCCAGTCACGATGCCGCCTCGCAAGCGGTGACGACGAAGTCTTCGTTCTGCCAGGCGATATTCTTCTTCCACGCCTGTGGCTGTCGTACGCCAGAGCCCTTCTTCGTTTGTCAGCCGCCTAGTCACTCACAGATTGACACGGAGAACCCGTGCCGCCACGAAAAGCCGGCCCTAATTGTGGCAAAGCTCCCCCATGCTTGTAAACGATGCCTGAGCAACTTGAAGGCATGTGGTGCAGAGGACCTTAGTATGAAGCAGTTCGTGCGCGAAGTGGTAAGTAATTTTCAAAGTCGTTTCATTCTTATTCTTTCGGATCCTGAGACCATCAAGACCTTTTGTCAGATTCATTCCATGCCCTATCACCCTCCCATGTTTTAACAGTCTCTCACATCAGGTTCAAAATAGCATGGCTAACTCCAAGCGCTACAGGACACGGCCGAGCAACTTGAGCTCGTTGTTTCGAAGAGGCTAAATCAGGACAACATTCAAGATTGTCTTCCTCAGAAAATAGAAGGCACTTTTACGGTAGACAAAGTTGTCTCAAAATCGTTGCGGGATGGGAAATGTCGATCAACTCTCTCGGCGACAGCTGCTCCATTTGTACCACGGCTTGAGGCCCGTGGCACGGCAACGGACAATACGGCAGCGGGAACGAATCGTGCCGAGACACCGCATGAAAATCATGAGGAGGCCGGGGAAGATATATCTGTAGATGGGACTCAGGTAAGCATCGACGAGGAATTCTCAGACGTCGATTTGAGTGACACGGGCCTCGAAGACACGGTTTCTAAAGAAGTGCTTGACTCGAGTATCTCTACATCCGATCGGGCAACCAAGAACCAGGAACTTGATTCTAGCGTTGAGCATGCAGACCCATACGACATGGTAGCATTCCAGGCCACGGAGGATAATGGGAAAGCCGACCCCAAGCACGACCGAAAGCCGACGAGAACGTGCGTCGGGATGACGATTGCGATTATTTGTAAGCTTTTGGGTCGGGATTAAAATTGCTAGGCGCAGCCTTTTCTAGTTGGTAGGTACTCAGGAGAGTAGGTACCTAGGTATGCACGTGTATAGGATTAATCTTAAACCGAAGAGGTCATCGAGGTTTTAGGTAAGTGCACGCCGCTCTTAGATCTTTCATCTCATCTATTACATCATCAATTGATCATCGCATACTCCCGTTCTCGCTCGGTTGTGACTTTACTTCTGTCCTCCTTAATAATGCTGATGAATTATCGCGCAGCCAAGATCGCCTGTGTGGCGTTCATGCTTACCACCAGATCAATCGAAGCCTCTATTAGACATAAATCAGGGCCCATCTATGCTCTTTTTTCATAGGCGGATTCGATGTGCCTGAAGTTTTCGCGGCCGTTGTTATGCTGCCAGTAGATCATGAAGCTGCTTCGGTACCTGAGCTGCATCTCCGCCTCGCTCCACGGCCTCAACCCATTCTTCTACCCACTGAATCGTAAATTCATTGTCGCAGTTCTGGACGGCGGCTTCATAATCTCTGAGCGACGCACTTGTCTCACACCGCCAGACGTCCACGAAACCAGGAGCGGTGTTCATCATCTCCTCGATGTACATTTGGCGGAGCCTTGTAAGTTCGTATCGCTTGCGATCATGGTGGTACGCCGCGTGTAGACTTCCATCCTGGTCGATGAGATAGTCGTTCCGGATTGACTCCGTAAATCGATCATTAGCTTGCTGCAGAAACGTGGGGAACTGGCAGGATTCGTGGAAGGGGAGACACGAGATGCATTGCCAGTCTACAACACCTGTGAAAATACCGTCATCGTTGATTAGGATGTTGTCGAGGGAGAGACAGTCGTGGTAAAGCATAGTTCTCACGGAAGTTTCCTCCGCGTTGCCAAGGGTAGCTTCTCCTGCCGTGCTGCAGCTGGCCTCGGGATCGCTCGCCGAAGGGTAGAATTTCGGCATCAATCTCTCGATTCTCCCGGTTAGATCTAACATGCGCTGCAAGGTCAATCTTTCGTTGTCGTGTGTAGCACCACCTAGTCGCGATTTGAGATCGTACAGTGCACAGCGTAAGCGACTCTTCATCCAGCTCGATGCCTCGGTGAACGACCCAAGGCTACGGTGCCCATCTCCAGCGCGCTTCCCCTAGAAGAGCGCCATGGAGACCACCTCGCCCACAACGTAGGAACAACCGTCAACATTGGAGATTGTTTTATAGAGGGACCCAATACCTCCACGGAATGGCTGGCGGAATGTGGACCTAGAGAAGCCGGCGATCTGCTTTACGAGACGTTCTTTCGACCCCATTGTCACCGATGACCAGCACTCAGAGAGGGGTTTCCCTTCAAGCTTGGTCATGAGGATCCATTCGAAACCCAGAGGATTGTTTCGAGACGAATCGTGAGCCCTTACGCGAGGAACAGGGAGGCGGGTATGCTGGTAGACCCAATCGAGCGTTGCCACCTCTGCCTCCGTTTTGGCTCGAGGGTGGACGGGGAGGGATACGCGCATCACAAAGGCTTGGTTACCGAAGGAAACGTCGTACAGCTTGCTAAAAGTGCCCTCATGAAGGAATCGAACATGGTATTGTTGATTGCAGCCTATGGCGACTTCGAGAGCAGCGATGACAGACTCTACTGTAGGCTCGACTTTCCATTCCGGGTAAAGGCTCAAGCCGCGCTTGGCCCATGCTAGACCGCATGTCGGGTGGTCTTCAAGCCATGGTGGCGGTAGTGGTGGCGCATCGACCGATACCTCTCTATCTTCTTGATGACTTGTAGTGTCTGTAAGTACCGCCTGCGGTGCAAGTTGAAGCGGTGGTAGGATTTCTGACTCTTCTGGATCAACAAAACCGCCGGAACCGCTCCCGAAAAGAGAGCCGCACGAGGGTGCCCGACTCAGCTGTCGCTCGTCCTCCACAAATGCCATTGTCAACGATATTCAGCTCGCGGATTTGTCTGCGTGTCGTCAGCTTAGCAATGCTGTTCTTCGAAGAAGTGTGGTGACTTTGATTCTACAGGCATTCAACAGGCAGGAGCCATGCTTCGCTGCTTTGAATTTGTTGCAAACTTACCTACTATCTACTATCCGTGTAGAATAAAGCAGGTGTGATGGATTTTCACGCCAACATCACCCCGATTATAGCCTCCAGCAGGGAAATGGCCTAGCAGAAAGAAAGGCACTCAACACAGCAAAGCCGCAAGCTGGCAACGCGGCCTGCTATGTTACTGTGCTTGTCAAATCTTCTCGGAGCTGCTGTCGCATACTGGCATAGGACCAGGCAAATGTTTGGCAGTGCTTGCTTTTATTTGAGGCTTGTTAGCAACTTTAGGGGGTACCATAAAAAGAGGTAGTGTAGGTACCTATTCTGGTAGAGGTAAGTAAATCTGTAGCGGCAGGTGCTCTCGATTTAGGTTGCCTCTTGATGACACAGACGAGCTTCCAATGTTTGTTGTGCCCAAGTGCCTGCCTGCTTGCCCGGTACATGTAGGTAGCTGCATGTATCTATCAGATTTGAGTATATGTGCGTATTCGAAGCCTAGATGTTCCAACACTGCTCAAGATGTTCGAGTATGAGATGTAAAGCGCAATACTGAGAATAGCCACACGCAGCAAAACTAGTTCTTCGGAGCTTGAAATTGTAGGAAACATCTGAGATGAAATTCTATGGAGATCTAAAATGCCCCTGGACTAAGCCTCTGTTTACTATATATCGTAATGAAAGAATGGTGTCCAAGTAGGTATTCAGTCTATTGTCAAAGTCTCATATCGCACCTCCACGTCATCGGAACCACCTCTCAAGCTGACATAATTCTTTCCCTTAGCCAGCGTGACCTCTGCCGTGACAGTGGAGTATTTGGACCCCGTTGGCATCAACGTCAGAGTTGCCTGCGGAACTTGATTCACCTCGACACTGACATCGACGACGGCGTCACCTGGGTTCGCGTAGCTGAGCGTCAGGCGGGATGAATCACCGTCTGACCTGATGCCCGAGAAGGCCACGTTACTGTCGACTTTGACACCACCAACTACAGCCCCATTGCTCGTCGCTGTCGACGAATTATCAAAGATGACCCGAGTCTCGGTTCCTGTGAGATGTGCGTCCACGGAGAAATATGTCGGTCCGGTCGGCGGAGGTATCCATACTTCGAGCTCGCACACGCCGACCCATGTTGTTTCTGAGCTGCGGTACATGTTGACTGCTATGAACTCCGTTTCGACTTCATCGAAGCTGATTGTGTTGTGGTCGTTGGGTAGGAACATCGCGCTGGAGTCTGTCGATATAATGAGTCCTGAAGAGCCGTAAAGCTCGATGAGTTTCGGCAAGTCGATGCTACCGCCTCGTGAGATGTCGGAATAGAGAGCAAGCGTGACCGATGACACGTTCCGCGGGCGTGCGAATTGGACAGTCAGCGTGTCGTTCTGATTGGGCGATGTATAATCTGTCCACCGATTGTCGGGGATATCATCGTAGTAGACTACCCCGTCGATCGCCTCGTAGCTGTAGTCGGCAGAGTACGTGAATGTGGCGTCTGCTGTGGGATATTGACCTGGCCCGTCGGGATTTGCTGCAATGTTGATGGACGCTTCATCTTGAGGTACAATGGGGGGAGGGATCGAAACTACGGCGGACAGATTTTGCCCTTGATGCACCTGTTCGCCGTCCACATAGATGGTCAATCCCGGTCCTGCGTTGTAATTCGACCCATCCTTGTCGTATAAAACGGTGACTAAATGCCCGTGATAAGGTAGGTTCTCAAGGGCAAAATAAGTCCAGTTACTTGGGACGATGGGGGAGACCTCGAGAGTGTCGTCTGGTTGTGGTATGATACCTAAAAGTCCAGTGATAACGTCACTGGAATACAAAAAATTAGTACTTGTGGTCCATCGTAGAAGCGTTGGTGGTTTTTCCAGCATGTGCTACTCTTGTAGATGGGTAGACTCAAATTCTTAAACCCATCTGAACCAGGGAGGGAGCGCCTGCCAAACCACTTACTCATTATTGGTCGAATGATCATAGTGTTCTGAGTGGTTACGAGTGTCTGCGCTCCAAGAATCGATAAATGGGTAATGGGATTCAGCAACGTAAGGCTGCCCATTCTTCTGTTGCGTAAGCGCGTATGTCTGTAGATACTGGTGATATTGCTCCGCGGTGGCGTTGGTGGCACCTGATCGATACATTGCCGCTAGCGATTTGAGAGTATGGCTAGTAGAATAGGGCCAGGACATGCCATTCCACCAGCAACCTGTGTAATCCGTTAGTGTGCTTATTCCTACTCTTATCTGTGACTTCTGGCGAGGGCAATTTACAGTAGCTCGGGTCAGGCTTCGTAGCTGCAAACCACGGGTCACGAATTTCCAAAGTAGTGGGACCATAGGGTGCCAGGAAACCCATTAGGTCGAACATAGCATCTAGAGCTGGCTGAGCGTAGGTCTCATTCAAGCCGATCCCGAAACGATAAGGAAACAATCCGACCTGTTCGCGACCTGTGAGACGGACCAGGTCGGGGTTACTAGGCCGGATGATATCCATCTATAATAGAACACAATGTCAGTTTTTGGTAGAAGGAGAGTAAAGTATAAGGTCTCTGCACCTGACGGTTATGGTCGGAAGAGAGGAGATGATCTAGTTAAACGTTCACGTACGAAGAATTCCTGTTCTGGAGCCCACAAGGTCTTATACATAGCCGCTTCTATGTCATCTGCAATCTTGGAAAATTTGGATTCATTATTATTGTCGTGGACAAGGTTAGCGGCTCTGGCGATAGCTCGAGCGTTTGCAGCCATATAGGCACTATATAACAGAATGTTAGTCGCCCCCTTTATTTGACCACGTCTGAGGACAAATGAGAACAAGATGGTTTGGTAGGGGTAATCGGTAGCACTCGTTCCTAGTTGATTTTACAGGGACTTACTTGTGACTCGGCCGGTATGTATCGGGGCCATCCTTCCTAAGATCCCAGTTCATATTGTCTGGATCGGCTATGAAACCTGGCAAAGATAGTTCTTGGGCGTCCCAAACGGGTTGATAGTAATACAGCCCGACCGTCGAATTGAAAAATGGATCCCATAGACCCCATACTCGAATCATATCTTCCAATTGAGTAGAGAAAAACTCACTATCTCCCGTGACCATGGCTCGACGACTCGCGGCGTCTAATATCCACTGAGTATACTGAAGCGGATCAGCAGGGCCCCTAGTATAGAGTTGGATGTAATCGTCGGCGTAGACTGTATTCCTCAGCCATCTTGATTCATCGATTTGATGGCCAGCCGCGGCATCTATAGTACCAAAAGCCTGGGCATAGCCGACCGGATGAACGAACTCAGTACACATATAGCCTGTGCCAGCAGTCACGTAGCGGATATTCCGTTGAATCGACGTCCACCTATAATAATAGACATCCTCAATGAGCTTGTCAGGGATGTCAATATAGGGAATGTTATCCCTCAAGAAAGAGAGTCCGAAGAAGTCGGATATAGGGCCCTCATGGTCAAGGAACGAAGTCCCCTTTACATCGCGTGTGTCTTGACGTATTAATGGCTGGGGCCGTGCTAGAACTGCGTGTGCAAGCACAAAGAAGGTGATAATGATAGACAACATGGCAGCCATCCTGAGGAGAAAAGCGTTGGCTCCTGAGAAGAAGTCATGGTGAAGAGGGCGGATGCCATGGTGCCTTTTATACTCGCTGGTAATGATGTTATGCCGATGCGAGGATGTCAGCGTGGTACTCGTCCCCTCCTTTTCAGGGCTAGCCGTCAAGGGCTGTTCAAAAGTGTTATAGGACGATAATCTCGCCATCGTTGGTCTCAACGATCGAGGCGCCGGCAAGCACAAGGCGCCTGCATCGGTTCTATCTCCATCAGTCTAATGACGACACTTGAAGATCGTGGGTTCGGTCTATTATCGTGATGCTCTACGCATGTGACGCCGACTTACACGCACGTAAATGCACCTGCCTGTTCGTGTACCTGCTTGTCCGATAGCAATCTTGCCTTGGAAGGCTGGTTTAGGCAACTGTACTATCTAGCTTCGTACTCAATATATAGAATGCGGGTGAGTGCAACGTCGTTCACATCACCTGTTTGCCCGAAGACAACTGATTTCGTAAGGCGAGAGGCTAGCAGGGGTAGTTCTCCACGTCTCCGCACGCGCAAGATAGTAGTAAAACTCCGTATGGTAGTCCTGCGCTGCTAGTAAGTAGGTGGGCAACGTAGGGCGTTTATTTTGTGTTGTTGTTCTTGCGTTACAGAGGCGCGCCCGCACCTGTTGTGGAACTGTTGAGACTTGCAGGCAGGATTTTCTCTACTTTAGAAGACAATATATTTGCTGTTGAATGATGCCGGATTTTTGCAAGAAGGCAAATTTGACTCCTGGGCAGTCAACAATTATCCTACTTTGGCCAGTGGTTGGATGGCGTTGCCGAGTTACCGGTGTTTAGGTTGAGACAGCTACGAGATAGAATGGCTTAGGAATGCGGCGACGAATGCTGCCAAACCGCACCAAGCTTCGAACTGCCTGTCAACCTCAATCGTATCTCAATCCGATTTCAAACTGGCTCGATTTCGCAGCATTATATACACGCCCTTTCGTTTGTAAGCTTTGAAGCGAGCAGGTCCGGCGGTATTAGGGGCGCAAAGCGAAAGGACTCAGACTTATCCTCGTGGGTATTCAGGTTCGGATGAGGTGCTCACGCGCACCGGCTCATGTGGCTGTTTTTTGGTGCACCACTTCTCGTCGGGACCCATATCGCGCTCTCATTTCCTTTCATTCTTTTGCTTATTCGCAGATGATGCTAATTGCATGTAACCATCCGACGGCCTAGTTGGTTTATTTCGGAGATGGCTGCCTCAGAGCGCGGAGCCTATCCACAGCCAAGGTGTAGTGATCACATGCATCGGTGCTGTGAGCAACGATGTCTCAGCTAGTGTGCATGTTCGACTTGTCAGCTTCTGTTATAAGAACCTGGCTATACCACGACGCTGCTCCTCAATCCTATCCATGCTGCGACCACAATCACCTTCGAGCGGAATGTCATCAGCATATAGCGCAGGCATCGCGACTGAATAATAGTCTTCCCGAGCTTCACTTCATGACGCTCGCCTAGCACTGCAATATAAAACGCGTGGCAACATTGATTCACCATGAACAGAACGTGATTAGGCATGCCAAATGAGGATGGTAGTATTTCGAGTTGGCGAAACTAATGAAATTGACCGACTCGATCCTAAAATATGACCTCGATTAGCTTCGGGGGTATTGAGGGGACTTAGGATTACGCTTGGCATTTTCGAGCTCTATATGCGATTTGTTATTGATAGCATTGTTCATATGAGTTCAGGCTAACATAAAGGCTCAAGTAATCGCTTGTGGTTTGCATCTAACACCAACCTTGACTGGAGGCCGGGCTTAGAAAGTGTATTCTACTATACACAAATGCATATAAGAGCAGAAATCATAAAACGGTCACGTCCTTTATGTAGGTACATATGTACTTACCGTATACAAGTACCTACCTAGGTAGGTAGCAGCCCTACAATGCGTGTGGCTGAGCAGGTACCAAACTGCCAATTTGTGGAGTAAACTATATCAAGGTTCCTCCTGTGATGAGTCCTCGCCGGAAGGCTTGGCTTGCAATATACAAGAGCTCCCAAAGTCGTACTCGGCAAAAGCACATAGGAATATCACCACGCAGTTTGATAAATGTCATCATCTAAGATATATGGGTGAATAGCCAAACTCATATCCGCCCCAGCACCATGTCAACGATACAGCTCTCCAGGCTTCTGCCTCTGCCTGATGACGAGTTGAAGCAGGTCCTAGACTATGCTGCGACGCTATCCAAATTAGAGGCTGCTGACCATTTCCGCAATCTACTTGGCGATTCACCCGAGGCCGTTGATTTCATTGCTTCATTCAACTCGAGGAGACAAGACCCCAAGCCTCCTCAGCCTGGTCCCGGCCCCGCCGGTGCCGGTTCCGCCACGCACTCTGATTCTGGCTCTGGCTCCGGTGGCTTTGGATCTACCGTTGAGCCGGCACCGAAATCGAACAAAGGCCAGTCCAAAAAGAAAAAAACACCCTTGCACACGCCTGCGCCGCGAAAGGTGTTGGAATCTGGCCCTGCTCCAGGAACTGCGTACAACAAGAAGAGCCTCGATGAGGACTATGTTGCCCGACGACCCAGCCCCGTCGTGGCCCCAACAGTTGCATCGACCACAGTGAAGACTGTACATCGCCAATCCGCAACACCGCCGCCTACCCCAAGACAGGCCCAGTCTTCCGGACCAGGGCGGCTGATATCCGATCTGCCCGTTCCCAAATCCAGATCAACTCCTGGGTCGCGGTCTTCCACTCCGGGACCCAAGACTAAAGTGCATATCTCGGGCGGCACTGCTATGCATGGTGCCTCTACTGCCTTATCAGATCTTGATGACGCCATTCGCGCGCTTGAGATGACCACCAACCCATCCCACACACCCGATGCTACCACGCGAAGATGCAACTGCGTAGCGGCGCGGCACCCTCTTCTAGCTTCCGCCCCCAACTGTCTTAGCTGTGGTAAAGTCATATGCGTCAAAGAAGGTCTTGGCCCTTGTACTTTCTGCGGCACGCCACTCCTAAGCTCTGCAGAGGTACAATCCATGATCCGTGAGCTACGGGATGAACGCGGCAGGGAGAAGATGGCTAGTAAGTGCTGTCAAATTTTCTCTTCCTACTTTATAGTGCTTGAGTAGATCCATGCACGCCTAGGAGACTAATTCCACTTCCAAACATAATCACTTACTCCTGCTATTCAAGTTGACCGCCAAGCACATAAGCGGGCCGAGGTTTCGAAAACACCGGCACCATTCTCCAAGTTCAGAGAGGCCCACGACACAGTAAATGAGGCGGAGACCAGGGCTCTGGAGCATCGAGATAGACTTCTCGGGTTTCAGGCGCAGAATGCCCGCAGAACTACCGTCAGAGACGAAGCTGCCGACTTCGATGTTAGTGGAGCTGTATCTGGGACGGGTGGAAACATCGTAAGTCCCCATGCGAGTTGTTGGCTCCCATCCTACCTTGTACTGGATTCCAGCGTCTACCAGGGGGGCACGTCCTGGCTCCGAACGTTCTGTTGAAACCTTTCAACTACATCACAGATATGATGCATGGTTACTAACTTGGATCTTGTAGTGGGCAACCCCTGAAGAACGCGCTCAGGAGCTCAAGCGGCAGCAGAAGTTTCTGCGAGAAATGGAATGGAACGCCCGGCCTGAGTATGAGAAACGTCGACAGGTGGTGAGCATCGACCTTGTAGGGGGAAAGGTTGTACGAAAGATGGCGCCCGTCGAACGACCTAAGAGCCCCGATGAAGAGGAAGCCAGCAGGAATAGCGGTTCAGTCTTGGACGAGACGAGCGGGAATCGTATGAGAGGTATTGGCGGCGCATTCAGCAAGAACCCGTTACTCAGTGGCTTGATCAAACCTGTGTTTGATGTTAAGGGTAAAGGAACTGCCCAAGAGGGCCGGAAACCAAATACTACGAAATGGCGGCGAGTACAAGATGATTTGGACAATAATGAAGACGTAATCCTTGACGGAGGATTATATGGGCAAGTTTGACGAATTGGGGGTGATTTTGAGCTTGGTGCTGGGGGTTCCGTAGATCCCTTAGAATCTGCAACGAAGTCGCGCGGTAGGTGGACGAATAATCGGAAATGCGTATATTCAATGGTTGCACCACCAACCGTCCCGTGTAGACATGACTACATACGAGATAACGGTGAATAGGTACGTCTCCGAACACCAACCGCCCTGGTGGCGGTCGCCGATTTACATCCTCAAGGGTAAATCATGTTAGCCGTAGCTTTCGATATCCTTGGAAGTTCAGGATTGAACTCTGACGACTCCATTGAGGCTTGTGTGAGAAGGTTACCCGACACCCGACAGCCACATGTACCTACTCCGTACTCCGTATCCAAGATAAGTGTACAACACACAGTGAAGAATGAATTGATATCGTGCACCTAGGCACTAGGAGTCGGGGCCTAATGACTGCAGGGATCTATCTGTACACTACCTACTTAGGTACCTAGTACTCAGTACTACCTATACTATGTAGATTACACATTGTACTGCCCTTGAGCTAATACTGTACACACTAGAGCAGTGGGCTAATGCACCTAGGTATGTATTATAGGTAGGTTAACCCCACTGGCAGTTAGGCAGTCCGCATAAACCATCTACTTGTGAATGATGCGGCACAGAAACTGTTCAAAATAGCTTCGGCTGAAATTGCCTTGTATATCCATTTAGATGACGCTTAAGGATGAGGGAAACAGAGACAGTAATGTGAACAAGTGATTCTGACTACACATGTGTTTAGGAACCAGGCGGGGCGGTCGTAAAAAAACACGAGACTCCCCCTACACAACCCACCCCACCTATACCGCCTGGGGGAGTCTCATGTATTTTTACGACCGCCTCGCCAGGGTAGTGAACAGTGGTTCCGTGAGATTACTACCTAAGGTGATGGGAAGTAGGTAGTTATGTAAGTGCACTTAGCGATATACCCCCCCAGTATTGCCAGCACATTAACATCCTGTATCGCGTGCTAATCATGTATGTATGGAGAAGAGGTAAACAGTATGTCTAGTAGCTAGCTGTAATACTTTATACTATTTTCTCTCTCTCCTCTCTCTCTCTCTCTCTCTCTCTCTCTCTGTGTGTGTGTGTGTAGGCTGTGACGTGGACATTATGGGAGACAACAAAGCGAAGAATATGGAGATGGGACACGTAGGTATTTATCTGCGATCCTTAGCAGCGGAGACCCAAAATACTCTCCCTCGTGAACAAGGTGTAGATAATGTGCGAGATGGTGCATCCGGTTAGCGTCGTGCAACATTCATGTGCATGAACGGGCACTGCAACCAGGAGCTTATCGACATCGTACTGTGCCGCATATAGGCCACTTCATGTGCCTGAGTCTTGTGCACTGGTTGGGCCGAGGAACAGGCTAGTACCGCTGTACCCAGTTGCTCTCTCCGGTATCGTGCTGGCCATACAGCGCTGTCCAGTGTACACTCAATAAAGGTGAATATAGGTACCACGCAAGGTACCTAGGTAGGTGTATGGTACTTTCATACTACCTAGGTAGATACACCGTCCGGCGCTAAATGTCACCTTACCTGCCTAGGTAGCCTACACAGTAGGTAGGTACGGACGGGTATCCAGGTAGCAAAGGAAAGAAAAAAAAAAAAAAAAAATCACCAGGCCAACCAACCCACCGAGCCTGACCGCCAAAGTGGACATTCAAGGTTTTTTTCCTGCTCCGAGCTTGTCGAGTCGGTGACAGCACTTCTTGGTCTTCTTACCTGCAATTACCCCTCTACTCCCCACGTCCCACATCCGCGAGAGAGCGCTCGAAGCACACACGCATCGCAGGGCACATCCGTTTGTAAGACTTGTAGTTATCTATCATACAGCTTGACAGCGACATCTTCTCGGCACCTCCGGCACACCCAGCTCACACGTGCTGCCTGCTCTCTCTCTATTCTCCCAGAGCCAGAGCCAGAGCCAGCGCCCCGCGTAGACGTCGCTCCCACGCGCACATATCTTCGCACATCAATTGACTTATAGCCGGATCGACAATGGGAAATATCCTCTCCACCCTCTCTGGCGCCGATCCTCTCGCCAAGGACCATCTGGACAAGAGGATCGCTGAGCAGGACCAGCGTGTGGCCACGCTCCAGGAAGAGGCCGACGCACTGCGGCAGAGGATCGCCGACCTGGAACGCGAACGCGAGCAGCAGGCTGATAAGCATCAGACCGAGTCCCAGGAGCGCGAGAGCGCTGCCGCCGCCCGTGCTCTCGAATTGGATAGCGCCGCTAAGCAGCAGCTCAAGGCCCTCGAGGACAAGCTGGCAGCCCTCGACCAAACCAAGGAATCGCTCGAGAAGGAGCTGACTGCCGCTAAGCAGGACTTGGACGGATCCACAGAGAAGCATCGCTCGCTCCAAGGGGACCTGATTGCTGCGCAGAAGGAGCTCGCCGATACCGCTGCCGCCCGTGATGCTCTAAAGGCAGAGCAGAGCAAGATCGCAGAGGAGTTGGCCTCTGTCAAGAAGGCCCTCGACGAACAGGAAGCCGCGTTGGCCAAATCGCAGAGCGAAAACCAGCAACTGCTGAAGTCAAACGAAGCGCTCAGCAAGGGCTCCGATGAGCAGTTAACCGCTGCCAATGCCTCTTTAGCTGAAGCACGGCAGGCGCAAACCGATCTGGAGCAGGCACAGGACAAGCTCAATGCGGAACTGAAGGCGGCTCGGGCCGAGGCTGCGGAGTGGCAGGACAAACACAAGAGCCTCCAGTCTACATACGACGACTTAGTCAGCCAATCAGAGACTACTAAGAAGGAGGCTGCAGAGTGGCAAGAGAAGCATCAGACCTTACAATCCACATACGACAGCCTGGTCGCGGAATCTGAAGCAGCCAGAAAGGAGTCTTCTGAATGGCAACAGAAGCACCAGACCCTACAGGCGACGTACGAAAGTCTCCAGGCCGAGTCGGAAGCGGCTAAGAAGCAAGCTGCTGAGTGGGAAGAGAAGCACAACGACCTACAAACAAACTATGACACCATCACTGCCGAGCTTGACGCCACTAAGAAAGAGGTTGCTGAGTGGCAGGAGAAGCACAAGGCTTTAAAGGCCACCTATGACAGCCTAGCCAACGATTCAGAGGGCGCCAAGCAAGAAACTGTTGAATGGCAACAAAAGTTGAAAGCCTCGGAAGAGAAGTTGGCTAGCATTGCCAGCGACTTGGAGGCTGCCCAGAAGCAGTCTTCGGAATGGCAAGAGAAGCATGCGGCTGTGTCAAGCGAGGTGGATGCTCTTAAGAAGGACTCGTCGGAGTTGGAGGAGAAAAACAAAGCCTCTGAGGATAAGTGCAGTACGATTTCGAAGGAGCTAGAGGCCGTTCAGAAAGCTGTATCCGACTCAAAGGAGAAGCACGATGCATTGACTGCAGAGCTGGATGCGGCCAAGAAGGAATCTGCAGAGCTCCAAGAGAAGCTCCAGACTCTACAAAGTGCACAAGACGAGTCGGCCAAGGCGTCCGAATCGTTCAAACAGGAACTTGAGGTAGGCAAGAAACAGCAACAGGAACTCCAAGAGAAATACGACTCACTTGTGAAGGAGCATGAAGAAAAATTAAATACTCTGGGAGAAAGTCACAAGTCAGAGTTGGAGAAGATCAGCAGCGACAAGGAAAAGGTCGAGAAAGACCTAGCCGAGCTACAAGCTGGCAACAGCAGTCTCAAGGCTGATGCCGAAAAGGCGTCTCAGAAAGTCACTGAGCTGGAGGAAAAGCTGAAGTCAACCAAAGAAGAGAGCAGCAAGCTCAAATCCCAGGTTGACGAGAAGTCAACGGAGGCTCAGAATGCTACTAAGCAAATCGCCGAAATACAAGAGAAGCTCAAGAGTCTGGAAGAAGAGAGTGAGAAGGCCAAGGCTCGGGCCAACGAGCAGTCTACCGAGATCACCAGCCTTCGCGAGCAAAGTGAGGCTGCCCAGAAGAAGTCCACAGCGGCCGAAGAAGGTCTTGCGACCGCGAACAAGGTATTTTATCTCCATCCTCTAGCTATAATCACAGTATAATCAGTCAGGATTGACCATATGCTACAGGACAAGGCTGTGCTTGAGGCCAAACTTGCTGAACTAGAAGTCAGCGTGAAGGCTGCGGAGGACTCGAAGTCAAAGTTTCAATCCAGCATTGACCGTCTCGAGAGCGAGAAAAAGGCCCTGCAGGACGAATTGAAGCAGGAGAAAGACAAGCCTAATGGTACCACAGAAGCGGAGAAGGCAGAGTAAACCGCTACATGAGTCTTTGATCTCTGGACGAAGAAGGGGGGCTATAATCATGATGGAATGAAGGCTACCGAAAATGGACCTGGTATACCTGCGATGTATGAAAGGCCGCTATGCGCTTTACGTATGCTTTTGCTGTCGATGTAGATACCCAATGTTGTATGACTAATGATAATGTCACCCAATGAATTTTATCATCATGAATATCACGTTGAGTCCGCTTTGAGAAGATTAGGCACCTGTTCGCATTACTCTCAATATTGTCAGACCGTGAACAGTTTAAGGGCGCACCGTCAAGACGAACGGTGGCGGCTGTTGAACTAAACGTTAAGGACCACGCGTTGACATGATCAGCTCAAAAGGATGGTGAAGTGGGTAAGAGGGCTATAGATATAAGCCTAACAGCGGAGCTGAAAATAGAACGCCCTATGATGGCTCAACAGGATGAAGTGAATGCATTGACTTGTCGTTAAGTTTAAATAGCATTTCATATCCCCCAATTCATATTGAAGCGGAGTGGCCGGACGACTGACGACATGTTTGTAAAGCCCACCAACCCTACAGCATAGTAGACAATGTCGTGAGCAACCTAGACAACCCGATTCACACGTAAGTAACCCAAAAAGGATCTTTTTACGCCTATCTCCTTCTTTACTAATATATGCTTGGGTAGTTTATTCCAGAGAAACCGTTAGCTAAATCCTCATTGGAAGGGCTCCAAACCGGAGAACCCGAAGCTGGCTTGCGATGTTGGCGGAACGACGGAAGAATGGGTGCCTCTTATTCGAATTGCGTGTCGGGGTTACTAACAGCACAAAAGTCAACAAACGATGCCTTCTGGCACGCCCTGTAGCCGGCACCGAGTCTTGTTTTGATGGTCCTCTCCAAACCATCACCGTACCTAGAAGCCTTTTATAAGATGAACATCAGACAGCCCGTCGATCCGGTAGAAGACGGCCGCAAGACGAAGAACCCGAGATCCCCGCCGGCTCTCAATAAGTTCGTACTGGAGAAGACCATCTATATGGACCTGACGCATCCCGTGAGAGGCGAGCTGAAGGAGGTTCACAATTATGGATCGAAAGCAAACGTGTTACGCCATCTTTTCGACCACTTGACGCTGTAAATAGGGCTAGGTTAGTCGATGGCATACGGCAACTTTAACCGTCGGACAGAGACTTCTGAAAGTGAGTCCTGAGAAGAATATACATCCGCTGCACGAGGATGTATGACGAGGGGGGTCAATACACAATTCAAATCCGCGTAGGAGCAGAATTAACCTGGCCGTTACTCGTACCCCAACACACCCAGATTGGAAAGTTGATCTGCTCATTCGAGATTGCGAGTACGTTGTGACATGAATTTGTTGTATGTATATATCGCCCCATCACGATCTGGGAATGACATGAGCACCATATATGCGTTCGGATGTCATAATGTGGTCTTCGCCTCTGCTGGGCCGACTCAGTCCTGTCTTCTCTCCTGCCAGTAGCGCCGTGCTCGGGGTATCCGGAAGACCGTCCACGGCACAGAACCTACCAAATAACGACATCCCGCGTCGGGTGTCGGGGTATATAGGAAGTATTCCGGCAACTTGTTGGCATCGCCGTATCCGAAGCGGCCTTCGCAGGCATCTAGCGATCTCTTCAATTCGGGCATGCCGCAGCCTCTCCCCAACATATCATCGAGACGGAAGCTGCTGGTCCGGAACAGCGGACAGTCCTAGTTCCGCCTGTTCCCAGATCCATTTGCCAGTCGTGTCGTGATGACGTCGGAAGCCGCGGCGTTCCGAGAACAAAAGAGACTCGCTGAGCAGGCCACCCGAAGGCCGAACAAGGCGGCGGCCATTTGTAAGGCCCGTCCGCTATGGCTATACTCCACTGCTGCTGCTGGAGGAGGTTGGGCGGCGGCGGCGATCATCTGAGGGCCCGACATTCGTCGGCGCTCCCCAGCGCGAGCTCCTTGGCGAGCCCGCCCACTCACCACCAACCACAGCTCTCGGAGATTTTCTCCCTGCCACATAACACTTGTTAGTACGTAAAAAGCATTGGCATATAGTTGCCACGCTTTATGCGTACAGTGGCAGCCCGCTGTGGCGGCAGAGGTCCGTTGTCGTCGTCGTCGTCGTCGCTATTGTCTACTTGAGTATGTGGTTAGCACTAGCAAATCATAAGCGGTTGGTAGTGGTTTACCATCCCATAGGGCCAGTACAGCCCGAAGAGCCTCTTCGGCGGCAGCGTCTTCTTCAGCTCGGCGGAGGTGAGCGCGTAACCACGCGATGGTGGCTTTCAGTGACTGCTATATCTCGTATGTTGGCTCTGTGTATTTATACCAGCGTAACATGGTTATATAACATACAACTGACGAAATCATGAGCTCTGAACAAAAGAGAATCTGCCTCGCCATGGCGGCTCGCACAAGTTTTCTGTCAAAAGGAGCGGAGACGAGTACTTACATAGCAGAATTCATGGTGTATTTCAGGATAATTAGAAGGGGAGAATCTACCCGTTGGGGACGGGGGAAGAGGGAGATACATATAGGTATGAGAGTGGAGTGTACCCGGCTCCCTTACTTCAACATCTTCGAACTCATGCGAGCCGCCAAGCATGAATGCGCCTTCTGTTTTCTTGAGACCCTCCTGCACTGTATAGCCCTTTGACAAAAGTTTTAAAAGAAGGAGAATCTAAAGAAACGTATGATTGCTACATCACGCCAAACGCCTCCCGGAGGGCCCTGCCTTGTCTTATTACTTGTTTACTTATGTCCCTCTTCTAAACAAAAAATCTTACTATATATCTAACGGGCCTTGGGAGAGAATTCTAATTTCTATATAACCATAGACTAATACTATCTTCTTTATAGGCAGTAGCAAATATTTCAATGAGAACTTCAAAGACGAAGTGGAGAAAGGTTCCATGTGAACAGCGGTTGGATAAGATCGTCTTACGACTATATGTATCAAAATTTGTACCTCTGTGAGCTATACGCGGAGAGTGAAGTAGGTCATGGTGCTTATCATTAGAGCCGGCAACATAAAGAAAAGACACACCGAGGTGGAGTAGAGACCCTGTTCTTCATATAGGTATTTGAGTAAGTATCTTATGTGATTGGCACATTGTTTTCTAATGTAGGCGCAGAAGAGTTCATAGGGACTGGTATCATTACTGCCTTCTCGATGTTCAAAATGGCCATTGCCTTGGTGGCTATATTCGACATAAGTCTCGTTATTAACAGAGCAGCTCTATCTACCCCGTTCACAATTAACATACCCATCATAGTTTTGGGTATCTTTAGATCATCCGCCGTAGAATGGAAACTACCTAGGTACTTTCGCCATTGCTATGTTGCTCCCCGCAACTGTGAAAGCTGAGTGGCAGCTTCCATGCGCAACTGATCCGAGGGACTGGGAGTGTTATCATCGATGGATTCCACATGCCACTGAGGCTTGTGTACGCTAACCTGACGCGATATACCCACGAGCGGGTCGTTGTAAATCGGCTGCGTAGAATGATACCACGTGTAAAAGAAATGGGGTTTGCCAAAACCGGGCCGATTTTCTGCCAAGGGACTGCCTGGCCCGACCAGTGGATTGATTTCCATAGGGGCCAGTGTTGATGGCGACGACTCTTTCCATGTGTCTTTCCATTCATTATTGAGAGGTGCGAGAGCAAGTCCTTGCGTACAGCCTGATCCTGCAGCTGAGACAGGTGGACTATACTGCAGGCCAGGCGGAGTCGGCAGCGGAGGCAGCATCCTGGGCTGGAATAGGAATGAGGAAGTTGAGTGACTTCTGCCGTCGTCCACATGACTTCGCCCTATGAAGTGGTTGGGCTCAAGGATGGGACGTTGATCTGGGTTGTTAGGCTCGAAAGCTGGGGCCGGATAGCCTGGTATGGTTGGCAACGTGTGGGGAATGGCTGAGACCCCTGGGGTTGGGGTCTTTCCTGACCTTGCGAGTTCTCTAGCAGCTTGGAAAAACTGGCCTGTAGTGGTATGCCTATCATGACGCTTCTTTGTATTTATTGGCTTTTTCTCATGGTTGACGTCTATATTGGTACCAAGATTTACTGGGGCGGACTTTCTTGCTTTCTTTTTCTTCGCTATCGGTTTATCGACATTTGAAGACGTGACAGATTGCTGCTGAGCTTTAGAGTTACTGAACGCCGCACCGATGAGAGCACCGGGAGCTAAGTGGTCAGGGTTTGCGAATCTGCCTGGAATGGAACTAGAGTCGTCAGGGGTAGGCTGGTAATGAGGGCAGTGCTCCTGCTTGGATGCCCTCGTAGGAAGTGGTTTCCTGGCTTTCTTCTGTGAGCCCGGGCGCCTTTTGGGGGGAACACCCGGATCACCACGGCAGCCCGTGGTAGATTTAGAAACAGAGTCGGACGGAGTGCCAGAGGCGAGTACAGAGACAGGTGGTATGTATCCAAGGTTATTGAAAGGGCGGTCGCTTATCTTAGCAAGCGCTTGAAATATTTCCCAGACGACATACGCGCCACACTGGTAATCGTTCCGCATAGCAACGGGATTCTTGGGTGGCGGCCGTGTTTTGCTATGCTCTGGCAGAGGCAGCCTCCTGCCACCGAGACTGTCTCGCTTCTTTCCATCAAAGCTTTCACGTTTTTTCAGCCCTTCTTTCTTCTTTTCGGCTACAGTCTCGCGTCTCTGTCTTTCCATCTCTCGTCGTTCATTAGGCGACAGCCACAGTAAAGGCTTGCGAGTCCTCAGGTCCTGGACCCAGGCATCGCAGTCCCATTCGATCCAGTAGTCGAGAACATCCCCCCAAGCGCTTTCGGAAGGTTTCGTAAAATTGATGAAAACAACCTTGCCGCCCTTCTTGTGTACTGCTTTTGCAAATTCTTTCACCATGACCTTTAAGCCGTGTACGCGGAGGCTCGTGCCGAGCACCAACAATAAATCTGGACCAGCAGCGAGATCATGCTGCACGATCGGGGAAATCAAATCTGACTGGGGATGTTCCTCGCCATAGAGGACAATATCTGGGCGGAGCTTACCGATTCCGAGGGCTCTTTTCCCTTTCTCCTGGCGTGCTGCGGTCGCCCCAGCACAGTGAGGACATTCTGGCTGTTCTCCAGACAGTGTACACGATTCACGACCGTCTTCGTCCCAATCGCACAGCTTACCGCACACAAAACAGCGAAGAGAATGTAAAGATCCGTGAAGAAAAACACACTCGACGCCTTTATCTGGGCCGAGTGTAGGACGAGGTTTGGATTGTGTTAACGTTAAGCTCTCTGATATCGGTAAACCTTGGTCCGCATTAGCAGCGCTAGCAGCGCGAACCTCATCAGATGATTGCGTAGCATCTTCCTTGTCCAATAGCTCTGAGACCTGCGGCTTCATGGATTTCCGCTTCTTGCTGCCGAATCCATGCTTTAGGTCAGTGGAGAGGCCAATCTTCTTCTCAATTTCGTCAATGTTCTGAGTGTAGACCCGAGCAAGCTTCCCAACATCTCGCATCTGTGCAATGAAGCGATGCGTTATGGTGGGCTCAACTTCTTTGACCCGCTGTCTCAGTGACGTGGCGAATCTGTAGAAGACGGATGTCTTCAATGGGTCGGCCCATATATTGCAGTCGAATAGGTCTTTACCCTTCATATTTCGGAGATTTGAGCTCGAGGCTTGCGAGGAGAAGAAGTCTAGTGACTGTTGCGTATCATCAGACTCGGACGTATCCGAGCAATCGGAATCCTCGCGAGAGCTGTCGTTCGTAGAAGAGCTGACATCATCGTAGGGATCAAAGAGGTCTAGCGGCGGTGAAGAAAGGGGAGAAGAGGTGGTAGTAATACGTGATGCAGGTCTTCTCGGAGTGTCAGCGTCAGCCCATGTACCCGGGTTAACTTGCTCGCCATCCCCAAAGCCCGAGGTGTCAGTCTGCGAAGATCCGCAAGATAGTGGCTGATCGGAGAAGACAGAGTCATGGCTCGTTGACGAGTCGATAGAATGCTGTGTTAAATGTCGAGGTATCGTCGGCCGTAGGGAAGTCGCCTGAGATCGCGTAACTCGCCGAGAAGAATCCGTCGTTGCCGCGGCAGCAGCAGCAGCAGCTGCTGCACTCCGCTCGTGTGTCACATCCTGCCGCGGTAGGGGTGATTCAGAACCTACTTCTACGGAGAGCGGTCCCTGAATCGTGAGTTGCCCGTAGTAACCCGGGGGCGAGGGTGAGGGAAGCCGTGAAGCCGACGAGGTGCCATTATCTGGTCCAGTCGTCCTCCGCCGTTTGATGGGGCGCTCGCTGATGTCGCAGGATGTTGCGGTGGCGGTAGCTACGGCACTAGGAGCAGGAGCAGAACGACGAGACCGAGAACGAGCGCGAGGACTCCGGGGAGGTTCCAGTGGCGGCGGCGTAGTAGTCTCACAGTCGTCCTCAGATTCCTTTTTTGTGTTGGCGGCGACATTGGCCTCGGCGCGTTCGAATTGGTCTTGAATGAGAGAATAAAGGCCATTTTCAGAACGGAAATCCTACAATCCGTGGTCAGTCAGCGCAAGCAGCCGTGACGTCGTGGTGGGCGCGAGAGATGGGGGGGAACCAGAAGGGCGCGCATACGGGAATGCCAGAGTTGGTGCTTATGCCGGCGCCGGTGATGATGACCATCTTGCGCGACTTGGCGAGTGTATCGGCGACATTCTGGAGGAGATCGAGGGCGTCGGGAGTGACCTGGAGGGTGGGCATGGTTCGTGAGACCGTCGGGCGTGGGATCTGGTCCTCAGCGGAGCATGGAACGACGAGCTTCAACGAGCCCTACCACTCATCGTGTGTTTGTTGCAGAAGCTTGAGTGAGTGGCCAGCGGAGGCAGAGTAGCAGGCGGCAGCGCGTAGTCAACACGGTCGGACCATATATATCTATGTAGGCACATACAATTATAAATATCAGACTGGGCGAGCTGACAATGGCGTGGACGGTGATGACATGCAGACGCGTTTCGTCGGCTGCTTTGCCCAAGTACCTACCTGGGTAAGGTATCTAGTAGTTAAGTAGGTAGGTAAGTAGCGTACCTAGGTAGTTAGGCGGGACACGCTCCGCCTTACCTACTGAGGTCGGCAAGTACTTACCTAGGTAGCCTAGGGAAGTACCTACAGTAGGTAATTACGTATGTACATAAGTATGTAGGTAAGCAGGCCGGGACCCAGAAGACGCTGCGCAGTTGATTGCTCCGGAGCTACAAACTGTTTGAGGAAATATACTTAGCATGGAAAGGAAGAGGGAAACAATGAAAACGCGATGGGTGTTATATAAAATGAACGCAGCCGCTCTACATGTTACACCCGAACCGGCTGCTCAGATTTACGATTTTTATATAATTATGTGATAAAAATGGGACAAAACAAAAAGACAATTGTGGTTATTTTTGGTTTAGACTTTGGCTATGAGTAGGTAGCAATTAGTAGAGGTATACAGATGGTGATTACCTAGGTATTGTTCAAGTTTGTTTTCGAAACGCAGAAGCTGTACCTAAGAAAACAGGATGTATTATGGTGTACCTGCCTCTGGTGTACCAGAGTGTACCTATAGGTAAGTACATAAGGTTATGTACAAGTAGGTCTTCAAGTTCCCCGGAAGCATATGTGGGGCCGTAAACAACTTGAAGACGCCTTGTAATATGCATTAGTCCCCCCGCCTTTTATGCATCTAGGTATGTTTTCATCTAGCGTGGGGAGGAAGGTCGGAATGAAAGCCGAGACCCGGTCTTCGACTTCAGCTCCCCTTATAAGGTACCTAGGGAGGTATCTACATCTCACATCCACACTGTCATAAACAAACGTGTGCTCTAACTGTCTACATATGTAGACACCCATGCGGTACCCGCAAGCAGCCCGCGTGTATCGGTTAGATGTAACGCCAGGTGTATACTTGTTATATGCTTACTTTAAGGCTCATGTTCCATCATCTCTCTTAATAGCGGGTGTGTGTCGTATCTTGAGCTTGAAACAAGAGATATATCACCCCTCGAACCATATCCGCGATGGATAGCCTCATAAAATTGACTGGATTTGCGCTGGTGGGTGTAAGTGTGTGATATTTCACTCCCAAGCACATCGATATTTACTTGTCTCCTTCTCTCATACCAAGGTATTGTGACCATGATCACGATGAGAGCCCATCGCTAACGGCCCGGCGTGATATGCACCAGACACTGGTGTATGCCGCCGCTCATGTGGTGTACAACCTCTATTTTCACCCGCTCGCCTCATTTCCGGGCCCGCTGCTCCGTCGCATAAGCCGTCTGCCTTGGTCGCTCGCCGTGCTGCGAGGCACTGCCGTCTTCGACGCCGCCGACCTGCATGACAAGTATGGCCCCGTTGTGCGTCTCGCGCCCAACGAGCTGGCCTTCCTCGATCCTCGTGCCTGGAAAGACGTCATGGGCGGTGGCGCGTCCGAGATTCCGAAGTGTAAGGCCTGCCTCTCCCGCGCCACCTGCATCACTCCCCTAACCCGCCCGGTCCGTTCTTAGGGATTGGCATGTACGGGGTGCCGGCTTTTCTTCCGCCTCATATACAAAATACCACCAGCAAAGACCACCACCGTGTCCTGCGTAAGGCCCTTTCCCCTGGCTTTTCTGACGCGTCTCTGCGTGCCCAAGAGGCCATCATGGCTAAGTATGTCGACTTGTTGATCCGACGCTTGAAAGCGAAAAGCGAACACGGCCCCGTGAATGTGGAGCTATGGTATCGCTACGTCGTCTTCGATATCATATGCGACCTGGCCTTTGGTGAATCATTAGGATGCCTCGCAAGTGACGGTCTGCACCCTTGGATAGCTGCCATGATCGAGGGAGGAAAGCCGATGGGCTTTCTCACCGCCTTGAACATGTACCCAGCTCTAGCAGCCGTGGTCAATCCCATATTGAGCTTGATCGCTAAAGGACATATGCGCCTGCACGGGGAGATGGTCAAGCCCTTAGTCGAGAGACGGCTTCGGATTGGCGACCGCCCGGATCTCATTAATGCCCTCATTAAACTTCACGGCCAGGTTAGTTTTACCTCGCGTTATCTCTCCCCTCTCGTTCTCCCTTTGACACATACGGTTCAGAACTCGAATATTCACGAGCTCATCTCCAATGCTACGGTTATCATTGGAGCTGGCGCTGAGACCAGGTCAGTCCGCTGCAGTCTCCATGACCCTCCTTCATCATCTGTAAAGCAGAAGCAACCTGAATAGGCGCTTTCCGCCAAGCTGCCATTACCCTCTCAATTTGAACCATTCAAAACAACTGTTAATACTATAATTCCGGGATAGTGCGAGCATACTTACCGCCGTCACTTCGTTGCTTATCGATCATCCCGACAAGCTGGACAAGCTAGTTGTAGAAGTTCGATCCGCATTTACGTCCCATGATAGCATTACCGCTGATGCTGTATCTCGATTGCCCTATCTTGTTGCCTGCATCGATGAGGCTCTCAGGCTATTTCCCCAGACAGGTAGTCCATCGCTGCGCTTAACAGACAAGAGGACAACGGTTGCTGGAATCCCTGTCCCAGAGAATGTATGCTTCACAATTTTCAGAGACATTTATAGTATTAACTCACAATTCGCTCTAGACTGTTGTTGGTATCTGGCCTTGGGCACTTTATCGAGCTCCACAATTCTGGACAGTGAGTTTTCAGGATTAGCCTTTATTTTATCATTGTATTCAATACCCTCTGTTCGACTCGCGTGCCCCCTGGAATGCCGGAAAGAAGGAGAAAGGCATCGCTAACCAATTCTCAACGCAGGATCCTAATGAATTTCATCCCGAGCGTTTCACGTCAGACCCTAGATACGCAAACGATTCTCGAGACACTTTCAAGCCTTTCTTCACTGGCTCCAGAGATTGTATTGGCCAAAAGTAAGCTTCACGAATCCATCATTAACTCGAATGTCCATAGACGGCGTTCAGGCGCTCATGTTGACTAATTGCTTTCTAGTCTTGCGCTCATCGAAATGCGTCTCATCCTCGCTTATATGGTCTTCAACTTTGATATGCAACGAACTGCTAACGCGAATAACAAGAACTGGGTGCATAAACAGAAGAATTTATTCATTGTGTGGGAAAAGTCGCCGCTTTATGTCCAGCTCAAAGCTGTAAAATGAATGAAGAGGGTAATATTGAAGTGAGGCCGGTGAGAACAGGTTCAAGGGAGCCTTTCGCCCTAGGAGATAGCCCGCATCCATACTTCGGAGGGGAGCTAGGCGGTCAAGTTATTGAAGAATCTCTCACTGACAAGAACCTCAATCCAATCCAAACAAACCACTGCATTTTTTTTTCCCTACAAATCCTTATCACATTGTATTAATACCCATATAGCCAGTTAGCGGGTCAGGTATGCTAGCCCCTTTCGCCTCGCTCACATGGTTCGCTCAACTTCAACGCAAAAAGCTGTGATTCTGCAACTTAATTGAGTATGAATCTACTAGCTACTAGCTCTTCACTCAATTGCCACAACTGCTGAGCGACGTCACGATCTTTCGCGTGATCTGCGCAAGTGGAAAACTGGCAGTCGGCCAAATACAACCCACGACTTTCTGCGAACGCGAATAATTCATCAGCGACTTTCTATCATGCAGTCTCAAAGCTGTTGACCTACCATCGAGTGATGGATCCAAGGCAGCAACGAGGCTTGTCGAGGCTCCCTCATCGCTATTTTTCCAGTAATTAGAGGTTGCTGCTATCGTCTTGGCAACATCTTCTTCATGCTCTCTCCCAAGGTTGCTGATCACGCCTGATCGTCCTACCATTAGTCAAGTAGACGCCTTCGCGTAGATAGACGCATCATTCTGATAACAAGGCACATACCTCCAGGATGGACCGCGTATGACATGATCCCGGAAGCTTTCGCATGGTCTTGCAAATATAGAGTGAACAAAATGTTAGCAGTTTTGCTTTGCGAGTAGGCTATAGTGGACAGGTATCCATCTTCGGAGGCCTTAGCAAATGCCGGGGGCATGGAAGAAATAGGGCGTTCCGCAAGTGGGATATCTTTATTTTCCATATTATAATCGTGGAAACGAATGGGCGAAAGCCTGTGGCCATGGCTCGATAGGTTGATGATGCGGGTTGCTCCTGGAGGCGATTGCTTTGCCGCTGCTTTCAGTAAGGGAAATAGAAGTTTGGTAAGCAGAAAATTCCCAATGTGATTAACACCGAACTGCATTTCTATTCCTTCCGCCGTCCACTGCCGCAGGCGATGAGTGCAGCCAGCATTGTTCACTAGAATATCGAGCGTAGAAATAGTGGTCTTGACTTCCGACGCAGCGTTCCGGATGGAGTTCTGAGAGGCCAGGTCTACCATGATCGTTCGCACCCTCACCCCTGGATATGAAGTATGAATAATATTGGCAATGGCTTTCATCTTGTCTTTTGACCTCGAAAGTAATATCAAATTTTCAGGTTCCTGGGATGCAAACGCAATGGCAGTTCCTTCTCCGACTCCTTGGGGTGCAACCCCGGTAACAATGACTTTGCAAACGCGTCAGCATTCGAAACTCAGATATAGCAATACAGCCAGTGCAATCGCGTACTGTTTCTACCCCTGATTCTATCTGCATATTCTTGAGCGACACTCAAGGCAGATGTTTTCTGTCCCCATTCCGGGTTCGATGTCATTTTTCTAATTCGAACTGGGCGTACAAATGTTGAAATACGATTTTCAGACAATTAGCGCTTGGGGAGCGGGGACCTTTTTTTTTTTTTTTCGAAAGACTCCAAAGACCCTGTTCGTAAAACTGAATACAGATCCAACTGCTGCGGTCTTAGTTTTGCATGCTAACCTTCATTTAACGAATTTGCCGTCGTTCGAGAATGCATACCTGGAAAAGTGGTAGTAAGGCCAGGTGAGATTATTCTTGCGGCGTGAAAAGTCTACATTCGAGGACGGTTCTTCGGCTTCAGGCTGATAGACTCGATATAGGCTAAGATCACAGGACCCATCTTGTCGGTTGTACTCTTCCGACCCAGGGAAAGAAGCCGAGGGTCTAGGCATAACCACCCACGATTCCTGGATGACGGGTATCATCAGTCCCCAACCAGAATTAGGGGATTGTGTGGTCACCCTGATCGCAACCCCGCGTCTCCCCGCATCGTGACCTGAGACGACATATGTAGTTTCACTATAACCCTCATATTTAAAGCGTCATCGGTGTAGCACTTCTTTACAATCCCATCTGCAAACGAACACGGAAGCTTCAAACATGGCGGCGAATGGTATAGATCACGGCGCGTCCTCGCGTACTCCGAGCAGAATCAAAGTTATCGTCGTGGGTGCCGGTACGCTTCATATGACCAGGTTAGCGTAGCCAGCCCATGCGCAAGCTGACAAGTGAATTCGGGTCTAGGTTTCGGCGGCTTAGGTGCTGCAGTAGAGTGCCACCGTCAAGGTCACGATGTCGAAGTTTACGAAGCGTTTCCAGAACTAAAGCAACTGGGAGACATTATCTCATTCGGTCCGAATGCCGGTCGCATCTTTTACAGGTGGTCCAATGGCGAAATTGTTCGTCGTATGCGACCGCTAAGCGTGCGTGATAACTAGAATTCCGCCCCATCTGCTATTTTCGCCTCGACTCAAGCCCTTATAAATCTATAGGCCCTGTAAGGAGGCGGCTAACGCTGGACTCCCCAGATTGACTTACGAAATTATGGTTTCAACATCCACAAGTATGACACTGGTGAGATCGTCATAAACCAGCCAACACCGGAATATCCCGCGGAGGCGCCGAACTTCAATGGGCATAGAGGCGAGTTGCATGAGGTGGTATTCAAATATGTTAGAGATGATCTAGGTATACCGAGTAAGTTATATCGCGTAATCACAATATATATGCGCGGGCCCAGCAAGCTACACAACACATAGCTATAAAAAAAAGGCTTACTCGACACCTGGTAGTTCACTTAGGTAACAAAATCACTACTTATTTCGAGGATGAAAGTCAGTCAGGAATCGTTCTCGAGAGTGGTGAAAAGGTAGAGTCGTCAGCGTCCCATCCGTGTCCTCTAAGAGAGCTGACCATGGAGAAGGTGTACGCTGATGTGGTTATCGCCGCGGACGGCGTTCGATCCAAGGCTCGGAAAACAGTTCTAGGTTACGAAGACAAGCCTAAGAGCAGTGGTTATGCGGTGTGGAGAGCCTGGTACATGCCTCTTCTTTCTGATTTACCGAAATCCTAGAGCTGATAGTCTCAACAGGTTTCCAAACAAAGACATGATTGCAGATCCTTTGACTTCTCAGTATTGTGAGAATGGTGATACTTTCAATGGCTGGATCGGCCCGGACATGCATTTTCGTGAGTTATAACATATCATCTTCATGCGGTTCTAGTGATGATTGTGAGGTAATGGCTGACTCTCGGCGATGAAGTGTTTAGTACTATTAAAAATGGCTCCGACTGTTGTTGGGTTCTGACCCATCCTGATGAGCACAACATTGACGAATCGTGGAGTTTCCCTGGAAAGCTCTCCGAGGTCAAAGAGGCAATAAAGGGCTGGGACCCTATGTGCCATCGCATAGTTTCAAAGACACCTGAAGAAATGTTGGTAGACTGGAAACTGGTGTATCGTGACCCTTTACCTACGTGGGTAAGCCCAAAAGCGAGAATTCTGTTATTGGGCGACTCAGCCCACCCATTCTTGCCTACAAGTGCCCAGGGAGCTACACAGGCGCTCGAAGACGGCGGTAAGTAAATAGAACAATTTCCTCGTGGCTTAGCTGCTTTATGTCAAGAATCACTATTTGAACAGGCTCTTCACGTGAAGCGCTTCGAAGATTCCCAGATAACGCCAGCTTCAGACAGTGAGGATACTTGCTGATATTAGAATTAGTTTGTATCGCCGTCTGTCTCCGAAAAGGCGGCAAACAAAACGTGCCGATTTCCGTGCGAACGCACGAAAAGATCCGCTATGATCGCGTTCGTGCAACACAGAAGACCGGCGAATCGACTCGCGATATGTGGCACAAGACAGACTGGGAGAAGGTCAAGAAGAACCCGGAGATCATTCAATTTCCACGACAAGACTGGATATTCGATTTCGACACCGAAAAGAACGCCGAAGAGACGTACGACAAGATAGTTGAAGAGTTGACTGGTCGATAGAAAGATAGAGGGATCGGTCATAATACACTATATCGGAGATGTATAGACAATAGAAACGTTCACTTGTAATACGTAAGGCACACTACTATCGTAATTGATATGAAGGGTCGCGGGATATCAAACTCACGGCCACGATCAGCTTTCCTCATATTTCGAACATCAGATACAAACGAGCCTTTCCAGGATATGAAACTGCTCTACAGCCTTCCCCCCCCCCTCCCTCCTCCCCGGGGGCACATGCCGCATTCGTAGATCTTAAAAACAGCTAATAACGACCTACCGTCGCTTTTAAATCAACACAAGAAACCCCAAAGCTTGAATCAGGCTCCCGACTCAAATATATCAGGAGCAAGCTACTTAGGCTCACTGCTATCGTTTTAACTCGACTTGGACTCGACATGGTCGACCTGTGGCTGTTTCTCGTCCACCACATGGCCTACACATTGGTACTTTCGGAACTTGCGAGCAGGGACACGGGCCTCAAACTGCCGTATTCAATTAGCCTAATCCCGCCAGCACGGCCCTAGTGGGGTCAACTTACCATTTCATCAATCTCGTCAAGCGTACGACCTTTGACCTCAGGCAGGAATAGCCACACCCAAGCCCCAGCAATGGCACAACTACCCGTCCAAATATAGCCGTACTTGGGGCCCCAGCCTAGCTTTTCCGGGTTGATGAAATACGGCGCAGTAAACGTCGTTAGCCAGGCACCGAAGAACCCGATCGCTGTGGCGAGACCGAAAGTGTGACTGCGCAATCGCTGTGATGCAAGCTCACCACCCGAGAGCCAGGCGTAGGTCGATATCAATGCATTGTAGGCCACGATATAAATGACGCTGAGACCAACAATGACTTTTCCTGTCTTCTGCGTCCCCGGCTCGATGGTGTACACGATAGCCATGATCAATTGCGACAACCCGCAAACGATGAATCCGGATACCATCATGACGCGTCGACGGCCGTACCTCGTGATTATCAAGGCGTTGAACAGCAATGCAGCAACGCCAGTCCCAGTTAAGATGCATGAATTCTCAAACGCGTTTCCAACATTGGCCATCTCAAAGAAATACGTACCGTATGCTTTCGATCAGTCAGACTAATGGTGGCGCAAGGTATGTGCAATGCGACTGAACTTACAGATTACTACAACGCTCGGTGTCAGTATTTTCATTGTAAGCATCATGTTGGGGACTGGGGATCTCTAAGAAATGCTCTGTCCCAAGGCTGAGCCTTTATATCCTAGGGTGCACCTGGATGGAAGGAAATAGAGCATAGGATTGCTCACCGAACATAGCCCCAGAGGCGGCTTGCGTGGTCAAGCCGAGAACAGAAAGGATTGTTCGCCGTCGGTCAATGGGATTCTCAAACAAAGTACGGTATCCCACGCTTGATTGGAGTCTAGCTTCCGCTGCCAATGCCGTCTTCATATCGTCGAGCTCGTGTATAACGGACCATCCCGTCGGCCTCAAGCGTCGAAGCGCCCGTTCGGCTTCGTCCATTCTTCCTTCTTCACCGATGTTAGTATCCTATCCAGGCCAAATAATCTCGTATTATAGATTTATTCCGGATGAACGTCATCTAGACATGTAAAGACGTGGCTGGGAAGCAATATCTACTCACTACAAGACACTTAGCCTCACCTCTACGAAGTTTTATCTATAAAGAATGATGGAAGGGTAGGGGTAGGTAAGAAGGGTAGGGGAATTCTATACATACCTCGTTGCTAACCATCTTGGGCTCTCCGGTATGAAAAATAGGCCGATCGTCAAGATCAAAGGAATGACATGCACAATGCCGAGTGGAATAATATAGGCGTTTCTATTATGGATCTTGGCAGCAAAGTTGTCGACTACGGTACCGACAAGAGATCCTACATTCCTCGATCAGTAAAGAGACGGCCCGGGCCATTTTCTCGACTGTACTCACCAACCGACACCCAGTACGTGAAGATAGAGATGCCAAATCCTCTATAGCGACCGGGCGAGCATTCCTACACAAGTATTAGCTTTAGAGAGGCCATCGTAGCATACACCACTTACCTGAATGTAGAGCTGCGCATGCGTCATTAAAAGGCCGTTCGCCAGGCCGATAATGAGCCTTCCAGCATATAGGCCCCCTATTTGCGTCGTAGCTTGCATGACAGCCGTAGAAATAAAAACGCCAACGCAAGCAATCCAGAGCGACATCTTACGGCCGAAGTATTTCGCTGTAAACCCGGCTGTAGACGAGGAAATGAAGGCACCTAAGATCATCAGCGAGGAAATGAGCTGCTGCCTTTCGGCGTTGATGTTCCACCCGAGAGGTGTCGACGGGGCTCTCTCCCCAAAGACCTGCCATGGTTAGCCAAATTCCAGGAGCGAACGAGATGATTCTCACCTGAAGGAAGCCGACCATCGCCTGCAGCCCGCCAATGATTCCAAAATCGAGGCCATATTGGAAAGAGCTTAGGGAGACAAGGGTGACGATGAGCAAGGCCTTCCAATGCTCCCTCATACCCAGCTTTTCGTCCACATGCTTATTCTCTGACATTATGAATGCTCAAAGATTGGTAGTGTGTCACGAACAAATTAGCAGGCAAGTAGTTGAGGATCTGTGATAACAATATTCATAACCCCTTTCTATGGTTAGATCCTTCCTGACACAGTGTTTATTATTGAGACCAGAGTCCCTATGTAGCCAATGTGTAGTTAAAAGAGAAAGCGCAAGTATCCGGGGAACTTGGTCGTAAAAGCTCAGTCGCGTACATCGTTCTCGTCGGCGGCTAAGAAACGGTCTAGGTCATGTGCACGGAAATGTAGCTACGAGAACCCTAATCTGGAACTGCCGGAATATAGCATAAGCTTGTGAAAGATGCATGGGTGCTGATGAAGATCCCCCACAGAGGACGCGCCAAGTTCTCCCCCGACGCCTTAGCAAACGAGGAGTACAAGTTCCCCTCATCGCTCCTTGGACATTCGCGCCCTGGTTTTCATTACCATCTTCCCATTTGACCGGCTAATGGCCGCTCTCTCGTTAGGGTAGCCCAAATTATCCTGGAAAGACAGTGGGGCGGATATTCCGGCTCAAGACCCCTACACACCGAATATTGTAGCGGTGGTAAGAGTAGTGTGTGGTTACTTACGGGCCGCTCTCTCTCTTGTATGATACTGAGAGCGTCCGAAAAGCATTACTGGCAGATGATAACGTGTCGCGTTCATACCAAGGCTCATACATAGCTGGCCAATATAAGTCTACATGGGTTTGAGGGAAGACTCTCTACGTTTGGCGTGTCCTGGAATTCGCCTAAAGACTCGGTGCAAATGAGAAATAAGTGGAATAATTAGAATATGGTTGAAAACTTGAGCTTGACGTCTTTAAAGGGTGCATAGTATGATTCTCGTCATAGCTAAGCAACTTTGACGAAATCACAACTGGATTCAACGAGGCAAGTATTTAAGATCGGGAAAGATTTTATATTGAAATCAATAAGTTTATGTAACGATACAGTATTAATAGAGTGGAGCAATTAGGAATTCTCTTTCCGAGGTACCGCCTCGTCCGATTTGAATATCGCATCGAAATTTGTTATTTCTAAATCATCTCACTCTTCTGCTTAGGAAAGGCACTGCGCACCTTGTGGAAGAAGCGGATAGGGGGATCCTCTCGATAACGTTGAGATTCCTTAGGGGCTGGGGCACTGCCAGATAGCATCGGCCTAGGCAACTTGGTTTACCCATTCGGCTAGGCTGACACCTCTTACTTCTGAGTAAGTCGTATAATGAAACATCAGCCTCGGGTATGGGGACTGCGGCTCCCGTCTCGAGATCTGATGGCACAGCACGGTCTTGCTTGCGTCGACGATATATCTGGAAGCCCATCAGGGCCCACATGATAATGACAAGAATGACAAATACGACCATGGCAACGTTAACTGTGAATTTGCCTTGGTCGTCGACATCCCGACTTTGCATCATTGCAGCGTAACCTAGGATAAATCTTCCCAAAAGTGTCCAATAATTCCAGGGTTAATGGTGATGATAGATGCACGTCCTACGGAAATCACTGTTATTTGGCATAACTCACAACAAAGTCAAAAAGATGAAGTGGTGACATGACCAACTTATATATGAAAAGCACCACGAGATATACCAGTCATGCAAGGATTTTATATCTGAACAATGCTATTGATCTACGGCGATCCTTTATTCTCATCTCAGAAGAAGAAAGACATTATGAGAGTACCGGTATTAAACCCAACAAAGACGCAGTGCTTTATGACAAGCAGCTTGTTGTTGTCAGATTTGAGTCAATTGCATGAAGTCTGGTCAGAATTGTCTGTATTGTTTTTTCTGAGGCGCCTCTATCCAAGCCTTTGGATCAAGTTTCTTTCTCCTATTCGTTTTTAGCTGTGCTGTTGATGTCATAGCGAATGCTTTACATCCATAGACTTTCAGATGTGACAGCACAGGTACTTTATTCCTTCCGACGATGCCGTCTCGCATCTGGAAATAGGTATAAAACTTCTCATATGGAGTTTTCCAGTTGTAGATGTATTTGGGAGTACGATTATAGAGGTATATGGCGGCCTTGACGATCTCTACCCAGAGGTAGGTCGGCAGCTTTGATCCATTTCTCATAGATCGTGCCTTCTCCTTAATCACACCCCCTAACCTCTCAGCACCTCCGTTAAGTGCTTGGGTATTGGGAGGAGACACTTCAAAAGTGATTCCTTCAGTTGCTCGAAAATGCCGGGCGAGTTCAGAGGTGCCCTCTGTGTAGTCATCTCGTTGTCGCATTCTATTGTTAGCACCTTGGTCTTGTAGTGATCTCGTATATATTTGATCAAGTGAGTGAGTGCAATCTTGATAGATGAGTATGTCCGGTCGTGTAGGTAATAATCGAAGGTGAAGCCCGAGTATCGGTCAGTAATAAGCATCACATACCATTCCTTGTCTCCGTTCTTCCGAGGGTCTCCGTAGTCGTGGAAATCGATTGCTAGCCGTATACCAGCTGCTGTTAGCTTCTCTCGTGGTTGTCTATTAATTTGGCGTTTGATTTTCGATACTCCGCATGCATCGCACTAAGTGGTCTTTAATATCTCGTCACTTCCATCAGGAGCTCGGCGAATCCTCACCCCCTGAGATAAAGTCACCAAGTGTCGCATTGCTTCAGGTCCTGGGTGACCCATCCGAAGATGCCATTTGAACAGGTCTCCCCGTGAGAGTGGCTTCCCTGTGTATGAATTGAGCTTGTTTCGCCGTGTGTAGAAAGCCGATCTCTTCAACGAGAGTGGAAGGTATTCTAGGACAAATTGATCGAGTCGATCCTGCAAACGACATAGAGTCGAACCATCTCTTCGTCGTAGGAGGTTCGTAGGTGGCCTGTTATCCCACCAATATCCTAACTGGTTGAGGACACGAAGTGACATTAGATTGGTGGCCATTGTAGGGCAGAATGCCACATCGTATAGTCGGAGGACTTCTGGTCCCTTTGGTCTCTGGATTCGAACGTCAATTTCTCCGAAACCCTCAATGGAGATAACTCCGTCTTCTGCGTATACTGCATTATCTGGGTTAGCTTTCCTAAAGTCCAGGAACCTACTGATTTCGTTGAATATATGTATCGTGGTGCCTGAGTCCAGAATAGCAGAGTTCCTTAGTTGATATGTTGTTCTGGTCTTGTCTCCAGCCGCAAATGCTGTCCAAGCTAGTTTCCTTGATAGTTAGTCGGCATTAGGTTCGGTTTCTTGTTGCTTCGTTCTCTTCTTTCGAATGCGCTCAATTTCCTTTGAGAGCTCTGGGTCAGACTTCAGCAGTCGTAAAACCATTCCTTGAACCGTCTTGTTGGGTGTAAAATCTTCGCCTGCCAATTCTGGAAAGGCATACCAGCACTTATCCAGTGGATGATTCTGAGTGCATAGTTTGCAATCTGTGTTTTCATTGTTAATATCTGCTCGGGGACGCTTGGCTCTTGCGTTTCCGCCGCGTCCTCGTGATCCTCTGCCACGATTGCCGCCTCTGCCTCTACCTGCCGGTTTCGGACGATCCGGAGCTTCTTCCACTTCAATCGTGTCATTTACTTCCTCCGTGTCTCCGAAGTTATGAAAGCTTCCTTTGTGGGGTTCCTTCCTGGGTGGTTTGCTTCGGATTGATAGCTTGATGCTCGCTTCGTCGCGTAAATCTGCTGCGATCGCAGTGTAATCCAAGGTTCCGTCTTTGATTTCTTGTCGATTAAACTGTCGAAAAGCTGTCACCCATTCTTGGTAACTTCCTCCTAAGGCTTTCTCTAGGTCGGTGGCTATGTTGTATGACTCCGTAAGGTCTGTGGCTTTGTGCTTCACTGCTAGAGCTAGCTTTCCTTCCCATTCGGTTGCCCAGATTCCTGGGTCCTTCGGTGGTCGTTTCGCACTATTGTCGATAAACGATCTGTAGTCTAGCCTTCCTTGGTGCATAAGGCTTCCCTTTAGATGTGCTCCAATGGTGCAGAGCTTGTCATACCACACATCGAGTGTGTCTGTAGGCTCTAGCAATGTATCCTTGTAGTTCTGGGATACCGTCTCGAGGATCCAGTCCTTCAACTGATTGATGGTCTTAACTTGGTCGGTATATTCGCGTATTCTTGCATTATAGTTGTTTGAATCGGTGTTGTATGCGGTTCGTCCAAGGGTGGTCATTTCGGTTACGTTTCGCGGAGGTCTTGGGTCTATCGTTTCAGGATCTACCGTTGAGGAGGACCTCGTGGATGATGCTGGTGTATTCGCTGCCCTTGGATAATCTTCAACTTTAGGCACTATAGGTCGCTTTGGCCATAGTATCCTCGTATCTAGGTCTGGAGTGATGTAATCCCATAGGTCTAGGCCAACTGCCTTGCTCTTGAGCTCTCTGTCCCATGAGCAGAAGTCATTTGGGTTGGTTTCTGCGTGCTGATCACTTAACCAGGCTGGTAGCTTGTTCAATGGTAGCTGAAAGTAGCGATGAGACTCTTAATTGTCAGATATAAGTGATAGCATGTAACGTTGGGTTGATTGATTGTATTGATCATCTGTTGTATGTGTCATGTAGACGTGACTAGTAGGCTACGCGGAATTTGTACGAGGGCCCCCGTCTGCTTGACATGGGTCTACCCTCAGATACCCGTAAGTCAGATATTCTGGCTTAAGATATAACCCCTTATATCTAACAGAAAATACCAGAAACCTTGCACTTAAAATCGGCTCTTTATTCGATAGTCTTAGCGATTTTGTCTTAAAACAGCTTACTATTTCTCCAAGCACAGGTTAAGACAAAGAAAGAAAATGTGTCTTTTATTACATCACATCACCTCACTAGGTAATAATTAAATAACCTTGGCTATATCTAGAATCAGTGTCCTGGTATGCTTTGCTCCCGGGGCAAAACTTCAATAGAATCTCTGATACCCTCAATCAAGTTTAATATGGTCTCACTCTGGTACAATTTGGGATTTGCTGTGCATGTTATTTCCCATTTGCCATCTACCGGTTTTGCAAATATCGAAATCGTAGGAAGATCGAAGACCATGTGTTCCCCGTAGACCTCAAGCTTGATGGGTGAACCATCGGCTTGGAATGTTGGGGTTTCGTCTATGTTTTGGAACTGTAACACAAAACCAAGTTTGTCGGTCGGGGCCCACGTAGTTGATATTTTCACAATGTCGCTAAGTTGACTTGCTTCGAAAGCTAAGCCGGCTACGCGTTGCTTTTGGACAGACTCGATAACATCAGCAAATTTCGAAACGCCGTTGAAATTAACCCTGAGGGGAATAATATTGACGCATGGACCGGCGATGTCCAGTTGCTGGGGAAGCGTAGCGCGACCTGATACAAGGAGTCCGACTGTAATATCTTTAGATCTCGTGAATTTTGATATAGTCGACACACATATGGCAAAAAATACAGTGGCGGCAGTGTAACTGCTTCGGCCTCGGGGGGCGTCAATAAGAAGTTTGTGTTTGATGATCGACGTGTTGTGATTATCGGGACGGTCGTCTAGTCGAGAAATCTCGGATCTGTTTAGCAGATCTCGCCAATACTGGATAGAGGGTTGCCGTTGGTCTTCAATATACTTCATGTATCTCGAGAAAGGGGCAGCGGGTGGAAAGGGTTTGCCGTTGAGCGTTGCCTCAAAGAAGCGTAAAATTTGTTGAAGCATTAAGCCATCATACTGGGCATGACAGAGACGCATGATCAGGCGGGTCGACCCTCGAGGAGAGTGGAAGATGGCCATTCGGACAAAGGATTTACCGGTTTGGAGGACCTGGGTGTCGGCAGCACACCACTGTTGGGATGCCTCCGCAATAGATTGAACATAATGGACACAAAGATCAATGGGGGTATCACAGGGAATAATCTGAAAATATTGTCCATCGACGAACACAAAAATAACACGAAGAATATCAAAGTGCTTCCAGAGACGATTGCAGACGGTCACAAGTTGGTCGGGGTCGATTTTAGGAGGCAAGTCGAACAAGAAGTGATAAGTCCGGCCAAGAGGTATAGAGGTAGCTGATGCGATGCATTCTTGTTGGAAGTCCGTGGTCGGAAGTATATCTAACACGTTGCTTTGAGACGTATACTGAGTGCGGATAATAGATTGAATTCTGTCGACATGACTTACTATAAGAGAAAACGGGGCCGGGTCATAATGAAGGGAGTTCTCAGTCCCAATGTTAGCCGACATGTCGCATAGAGTCGGGTACTTGAAGACCTGAGCGACTGTAAAGAACAATCCCTGATCACGTGCAGCTGCCACAAGTCGCATGGCGGCAACAGAATCGCCGCCGAGATGCAGAAAATTGTCAGTTAAAGCAATGTACTTGCCATCGATCCCAAGAACGGACGCCCACAGGTTTTGTAGCTGGCGCTCAAGGGTTGCCATCGGTGGTAGACGAGAGCCACGGGAAAATGCCGGGTTCGTGTGAATGAGCTGCTCTAGGGTCGTCCCGGAAACCATTTCTCGTAGACGGCGACGGTCTGTCTTTCCAGTCCTGGTAATCGGGAAATTTTCCACGGGTATATAAACACTAGGAACCATATGTACCGGCACTTTACCCGCCAGGCCGTCATGAATGCATGATATAAGGGACGCTAGCTCGACGCTGGTATCATTGGTACTACAGGTGACGTGACCCATATTAGAGAGGAATGCAGCTAGAAGCGGAGATTGACTTCCTGCTGGCCTGACGACTTCTGTAATCACGGAAACGTGAGGGTAAAAGGTAAGGCATTGCCGTAGGTGGTGCTCAACATCGCCGAGCTCGACACGCTGACCGTGGATTTTGACCTGCTCATCCTTGCGACCCACGTATTGAAGCGAACCGTCAGGATTATAGAACACGAGATCGCCAGTGCGATAGAGGCGACCGTGGCGACCGGGGTGGTCTGCACAGCCTTGCAGAAGCCATGATGGATCTTCAATAAACGAGGCGGTCGTTCTTTCGGGGTTGTTGAGATATCCCTGGCCGACAAGGGGGCCTTCGAGCCATAACTCTCCAACCTGGCCAATACTTGCGAGAGCAGTGCCGTCAGGATGGACAACCCAAGTTACCGTCCCATATCCTTTGCCTATGCTTAGGTCGCTAGTTTTTTCTAACTTAATAGCAGCTATCGTGTTTATTACTGTACACTCAGCAGGACCATAAGCATTATATGCTGTTGAGATGAGATCCCAGTGTTCCATGTCGGGTTGCGTAAGCTTTTCACCACTGAAAACTATGGTACGCAAGCCGATAACCTCAGCATTCCGGACTAGGCGCGCAACTGTTGGAGTTAAATTTGCATATGTAGCTCCTAATGCCTGAATAGAGGTTATTATATTACCCCTATCGCTCTGGCTAGGCACACATAAGCATCCTCCAACGGTTAGAGTGTGCAAAATATTTGACCAGGCGATATCGAAGGCGTATGAGGCGTAATCAAATACGCGGGAATCCTGCCGAAAGCCAAGCGCAACCTGCTGGTGTGCAATAGCGCTACTGAAGTTTGCATGGCTAATAACGACCCCCTTCGGGGTTCCCGTACTCCCGGACGTAAACACAATATAAAGAGTATCGCTTGGCTTGGCGGGAACTGGTTCCCAATTCGATAAGTCAACAGGTTGCTTCAATAGAGTTTCGGGAATTAGTATGTCGCCTTTGTCCGACCTAGTTGCAGCAAGTGAGCAGGAGAGAGCTTCGTTAGATCTCGATGACAGAATCACATAATGGCTTGAAAAGGCGTGTGCTTGCTCAACAATGTTCTGCAATCGAGCCTCTGGGTATGTGCAGTCCATAGCCACCGACGCAGCACCGGCTTTCATCACCCCGAGCATTGCTACCGGAGTCCACATCGACTTTTCAAAGCAAAGAGGGATAATGTCGCCGGGGGAAACTCCGCGAGCTGCAAGGTGGCAGGCTAACTTGGTGGACAAGTCGTCAAGCTCTTGGTACGTTAGATTGCCATCCCAGGCACAGATCGCTTCGGCGTCAGGCTGTCTCCGAATTGTTTGAGCAATAAGATCGTGCATACATTCCTGAATTGTTTCTGGAATATTGGCATTCCAGGACCAGATATCGGCTAGATCTTCCTCACTAACGGTTTTAACATCACACACTTTGGAGTTAGGACCTGCGTGGCATAGCTGTCGTACCACCATTTCTAGCTTTTTCGTTAACTGGCATGCCGCTTCAGGATTAAACACATGACTGTCGACGCTAAGCATCAAATCAAAGCCTGTGTTATCAAGTTGGCAAAGGATCGTGACAGCATAAGTACTAAACTGGTCAAAGCCTGTTGATAGATCGCCCATCCTCTCCAGTAGGCGGGTTTGGGTTTGACTTCCTTGGCCGTGTTCTTTAGGCTGCACAACTAGGAGAGATTGGAATGCCCAGGACTGTGCCCCTATATCATCGATACGTGCAATACGACGCAAACCAAATTGCTCGTACTGTAACATGTCGATCGACTGAGACTGGGTCTGTGAAAGTAAATCGCTTATCCAAGCGTTGTGGTTGACTCTAACACGGATCGGAACTGTAGCAATAGTAGGGCCGGCAATGCAGTCGATTGATGGCACCGGAGCCTGGCGGCCGGTTACTACGGCGCCAAAGACAACATCAGTTGAATTGGAATAACGAGCTTGAAGAATAGCCCAAGCAGAGCGAATAATATTTGAGGGTGTAATGCCAGTATTTGGCCATTGCAGGCCAGTGACAGTGTGATATAGTGTTTTATCAGCGCAGGGCTGATATCCGACTCCTGGCAAAGATGGAAATGTTATAGCCTCAGAATCCGCTAGTTGCGATTTCCAATATTGGGCAGCAGCATGCTGGTCCAGGGAAGAAATATGCTTGACAAAAGCTTGGAAGGGAACAGTACCGCTGTTGGTTTCCCCGTCGTAGAACTGCGCTATGCTTTTCATAATCAGAGAAATTGTCCAAGCATCAAAGATAGCGTGATGGATAGTCCAGACAAAATAGCAAATATTAGTCACTTCGTCAGTGATAAGTGCGGCGAAAGTTAGAGCAGAGCCGAGGCCAATTTCAGGGTATTGGTTCTCAGCAAGATAGTCTGTCAAACTAGAACTGGTAGTGAGAACAACAGGATCAGCACAGACAGCCTGGACTAGGCCGTGGTTAGGCAGATTGACAATCCGGGTACGGAGAATGCTGTTGGTTATGTTAGCTTGCCGCCAACTCAGCCGGAAACGGTCCAAATCTATATCGGTCCGGAGTTGGAAAACATTGCGAGAGACATAGTCTCCGGGTCGCTTGGCAGTTAAAGCTAGGAGACCTTCTTGAAGGGGGGTACAGGGAAAAACATCGATAATTTGATCATTTTCAAGTTGGCAACGAGAAGCCACTTCAACACGGACGTGTTCTATTACGGTAGGCCCAAGGAGCGAAAATGGACTGATAGACTGAGTAGGGGTAATAACTGTGGCAGAAGCCAGGACGCGCGCTAAATCTTCCAAACGAGGATAACGAAAGACGTCGGAAACAGAAAGGGATAAATCTTGGTCACGAGCGGCCGCCACCAAGCGCATGGCGGCGATTGAATCACCGCCGATACGTAAAAAGCTGTCATTAGCTGAGATAGAATCAGTCTTAACGTCTAGCAATAAAGCCCAAGATTGTTGAAGCCACCGCTCAGCTTTTGTGGCAGGCTCACGATATTGGCTGGAGGTTCGGACGAGGTTTTTACTAGCTAATTGCTCACGAGTCATACTTTCGATTATATGCCGTAGTTGGCGGTAATTAGTTTTACCGGTTCCTGTAGCAGGAATGTTGTCTATTGGGAGATACACGGCAGGGACCATGTAAGGGGGCAAGTAAAGTATGAGCTCTTGTTCAACAAGCGCTGGGAACCAGCTCAGGCTCTGGTTGATCTCTGACCTGTTTTTATTCGCAGTCACGCCGATGCCTATAAAAGCGGCGAGTAACGGTGTGCAGCTATCAGCTGGTTGGGCAACTTGAGCAGAAATGTTAATTTCGGGACGAGACCTAAGGCAGCGTCGAAGGTAATGCTCAACATCGCCGAGCTCGACACGCTGACCGTGGATTTTGACCTGCTCATCCTTGCGACCCACGTATTGAAGCGAACCGTCAGGATTATAGAACACGAGATCGCCAGTGCGATAGAGGCGACCGTGGCGACCGGGGTGGTCTGCACAGCCTTGCAGAAGCCATGATGGATCTTCAATAAACGAGGCGGTCGTTCTTTCGGGGTTGTTGAGATATCCCTGGCCGACAAGGGGGCCTTCGAGCCATAACTCTCCAACCTGGCCAATACTTGCGAGAGCAGTGCCGTCAGGATGGACAACCCAAGTTACCGTCCCACAACCTTTGCCTATGCCTGGGTTTTTGGTTCCCCCCAAGTGTATTGGTATAAGGGAGCTTGCCACCGTACATTCGGCGGCACCATAACAGTTAGACATAGCCTTAACAGCGCACCACTGACCCAAATCAGACCGAGAAAGCTTTTCGCCAGCAAACATGACAGTCTGCAGATTTGGCACCTCTCTTGGACTAAAAAGTCGTGCGACACTGGGGGTCAGAACACAATAGTTAGCCCTGAGGGCCTTTGCAGCGTCAACGATATTATTCTTGCGGTCATATTCGCTCGGAATACATAGGCAACCCCCGCAGGATAATGTATGCAGGGTGTTAAACCATACAGCGTTGAAAGCATATGAAGCAAGGTCAAAGACGCGAGAGTCGGGCGAGAATCTAAAAGGAACCCTTTGATGCCAAATAGCACTGCTGAAATTTCTGTGATTAATAACAACGCCTTTGGGGGTCCCGGTACTGCCGGAAGTGAACACGATATAGAGTGTATCATCGGGTTGTATGAGGATTGGCCTCCAGATTAAAGTCTCGGGTATCTCCTTCAGTACAACTTCTGGCATAATCACCATATCAGCATTGTTGTTGTCTTTTAATAACTTGTGTGATAATTTCTTGTTGTGAATAGAAGACAGAAGTAGCCGTTTTTTCGAAGAGGAGTGTACTTGTTGAACAATGTTCTGCAATCGAGCCTCTGGGTATGTGCAGTCCATAGCCACCGACGCAGCACCGGCTTTCATCACCCCGAGCATTGCTACCGGAGTCCACATCGACTTTTCAAAGCAAAGAGGGATAATATCGCCGGGGGAAACTCCGCGAGCTGCAAGGTGGCAGGCTAACTTGGTGGACAAGTCGTCAAGCTCTTGGTACGTTAGATTGCCATCCCAGGCACAGATCGCTTCGGCGTCAGGCTGTCTTTGAACTGTTTGAGCGACGAGATCGTGCACACATTTATTAACAGTTTCGGGGACATTAGCATTCCAAGACCATATATCAGCCAAGTCCTGCTTGCTAACGGTGTTGATATCACGAAGGCTAGTGTGAGGACCCGCGTGCCATAGCTGTTGCAGAATGCTTTCAAACTGAAACAGCATTCGTTGTACCTGTATCCTGTCCATAACCAGAGAATCATAGCAGACATCTAGATGTATGTTGTCGTTTTGAATTCGGCATGTTATATGCAACACAACACATTCATGTAGATACCCAGTCTTTTGGTGTATTTTATCCTGGCTATCTCTGGATTGGCATATCTCAAGTATGGTTCGAAATGCGCATGCTCTCTCGGCACCCTTTCCCAGGCCACGTAGCCAGTGGGGGCTCAGATGCCGAAACTGCCTTGTTTCTTCATAGAATGCAGCTACCTCTTGTAGCAGCTGCTCCAGATACAGGATCTTGTCCAGGTTGAATCGAGCAGGTAATATGAACGATGTCTGTCCTGTACCAGGAAGGCCCTTTTTATTTTCGTCATTGGTCTTGAATCCAAAACTCACGTCAGTCGTATTAGTATAGTTCATCAGGAGCAAACTCCATGCTGTGGATAGCAAAACGGTCTGTTGACTTCCGTCCTCTGTGGTGTAGATGTTGTTAAAGGTGAAATATTCTCGCTTATCAATCTTGGGCTTGTACATATGAGAAGGTAGATCTGGGTAGTGCATTACCCTGATACCTGTGAATCGAGTTCTCCAGAATGCCTCGGCTTCGTCTTTGGGAACGCCAACTCGATAGGAAAAGAATTCATCGAGAAGAGACTGTTCAGGGGACTTTGGACTCTTATCACTAGTGACTAAGTATGCGATTGCGAGCTCAAGAGTTTCAACGGCTTCAGCAACTAGTAATTGGCTCACACGGTCGGGTCGGCGGCCGAGATAAATATTTGTGCTATGCCCATCTAGCTCTACGCTAATCCCAATATCAAACTAAATTATTGTTAATAATATAATTCGGTTTATTAAGAGGAACGAGATCATAAAATATTCTCTTACTTCGTTAGAATCTTCTTCAACTACACTAGATAGGTTGAGAGTGCAACTGTCGTCTCTGTTTATATGAAGTGCCTGGCGCACTGTCATTCCAGTATTGAAGAGCTGATGGCCATGTTGACCTGACTGCTGCTGCAGCTCCGTTAATGCTATGTTCTGAAACTCAAAATGATTAATCGAATGCTGCTCAGTCACAGCCAAGACCTTGGAGGTTGGCATATTTGTGTCGATACGGCTGATAAGAAGATTAATAAGCGGCCCGATCACATTCTCAACTCCGTCAATAGCAATGTCGCGCCCAGATGCAATGTAGCCAAAGCATACATCCGACTCATTAGTCAGGTGAGCTAGTACTATAGCCCAAGCTACCTGTAGAACAGTTGAGCGGGTAAGGTTCCGAGATTTGCAGAATTCAAAAAGCCCCTTGGTTATAGAAGGGGCGATAGCAATAGTTGCGCTCTGCTGCTCATCATGCTCAGCATCGAACTGCGCAGCTGTTGGTATTCTGCATGGGATTATGCCAGTGAGGTACTTATTCCAGTAATCTCGTTTCGAAGACGATGGGGGGCGTACAACTTGTTCCATAATACGACGGAAACTGGGAACAGCAGGCAATGATTGACCGCCATCATATGCCTCTGCTATTTCCCTAAGAAGCACGGGAAAAGACATCGCATCAATAAGGGCATGGTTAATGTCGAGGCGACACGCCACTTCACCTGTCAAGTCTTGACAGATAGTGACATTATACGGTGGTGTTATACCACTGAACAAAGGCGTATCCATGCCTTTCAGGGTATTGATTGCGCAATTTGTATCAGGGTCAATACGCTGGATTTTAGCTGGGACATCCCGAAGTTGCACCTGGAGGAAGCTGTATTCTCCCCCTGTTTCTAAAAAGGTAACAGAGAAGATAGGATGGCGAGAGATAACAGTCTTCCACGCAGAATCTAGCATCTCAGGAATAATACGTTGGGTCGGAAATTTGTGGCCGCATTTCCAGATCTGGGAGATGTTATAGGTGGCCGAGTCTTTAGCGACGCTGAAAAGAATACCTTTTTGCACTGGGGTACAAGGAAAGATATCGGCGACATCTGAAACATTGATGTCTATTTTTGCAAGTTGGGTCGTTAGAATATCCAATCCGCTATACGATATTGCCAAAAGGGGGAAATCGCTTAGGGTAGGCATTGATGGTACGTTTAAAAGAGAGCGCGCTGATAGGTAGAATGTTTCATTTAAACCTTCAATCCATTTTTCAAGCATACCCAGTTGATTGATATTCCGGTGCATTGATATCGAGAGATGTAATTGTCCTTCTGTAACTTGACCGTTAATCTCAACAAGGGCCATGCGGCGGGTATTTGGCGATGCTTCGACGATATTAGCTTTAGCGCGACGGAAGATAGACTGGTGGCTTTCAAGTTGCTGGTAGACTCCGGCGTAGTTGAAGAGAAATTCGGCGTTTTCTTGGCCGTCATGGCCCCCAACACCCTTTAGCCACCGAGTTGCGAAATAGGGCAATCCTTTCCCAGCGGTTTTCCGGCGCATGTCTTTTACGCGCTTGACTGTGTCGATCAGCCTGCTGTCACTCGTCACTGGCACCTGGACAGGGCAAATGGTAGTAAACCACCCTATAGTCTCTGACAAATCAACTGACATGCCATCAGGAGGCTCGCGCCCATGACCTTCAACAAAGATTGCTGGAGCCGGTCTGTCGGGGAATAGGGCATAGAGGGAGTGTATTAACACCGCCACCATAACTTCGACAGGCATAGTTCTTAAGGGGTTATTGCTATCCCCTAATAAGAGAAACGTTGTGTTTTTGTCAAGACAGACGTCGTAGTTATTAGTTGCATTCAAGACATTGTCCTGTGATTTAACACCCCAATCAGCAAAACTGCTTACTAGTTCGAACGGAAGCAAATCATGGAGTTTCATGGTCTGGCTGAGCTGCCATTGAATACTTGTCCATTCTTGGAACGAGGTTTTTACGGGAGGGATATGCCGGACCCCTTTCAATAGTTGTTCCATGTCGTGCCATAGAATTCTCCAAGAGACCAAATCGATAATAAGATGATGAGCGGTGAATAGAATAGCAGTATCCTCTCCACCATAGAAATAATCAACAGAAAATACCGGTCCGTTGATAATATCTATAGAGTGCTGCCTATTCTGGATCAAGGAATTCATTTCTGCAGCAGCAATTGCTTGGTGTGCTGAAAACAAAACAGCGTTTGCATCATTGTTAGTGATATATTGCTGCCAATCCCCTTTAGTGTCACGAACAAATCGTGCCCTGAGCATTGAATGCCGAGAAGCGAGCAGTTTCACTGCGCTCTGTACTGTCGAAACAGTAACAGCGTCCTGCAGTCGAAGTAAAAAGCTCTGGTTAAAATGGTGAAGCCCTTCCGGGTGAAGAATAAAGAACATCCGTTGTACAGGGGATAAACTCCAAGGTCTGCCGATTATTTCTGGCTGGAAGCTGCTTGGCGGGTCTTGTTCGAGCAGCTTACACAGAGGCGCAATTCGGTTGATTGTGTGATTGCGTAGAATATTGCTTACAGTAATTTCAATGCCTTTGGCTCGGCTTCGGGATACTACTTGCATAGCAGTAATAGAATCGCCGCCAAGCTTTGTAAATTCTGTATCGGTTGAAATGCGATTATGGGGTATGTTTAGAACTTCGGCCCAAACTTCTGCAAGGAGATGTTCTGTTTTATCAGAGGGGGGTCGTCGCGAAGCTGGGTAGCAATTAGCAAGTTCTAGTAGGTCTAATGTTGTTCCAATGTGTCGAAGCTTCCTTCTGTCGGTTTTACCTGTCCTTGTTTGAGGAATGGTGTTAATCGGGATATAGGCGGATGGAATCATGTAGACCGGGAGGCTTGCTGCCAGCGTTTTGTTTAACTCTTTAGTTAGACCGGTTAATACCTGACTCGCACATGGTCCGTCGTAGCTAGGTAGGCTAACAAACGCGACGAAAACCGGGCTTGCACAGTCAGGGGGGGTTATCAGCTCTGCTACTACATGGACAGGCCATAAGTTGTGTAGGGCTTCTCTAATGTGTGTTTCCACGTCACCGAACTCGATGCGCTGACCGTGAATCTTGGCCTGGTTATCTTTGCGACCAACAAAGTCTAGTGAGCCATCGAGGTTGTAACACACAAGATCGCCAGTGCGATAGAGGCGACCATGACGTCCAGGGTAACCTGGGCAACCCTGTAGAAGCCATGGGGGATCCTCAATAAAAGAGGCGGTCGTTCTTTCGGGATCTTTGAGATATCCCTGGCCGACAAGGGGGCCTTCGAGCCATAACTCTCCAACCTGGCCAATACTTGCGAGAGTAGTGCCGTCAGGATGGACAACCCAAGTTACCGTCCCACAACCTTTGCCTATATTTGGGGTTCTGGTCTCTCCCGAGGAGATTCGTGTAAGGCAGCTGGCAATAGTACACTCTGCCACGCCATAGCAATTATAGATGGCCTCAACGCTATTCCACTGTGTGGAATCCAGCTGAGAAAGCTTTTCTCCGGCAAAAATGACTGTTCTCAACTTTGGCACATCTCCTGGTTGCAGTAGACGTGCTACACTTGGGGTCATAACAGCAACTGTGACGTTTAGATCCTGAATTGCACCCGCAATGTTATTCTGTCGACTACTTTCGCTGGGAATACAGACGCAACCTCCGCGGCACAGTGTATGTAAGCCATTGAACCATGCGGCATCAAAGGCATATGAGGCAAAGTCAAGGACGCGAGAGAACACACCAAGATGAATTCTAGGTGCTTGGTGGTAAACAGCACTGCTAAAATTGGAATGTGAGATGAGGACGCCTTTTGGGTTGCCGGTGCTGCCAGACGTGAAAACGACATAAAGTATATCCCTAGGCTGGGCTTTTCTTGGCTGCCAATTCGATATATTAATCGATTGCTTTAACAGAGCTTCTGGGACCAATATATGATATTTGTTTAATCCGGTTGAAATAAGCCTATGGGAAAGGACTTCATTAGAACTCGACGATAGAACCAGATAGTGGTTCGAAGACGCATGCGACTGCTGCACAATGCTCTGCAATCGAGCCTCTGGGTATGTGCAGTCCATAGCCACCGACGCAGCACCGGCTTTCATCACCCCGAGCATTGCTACCGGAGTCCACATCGACTTTTCAAAGCAAAGAGGGATAATGTCGCCGGGGGAAACTCCGCGAGCTGCAAGGTGGCAGGCTAACTTGGTGGACAAGTCGTCAAGCTCTTGGTACGTTAGATTGCCATCCCAGGCACAGATCGCTTCGGCGTCAGGCTGTCTTTGAACTGTTTGAGCGACGAGATCGTGCACACATTTATTAACAGTTTCGGGGACATTAGCATTCCAAGACCATATATCAGCCAAGTCCTGCTTGCTAACGGTGTTGATATCACGAAGGCTAGTGTGAGGACCCGCGTGCCATAGCTGTTGCAGAATGCTTTCAAACTGAAACAGCATTCGTTGTACCCGTGCATTGTCGATGACGGAAGAATCGAAGCGGGTATCCACGTGTATGTAATTGCTTTCCAACCGGCATGCCAGGTGAAATGGAATACCCTGATTTGCTTGCACAATCCTTTTCTGATCTATGGCAGGCTGTTGGTCTCCGGACTGACATATTGTAAATATTGTCTGAAACGCACAAGCTTTCTCAGCATCTTCACCGAGGCCACGTATCCAGTGGCGGCTAAGATGCCGAAACTTCTTTATCTCTTCGTAGATCGCCATTGTTTTGCCGACTTGTTGTGCTGCGGCCAAACCATAGCCAATCTTGATGCGAACAGGTAATATATGTGAAGAGTACATCGTATCACATGGTGACGTTATATTTTGATTTGCGATCACCCCCCCAAAGACAACCTCGTCTGTGTTAGTATGTATTGCCACCACTAGTGCCCATGCGGTCCACGCAAATACCCCCATCGGGATATCTCCGTCGCCAATGCTGTTGTTCAAAATCGCATGATTTTCGAAACTATCCAGTCGTACCTTGAAGGCAGCATAAGGCAACGCTGGAAAGTGGACGGATCCCGAACCTTGTAACCGGCTGTTCCAAGTCAACTTGGCTTTATCCTCACTAACACCGATCAAATAATTGAAGAATGCATCTTGAAGAGGCTCTGGTTGCCATTCCATTTCCTCCTTTACGAGATAAGCGATTGCTAGCTCAAGTTTCTCAGCAGCCTCGTACGCCAATGATCCATCAACATAGTTAGTTCGGTAACCAAGATGAACATTGGTATCGGCTCCAATAAGTTCGGCGCTAACACCTAGAACAAACTGAATATAGTTAGAGAAATACAATGCTTGTGATATCAAAGAAATTAGTCAAGATATATAAGACTTACTTCACTGTAATCTTCCTCAAGGACAGTTTGAAAACGGATTCCGGGATAGTCATGGACGGTTTTGCCAAATCCTTGACGGACTGTGATACCGGTATTGAACAGCTGCTGGCCGTTTAAGCTAAGGTCATGTTGCAATTCTGACAGGGATACATGTTGGAACTCGAAGTGATTAATCAGATGATATTGAGTCGATGCCAATACTTCGGAAACCGGTTTGCTCGTGTCGATACGGCTAACAAGCAAATTGATTAGCGGCCCAACGATATAGTCTACCCCGCTAACAGGGATATCACGTCCGGATGCCAGGTACCCGAAGCATACATTCCGCATACCCGTAAAATACGCTAGTACCATTGCCCATGCAACCTGTATTACGGTTGAGCGGGTAAGACCACGGGCTTGACAGAATGCATGAAGCAGTTTCGTCGTAGAAGAGGCAATGGGAATGGCAGCATTGAATGCCCCGTGATGTTTATAATCCTCTCTTATTGAGGTTGGCACTTGACAAGGTGTTGTGCCAGCGAGATACTTGCTCCAGTATTTCTGCTTGGCCTCTGACGCTGAGCCTAAGATCTGTTCGATGATCTGACGAAATTCCGGGGCTGCTCGATTTACGCGATTCCCGTTATATGCCTTAGAGATGTCTGCAAGAAGAACAGGAAAAGACGCTGCATCAACAAGAGCATGGTTGACATCAAGGCGGAATGCTACCTCACCGCTCGAGTCTTGGCAGATGGTAACATTGTATGGCGATTCCAACGTGTCGAAAGTAGGGACGTCCATTTCTTTGAGGACGCTAACCGCTGAATCATTACCGGAGGAGATACTATGAACTCTGGCTAGGGTATGCCGAAGTTGCACCTGGAGGAAACCGTGCTTTCCCCCTATTTCTACAAAGATGGCAGAAAAGATAGAATGGCGAGCGATAACGCTTTGCCATGCTGCCTCGAGTTTAGTAGCTAAAATTGATTTGCTCGGAGATTGGTGGGTGCATTTCCAGATATGGACAACATGGTAAGGTGCTGTTCCTTTAGCGATACCGAGAAGGACGCCTTTTTGTAGCGGTGTGCAAGGAAACAAATCAACGACATCGTTGAAAGCGATGCCCATTGTCGAGAGTTGGGCTACTAAGTAATCTAGCTCATCGTATGAAGCTGCCAAAAGCGGAAAGTCGGTTTGAGTAGGCGTTTTAAGGGTACTTGCAAGGGAGCGCGTTGATAGATAGAAAGCTTTCCCCAAATCTGCTGCCCATTCTTCAAGGATATTCCGATACTTCATATGCTGATGTATTGATATCGAAAAGCGAAGTTTCTTTTCTATAACTATAGCATTGATCTCAACCAAGGCGATGCGACGCGCATTTAGTGATGTTTCAGCAATATCTACTTCAACAGGATGGAAAAAAGACCCCTTGCTTTCGAACTGCTGGTAAGCACCGATATAGTTGAAGATGAATTCAGGGTTTCCTCGGTCTTTACGCTGTCCGCTATTTTCTAGCCACCGGGTTGAGAAATACTGCAGGCCTTTCCCCGGGATTCGTCGGCGGATATCCTTGACGAATCTAATTGCATCGATTAGACTGTGTCCAAGTCTCAAGGGCGCTTGGATGGGATAAAGAGTGGTGAACCATCCAACAGTTTCTGATAAATCAAGGGCTTCGCCTCGAGGCGGTTCACGCCCGTGGCTCTCGAGAAAAATAGTTGGTGGAGGCCGGTCTGGGAAAAGAAGAAAGAGGGAATGCATAATTACTGCCACCATAATATCGACAGGCTCCGTGTTTAATGCTATATTGCTGCTCCCTAGAAGGAGGGAAGTGGTGTTGCTATCCAGATGCACACAATGATTAAAGGCAGCGCTAAACACGTTGTCTGACGGCGCAACTCCCCAATAGTCGAAACTGCTCTCTAGTTCAAATGGAAGTGAATAGGCAGCATCTATGTTGCAGATCGATCGCCATTGGATATCAGTCCATCTGCGGAATGATATAGGGACAGGGGAAATTTGGTAAACACCCTTTAATAATTGTTCCATGTCGTGCCATAGAATTCTCCAAGAGACCAAATCGATAATAAGATGATGAGCGGTGAATAGAATAGCAGTATCCTCTCCACCATAGAAATAATCAACAGAAAATACCGGTCCGTTGATAATATCTATAGAGTGCTGCCTATTCTGGATCAAGGAATTCATTTCTGCAGCAGCAATTGCTTGGTGTGCTGAAAACAAAACAGCGTTTGCATCATTGTTAGTGATATATTGCTGCCAATCCCCTTTAGTGTCACGAACAAATCGTGCCCTGAGCATTGAATGCCGAGAAGCGAGCAGTTTCACTGCGCTCTGTACTGTCGAAACAGTAACAGCGTCCTGCAGTCGAAGTAAAAAGCTCTGGTTAAAATGGTGAAGCCCTTCCGGGTGAAGAATAAAGAACATCCGTTGTACAGGGGATAAACTCCAAGGTCTGCCGATTATTTCTGGCTGGAAGCTGTTTGGCGAGTTTTTATCAAGTAACCGGCAGTGCGGAGCAATCTTTTCGATCGAATGGTTATGGAGAATATCGCCCACACTAACATCAATGCCTTTGGCTCGGCTTCGGGATACGACTTGCATAGCAGTAATAGAGTCACCGCCGATCCGAGTAAACGGTATTTCCATAGAAATATGCCCAATAGGGACGTTCAAAACATCGGACCATACTTTCGCTAGAACTGTTTCAGCTTTGCTGCAAGGGAGTTTTCGACAAGGGATCTGATGACAATCAAGGTCCGAAAGGTTGAGAGACCTGCCGAGCTCCTGAAGCCGTTTTCTATCCGTCTTAGAAGTTTTTGTTGTAGGGATTGTCTCTATAGGGATGTAAGCTGAGGGAATCATGTAAGGCGGAAGCTTCGTAGCAAGCTTCTCATTCAGGCCTTCAGTTAAACTAGTGACACTGTCTGCAAGTGTGACGTGGTCGTCCTTGGTGTTCTTTGGTTGGCTAATAAAAGCGACAAGAATTGGGTTTAGACTTTGCTGCGGGAATACCACCTCGACTGCTACCTGAAGAAATAAGGTATTTTTTAGACATTGCATTATATGTGCTTCAACCTCACCCAGCTCTACGCGCTGACCACGGATCTTAACCTGATCATCTTTGCGACCGACAAACTGAAGGGATCCATCCTGGTTATAAAACACAAGGTCGCCGGTACGGTATAGACGCCCACGACGTCCTGGACAGCCTGGACCACCCTGTAATAGCCATGGAGGGTCTCTGATAAAGGCAGCTGCCGTCTTATCTGGATCGCCGAGGTAACCCTGGCCAACCAGAGGACCCTCGAGCCACAATTCACCGACCTGGCCGATGGCCGAGAGAGAGGTGCCGTCAGGATGGACGATCCAAGTAACTGTTCCACATCCTGTTCCTATGCTTGGGTCGGCTGTTTCGGCGATTCTAAGATTGGCAACTGAATTTATTACAGTGCATTCAGCCGGTCCGTAGGTATTGAGAGCTGTTTCAACATGGTCCCAATATGTTATGTCGTATCTTGTAAGCTTCTCTCCACTAAAAACGATGGTTTGCAAGGCAGGGATGTCAATATTCCGGACAAGGCGGGCAACAGTTGGGGTTAAGTGAGCGTATGTAGCTCCGGATTCGTGAATAGAGGTTATAATGTTTTCCCGCTCGCTTTGACTAGGTATACATAAGCAACCGCCAACGGTTAAAGTATGTAATGTATTCGACCAAGCGACATCGAAGGCATAGGACGGGAAATCGAACACACGGGAATTTTTCCGAAAGCCAAGCGCAACCTGCTGGTGTGAAATAGCGCTACTGAAGTTTGCATGGCTAATAACGACCCCCTTCGGGGTTCCCGTACTCCCGGACGTAAACACAATATAAAGAGTATCGCTTGGCTTGGCGGGAACTGGTTCCCAATTCGATAAGTCAACAGGTTGCTTCAATAGAGTTTCGGGAATTAGTATGTCGCCTTTGTCCGACCTAGTTGCAGCAAGTGAGCAGGAGAGAGCTTCGTTAGATCTCGATGACAGAATCACATAATGGCTTGAAAAGGCGTGTGCTTGCTCAACAATGTTCTGCAATCGAGCCTCTGGGTATGTGCAGTCCATAGCCACCGACGCAGCACCGGCTTTCATCACCCCGAGCATTGCTACCGGAGTCCACATCGACTTTTCAAAGCAAAGAGGGATAATATCGCCGGGGGAAACTCCGCGAGCTGCAAGGTGACAGGCTAACTTGGTGGACAAGTCGTCAAGCTCTTGGTACGTTAGATTGCCATCCCAGGCACAGATCGCTTCGGCGTCAGGCTGTCTCCGAACTGTTTGAGCGACGAGATCATGCACACATTTATCAACAGATTCCGGAACTTTGGCATTCCAAGACCAGATGTCGGCCAGATCTTGCTCGCTAACAGTTTTGATATCGCGAAGGCTAGTGTGAGGAGCTGCGTGGCAAAGCTGTCGTATAATGTCTCCAAATTGATATAACATCCGTTGCATTTGTGCGATATTGATCGCCAACGGATCAAAGCAGGTATTTACGTGCACACAGTTGTTTTCCACTCGGCATGCCAAATATAATAGAACGTCCTCGTAAGTCTGTGCAGTCCTTTTTACATCCATAGTATCTTGATGGTCTCCGGGCTGACGTGTTTCCAGTATAGTGCGGAACGCACAAGCTCGCGCAGCGTTTTCTCCCAGGCCACCTATCCAGTGCCTGCTTAGATGACGAAATTTCGTTATCTCGCTATGGACAGCTGTTACTTCCTGTAGCAACACACCTACGCATGCAATGTTTGTGAGACTGATACAAACTGGCAATGCTGACGGTGGACTTGTCTCGCTTGATCGCAGGTCTGTGTTATAAGGGCTCACACGGGCACCAAATATGATATCATCCACTCCCAAATGGCTGGTAATCAATAGAGCCCACGAAGCCCACAGTATAACAGCGGGATCGCCTGCATGGTTAGGTATGCCGATATTCAACGTGGCGTACTCTGCTATTCGGTTTACCTCCGACTTATCCGTAGGATAGGGTAACTCTGGATATTGTATCCCGCTAGCGTCTTGGAGTCTATTTTTCCAGACTGACTCGGCCAGATTTCTATCGCTACGCACTCGATAATAAAAGAATGCGTCATGAAGAGGGCGGCTTAGCATTTCTATATCAGCATCCACAAGGTATGAGATAGCCATTGTAAGGGTCTCTGCGGCCTCGTGCGCCAGGAGATGATCAGTTCGGTAGTTGAGGTAAACTTCGGTGTCGGACCCATTCAATTCCGCGTCAATGGCAATATCGAACTAGATATCTTAGCACCGGTATCTTGGCGCAGTAATATAGTGGTCGGGTACTACTTACTTCGTTAGGATCATCTTCAAATCTAGTCTCAAACTGCAGAGACTTGGCGCATTCTGTTTTTATCTGCGATTTTTGCCGAACCGTGACTGACGTATTGAATAGCTGCTTTCCATGTAGACCTAAATCTAGTTGTAATTCTGCCAACGAGACATGTTGGAACTCGAAGTGACTAATCAGATGATGTTGAGTCGCGGCCAACACTTCGGAAGCCGGTTTTCCCGTGTCTATACGGCTGACAAGCAAGTTAATAAGCGGCCCAACAATATCGTCTACTCTGTCAACAGCAAGATCGCGCCCGGATGCCAAGTATCCAAAACATACATCCTGCATCCCCGTAAGATACGCTAGTACCATTGCCCATGCTACCTGTATTATGGTCGAGCAAGTGAAGTTGCGGGATTGGCAGAACGTATAGAGCTTTTTGGTTGTCGATCGGGAAATAGCAATAGTCCCGCTTTGCCCCTTTCCGTACCTAAAAGCAGTCCATAAAGCTCCTGACACGATGCAGGGCGATGCACCAGCTAAAAATTGGCTCCAATAATTTCGTTTGCTCTGTGATGCGGACTGGGTGATTTGTGCTACGACCTTACGGAACCCCGGGGCAGGTTGCAATGGCTGGTTCATATCATACGCTTTGGCGACATCTGCAAGAAGGATAGGGATAGATATTGCGTCAATAAGGGCATGATTAATATCGAGGCGACAAGCTATATCACCGCTCAAGGAATAAGTAATGGTAACATTGTAGAGGGGTTCATTTATAGGAAATTCTGGTGTTTCCATGTTTATCATGTGGTCGACTGGGCACCTCGAACCAGAAAAAATACTTCGAATCCTTGCTCGGGATTTGAGCAGCTGTACTTGAATAAAGTTTTTTTCTCTAGCCACCTCGAGGAAGACCATAGAAAATATGGAATGCCGGGAAATTGTACTTCTCCATGCCCGCTCTAGCCTTTCGGCGGCAATACATTCATTCGGGAGCCGGTGGGTGCACGTCCAAATCTGGATAATGTGGTAGGTTGCTGTTCTTTTAGCCATACCAAGAAGAATACCTTCTTGCAATGGCGTACAAGGTAAAATTGTAGCAACATTATCGGGAACAATGTCTATTTTTGCAAGCCGTGATGTTAAGCAATCTAGTTCATCATACGATAACGCTAGAAGGGGGTAATCGCTTAGAGTAGGCGTTAATGGGATACCGATGAGGGCAGTAGTTGCTGAGCGGAATATGTCTTCCAAGTTGCGGATCCAATTTCTGATCTTGTCCTGGTGATTTAGATTTCTGTGAAGAGATATTGAGAGACGGAGGTTTCCTTCCTCAACAACCGCGTTGATTTCTACCAAGGCCAGGCGGCGCGCGTTAGGCGACATCTCGGTGATGTCAGCATCAGCGGGGCGGAAAATAGACTGTTCGCTCTCAAGCTGCTGATAGATACCAGCATAATTGAAAAGGAATTCTGCGTTTCTTTCGTCCCCAGACTGCTTGGCGCCCCCAAGCCACCGGGTTGCGAAGTATGGTAGACCATTTCCGACAATCTTTCGACGACTATCCTTGACCAGCTTAATTGTGTCAACAAGGCTGCCGTTCGGAGATATTGGTACCTGTATTGGGCAGAGCGTAGTAAACCAACCCACGGTCTCCGACAAATCAACGGATCTATCCTCAAGGGGTTCTCTTCCGTGACCTTCAATCAGGATGGTTGGTACAGGCCGGTCTGGGAAAAGCAAATGTAGCGAATGCATTAATACCCCCAGCATAACATCAGTAGGCTCAGTCCTCAAGCTTTTGTTACTATTACCTAAGAGACGACTAGTTGTGTGCGTATCAAGGTTTACGTCGTAGTTGTCAGCAGCACTGAAGACGTTCTCCTGGGGTTCGACGCCCCAGTAGTGAAATTCATTTACTGGTTCAAACGGGAGCGAACTATTAAGTTCTGGGCCATTGCTGAGTTGCCACTGGATAGCAGTCCATTTACGGAAGGAGGTTTGGGTTTTAGAGAGTTGATGGGCTCCTTTCAGCAACTGCTGCATATCACCCCAAAGGATTCTCCAGGAGACAAGGTCAACGACAAGATGGTGTGCAGTAAACAGAGCCCTCTTAACTTCTCTGTCCACACAAAAACAGTCAATTGCAAATACAGGGCCGTTGACAATATCTATCGTAGCCTGCCTCGCTTGTAGTATGTGACGTATCTCTGAGTCGGGAGCCTCTTGATGTTCAGAGAATAACCAGATATCTTGGCCTTCTGCAGAAATATATTGCTCCCACACGTGGTTATCCTGTCGTTGGAAGCGTGCTCTAAGCATTGGATGCTTAGCCACAAGCAGTTTCGCAGAGTACAAAAATTTGGAGACAGTAATCGAACCTTGGAGTCGAAGGAAAAAGCTCTGGTTAAAATGGTTAAGTCCTTCAGGATGAGCTTTGAAGAACAACTGCTGTATAGGAGACAGCTTCCAAGGTTTGTCTTCTTTTTCTTCATCGCGATCATCCACCAAATTTTGATGGGCCCGCTGACAGAAGGTCGAAATCTTTTCGATTGTATGATGACGGAGGATGTCACTCATGGTGACTGCTAGACCTTTTCTACGGCTCCGAGAAACAATTTGCATAGCAGTAATAGAATCTCCTCCAAGTCTGGCAAATGAGGTCGATACAGATATAGAGTTGTATGAGAGGTTGAGAACATCAGCCCAAACCTCTGCTAATAACGTTTCGATCTCATTAGATGGAGCTTTTCGAATTTGAGCTGACTCAATGAGGTTTACCGTGCGACCAAATCGCCGAAGTTTTTCCCTGTCAGTTTTGGAGGCCATATTTAAAGGAATCGCATCGATGGGGATATACATAGAGGGGATCATATGCGGCGGGAGACTTATCGCTAACTTATTATTTAAATCTTTAGTTAGATCAAGCACAGCGCCCAGTCGGTTTTTATTACCAGGCAGGCAAATAAATGCGACTAGAACCGGGTTTGGACTGTCCTGTGGAGATATAACTTCTGCTACTGCCTGGAGGGACGGCACATTAAACAAGGCTTGCCTTATATGTGCTTCAACCTCACCCAGCTCTACGCGCTGACCACGGATCTTAACCTGATCATCTTTGCGACCGACAAACTGAAGGGATCCATCCTGGTTATAAAACACAAGGTCGCCGGTACGGTATAGACGCCCACGACGTCCTGGACAGCCTGGACCACCCTGTAATAGCCATGGAGGGTCTCTGATAAAGGCAGCTGCCGTCTTATCTGGATCGCCGAGGTAACCCTGGCCAACCAGAGGACCCTCGAGCCACAATTCACCGACCTGGCCGATGGCCGAGAGAGAGGTGCCGTCAGGATGGACGATCCAAGTAACTGTTCCACATCCTTTTCCTATATTGTTTGCTCGTCGTGGATCTGATGAATGCTGCCCAAAACTGCTTTCAATCGTGCATTCTGCAGGTCCATAGGCGTTGTGAGTGGCCTTAATGTGGGCCCACCGTTTTGCAGCCGTGTTCGCCAGCATCTCCCCTACAAGGCGAAGTGTTCGAATGCCCGGGACATCTTCAGGGCGAAGCAGCTTCTCAACGGTGGGTGTCAGGGTTATGTAGTTAGCTCGAAAAGATCGTATTGCGCCAGCTATATCATCACGTCTTTCGTTATCGCTCGGTATGCACAAGCAGGCACCTATAGCAAATGAGTGCAGGACGTCACTCCATGCGGCATCAAAGGCATAGGATGAATAACTGAAAACGCGGGAGGCGGAAACCAGGCCGCGTTCGTGGGCCTGGTGGTATATCGCGCTACTAAAATTTTCATGACTAATAATAACGCCTTTCGGAGTGCCCGTACTCCCGGATGTGAACACAATATAAAGAGTGTCGCTTGGCTTGGCGGGAACTGGTTCCCAATTCGATAGGTCAACAGGTTGCTTCAATAGAGTTTCGGGAATTAGTATGTCGCCTTCGTCTGATCCAGCAGAAATAAGTGAGCGGGAAAGAGCTTCGCTAGATCTCGATGACAGAATCACATAATGGCTTGAAAAGGCGTGTGCTTGCTCAACAATGTTCTGCAATCGAGCCTCTGGGTATGTGCAGTCCATAGCCACCGACGCAGCACCGGCTTTCATCACCCCGAGCATTGCTACCGGAGCCCACATCGACTTTTCAAAGCAAAGAGGGATAATGTCGCCGGGGGAAACTCCGCGAGCTGCAAGGTGGCAGGCTAACTTGGTGGACAAGTCGTCAAGCTCTTGGTACGTTAGATTGCCATCCCAGGCACAGATCGCTTCGGCGTCAGGTTGTCTCCGAACTGTTTGAGCAATAAGATCATGCACACATTTATCAACAGATTCCGGAACTTTGGCATTCCAAGACCAGATGTCGGCCAGATCTTGCTCGCTGACGGTGTTAATATCACGAAGTTTAGTGGTAGAGCTCGCGTAGCATATTTGTCGCACAATTCCTTCAAGCTGTCGCGCTATCCGATTTATAGTTTCAACTTCTAGAACTCTGCTATCAAAGCTGAGCGTCAAGTCCAAGCCACCTTCAGTAAGCTGGCAGAGAACTGTCAAAGCGTAAGTATCGAACTGGCTCCAAGCTGTCCCTAATATGTTTGGCTTCTTCTCGTCAAGGAAGCTGGTATAGCTCGAATTGCCTTCGGAGAGTGTTTTCGGCTGCACAACTAGAAGAGACTGGAAGGCAGAGGCCCGTAATTCTATGTCGCCGAGACGGGCGATACGAGGCAGACCGAATTGTTCGTAAGGTACCATGTCGATAGACTGAGATTGAATTTGGAGAAGCAGCTCGCTGACTTGAGAATTCCCGTTAAGTTTAATACGCACAGGAACAGTAGCGATAGTAGGGCCTGCGATCCGGTCAATTCCTTGCACTGGAGCCTGCCGGCCAGCAACTACAGCTCCGAAAACAACGTCAGTCGAGTTAGAGTGACAAGCCTGAAGAATGGCCCACGCGGCACGAAGGATGTTTGATGGTGTAACGCCGTGTTTATACCACTGCAAGTCGGCAATGGTATAATGTAAAGCTTCATCGGCCAGGGGTTGATACGCAACTTTCGGTAGAGACGGGAATGCTACAGCTTCACAACCTCTAAGCTGCGCCTTCCAGTATCTCGTAGCAACATGCTGATCCACTGAAAGAATATGTTTAACGAACACTTGAAATGGGGCAGTAGTTCGGCTTGTAACGTTGCCATTGTAGTACTGCGCCATGTCGTTCATAAACATAGAGATCGTCCAATCGTCGAATAGGGCATGGTGGAGAGTCCAAACGAAGTAGCGGGTATCAGTTTCAAATTCCGTAATAAGTGCAGCATAGCTAAGAGCAGAGCCTAGACCGATATTACGGCATTGATCCCTAGCAAGATAGTTTGACAGGCTGGAGGCGGCACCAAGGACAGCAGCGTTTATATGAACAATCTGAACCAAGCCGCAATCAGGTAGATCGATAATACGAGTTCTGAGAATACCGTAGGATATGTTTAGTTGCTGCCAGGCAAATCGAAAGCGGTCTAAATCGATATTTGGCTGCAGCTGGAAAACATTGCGAGAGACATAGTCTCCGGGTCGCTTGGCACTTAAAGCTAGGAGTCCTTCTTGGAGAGGAGTGCAAGGGAAAACGTCGATAATCTGATCATTTTCAAGTTCGCAACGAGAAGCCACTTCAACGCGGATAGCATGTTCTGTAACGTTTGGCCCAAGGAGTGAAAATGGGGTGATAATAGACTGAGTAGGGGTAGTAGTACTAGGTGTGGAGGCTAGGACACGCGCTAAATCTTCCAAACAAGGATAACGAAAGATATCAGCGACAGAAAGCGATAGATCTTGATCACGAGCGGCCGCCACCAAGCGCATGGCGGCGATTGAATCACCACCAATACGTAAGAAGTTATCACTTGCAGAGATAGAGTTAACTTCGACGCCGAGTAGTGAAGCCCAAGACTGTTGAAGCCACTGCTCGGTTTCTGTATCAGGCTCACGATAATGGCTCGGGGCTCGGACAAGGTTCATAGTAGCCAGCTGTTCAAGAGTTGTATCTGCAACCATATCTCGCAGACTGCGACGATTAGTCTTGCCGGTTTCTGTAACAGGGATTTTATCTAAAGGAAGATAAAAGGCAGGGATCATATGAGGAGGGAGATGACGTGGGAGCTCCTCTTGAACAAGAGTTGCAAACCAGCGAAAGGCAGCAGTAATTTCTGTGATACTAGCATTGGCAATGTTGCCGACTGCTAGAAAGACAACAAGCGACACAGAACTACACTTGGCTGGCTGGACAATTTCAGCAACGATGTTGATTTCAGGGTGAGAAAGGAGGCAACGCCGCAGGTGGTGCTCGATGTCGCCAAGCTCGACACGTTGGCCGTGGATCTTGACCTGCTCGTCCTTGCGACCCACGTACTGGAGCGAACCATCTGAATTATAGTAGACAAGGTCCCCAGTACGATAAAGGCGGCCATGACGCCCAGCATAACCTGATGTGCCCTGTATTAGCCACGGAGGGTCCTTAATGAATACAGCCGCAGTCTTAACCGGGTCGTGGAGATAGCCTTGGCTAACTAGGGGGCCCTCGAGCCAAAGTTCACCAACGTGCCCAATGGCCACAAGAGAGCCGCCGTCAGGATGGACGACCCAAGTATTGGTGCCGCACCCGTTTCCTATGCTTGGGGCTGCAGTTTCCCCTTGTTGAATTACAGCTACTGTATTGGTAACTGTGCATTCGGCGGGCCCGTAGGTATTGCACGCTGTCTGAACACAGTCCCAGGGCAATAATTCCGACCGTGTGAGTTTTTCTCCGATAAACATAATCCTACGTAGTGTAGAGGTTTCGTGAGGGTCTATCAGGCGAGCCATTGTTGGTGTCAAGTGTACATATGTAGCTGAGAATTCATTAAGTGCTTTGCCAATGTGATTCTGGCGATCAGCGTCATTAGGAACACACAGGCAACCACCACAAGCCAATGTGTGCAATAGGTTTGACCAAGAGACATCGAACGCATATGAGGCAGAATCGAATACGCGAGAATCCTGCCGAAAGCCAAGCGCAACCTGCTGATGTGCAATAGCGCTACTGAAGTTTGCATGACTAATAACGACCCCCTTCGGGGTGCCCGTACTCCCGGATGTGAACACAATATAAAGAGTGTCGCTTGGCTTGGCGGGAACTGGTTCCCAATTCGATAGGTCAACAGGTTGCTTCAATAGAGTTTCGGGAATTAGTATGTCGCCTTCGTCTGATCCAGCAGAAATAAGTGAGCGGGAAAGAGCTTCGCTAGATCTCGATGACAGAATCACATGATGGCTTGAAAAGGCGTGTGCTTGCTCAACAATGTTCTGCAATCGAGCCTCTGGGTATGTGCAGTCCATAGCCACCGACGCAGCACCGGCTTTCATCACCCCGAGCATTGCTACCGGAGTCCACATCGACTTTTCAAAGCAAAGAGGGATAATATCGCCGGGGGAAACTCCGCGAGCTGCAAGGTGGCAGGCTAACTTGGTGGACAAGTCGTCAAGCTCTTGGTACGTTAGATTGCCATCCCAGGCACAGATCGCTTCGGCGTCAGGTTGTCTCTGAACTGTTTGAGCAATAAGATCGTGCACACATTTATCAACAGATTCCGGAACATTGGCGTTCCAAGACCAAATTGTTTGTACCTCTTGCGCATCGGCAAGCCCAACATTGTCCTTAATAGCATTCATATCCTTTTGGTCGCACAATTTTTGAATTGCTTTTTGAAGTCTATACTCCCAGTGTTTCTTTCCCGGATCTAATACGTGGGTGCAATGATCAAATGAAACCCTGATTCCCTGGGGACCATGGCTGACGCTGATAATAAGCCTATAGCCCAGGCTGTGAGGGCCAGTTTCCTCGGGGAGCAAGTCCGTAGCGTCTTTGCCTTTCAGGCTAAGTATGTTGTCTTCTTGTTGTGCTTCAAGACATTGGTAAATCACCAATAAGTTACGGTAACAATGCGTACACTTCGGGTTCGTGCGTGTCCAGTCGGTCCTTGCTCTCATATAGTCCTGGTCCTCGGAAACAAGCTGTTCAGCAAGACGTCGAACTCTTTGGTCGGTCGTAAAGTCTCCTCGTGGAACTTGATGATTCTCTACCCTTCTTGCATCCTCCCCATGGATAGTTTGAGTCTTGATCAATAAATCCGTGTTTTGAGCATCATCGCCGCTGAACGCCATCCAAGCAGCTTGTGCCGCCTTTAACATCGAAAAGTCCATATATGATTCCATGACTGTAGTAAATCGGTCGGAGGAATCAAGGTATCTAGGAAGACAACATGGTTTGGACCTTTCACCTCATGGCAAAAACTACCAGGAGGTCGGGGCGACTGAAGGCGACTATGGCTTGCACTTGGGACTTCACCTCGTAGGTCAGGCCAGCAATCCAGGCAGCTCTTCTCAACATCACCCGATGTCGCATTGGACCACTCGGGTCGGGAGTGAGACTGCAGAGATCAAGACCCTACGATCCGAAGCAGCCTATTAGGTACCTAGCTCGGACAAGCTTAGCGAAGGGCAAAAAAAGAAAAAAAAATTAAAGACCGGTGTTCCATTGTTTCTTGTGCTAGGCGAGGGTGGCATTATCCGGTAGGTCCGGATTCGAGGAGTCTCTGGCGAGCTGGTTGTCGGAAGATGCACCATGTTCCATTCCTATGATATTATGGGTCAGAATCTCCGATCCGCAGTTGTACTTACGACGTAAAAGCCGAGGCGACCAAAAAATAAACTGTTAGACCCACCACTATGGCAGTTTATTTTCTGATCGCCTTGGAAGCTTCCCCTTATGCGCTCAGGGACAAATAACAGGTACATTGGCGAGGCAGAGCTACACTGTAGTAGGGTCTTATGTTAGATTTCAGTATCTTGCGATCACGCCACGTGTTGTTGTGTAGCTCTATCTGGGGCGATACTACATTGGCCGGGACCGTACCCCATACATGTTGGATTTCGCGTTTTCCAGCCTGAAAAGCTCTCTATACCACTTGCGGGAAACTCTGTATTGGTCTTGTTGTTGTGATTATTTTTGCTGTAACGCGTATATTTTCCCGCATACAAAATTTACAAATTTGGTGTCACCTAAGGATCTACTACTTTAGCCCTTTCTGGCTAGTCATTCGCGCTATTCGCGCTTTTCCTTACCCCAAAGGCTCCTTTCGGTAGCCTACATCCCTGTGTCACCAAATCCAACAAATCCCCTCATGAACAATATGGTCGCTGCTAACTGACAAGTTGTCATTCCGGGATCGGGCCACCAATCATCACGAGAATCATTACGATAGTGATGGAAGCATGTCTTATCTGCGGGTGCAACCCAACCCTACGAGTACTTTGTGTCAGATAGCTCCGTAACTCGCGACGTCGGTGGCGAGGCGATGAAAGAAAAAAAGATCGGACTTCCAGTGGTCAGACCCACCATGTCCACTAGAAAGTCTGATCTTTTTCTTTTTCATCGTAGACAGCGTCGACAGCCACCAGCACCGCTATATCAATTCACAGATGAAACAGTTAGGTGGCAATCGGGCCGCTAGAGTGGCTCGAGTGGTTGATTCAAGAACCCGCTTCTGCCTACTACTAGAGGATTAACCCTTAGGGTAACCCGCACGCCCATGAGTTCTGGTCGCGCCTGGTCGGGCTGGCTATTTCCTAGAGTTCACAGGGCGTAAACCCTCTCGAGGCCATGAAGGAACAACTAGGAACACCTACCCATACGTGTTCATACCAGTGGGCGTCTCGTTCATCGCCTCGCATCTGTAACCTTCAAGACCCAATTTTAGTCACGTGTCGTGTTTCTTGATACCTAGATTAACACTCGAGGTACCAGAAATAATTATATTTCTAGATTAGATGAAGTACACAGTTTATATAGGGGTTCTGCGGCGCTTAACTGGATAGTTGCTCGATTTGTGTTAGATAAGATATGGGGTATGCTTATGTAAAGCAGCAAGCCTGCGCCACATGCTTCATAAAAGCCTAATCCAAGCAAGGCATTCTGAACTGTGACCGGCGGGGGTTGATGTAAGACACGATACGTAATTCAGCACTTGCCTCCATCGAACATCCAATGTATGTATGCACCCCGCTGCAGACTCTTAGTGCATTATGCGAGCTAGAATTATCAGTAGTGGATTCGAAAGTCAGGTAGTGGTAGGCGACAAAAAGAAACAAAGCCAGATATATCACTTACAATATCGACCGGATAGCAGCCCTGTAATTGTCGATCCTGGCTAGATTCTGTCTGTCCAGCGACTTCAATGCGGAGATCACTGCTTCCTCACTCTTCCCGTAGTGCCGGACAGGTAGGTAAGCCTTTACCTTGGGAGTTAAACTTCCCACCGTAAATTCCGCATTGTAGAGTATACCGCCCGTTCGATGATCACTGAACGGAAGTTGAGTATTGTCTGCCGTCATACTTTCATTTCTGCCAAGTAGTGCACTATGCAGTTGGCGGAGCTGTTTCAAGCCTTCATCCATTCCGGGCAAGGCAATACGATTACCCAAAGTCATAGTATGCTTAACAGACTCGAAACTGGCATTTCGGATGCGAAAGTATATCTTGAATCGAGATTTTTCGAGATCCAGTAGGTCCAAGGCCATCAATTCTATCTCCTTGGCCGAACTCGTTGAGTCATATACATAGTCTCGGATAATTTCGAACGCTTGAAGCTTCTCTTGAGTGATGTTTGGCATGGTCTGAATCGCGTCCGAAATTAAATCAAAGCTTCCCCGCTCAGCCTTTTGGGCCTTGAAGCCAGGAAACAAGTACGCCTTGCTCATGATTTCGTTCTCGCCCAAATCGAAAGCGTAAAATTCCTTGGATAAGTGACCCCCAACCGGACCAGTAGCTCTTGGGGGGTCGATGAGGTGCTTCTTAAAGTGAGACAGTAACGTCATATTCACAGAAGGCAACAGTCGATTCAATTTTTCCAGTAACTGAGCGGCGGCGTACACATTATCAGGGTCATCTAGTGTTCCCGCATGAACCCCGACAGGTTCGATCGAAAATCGTATCTTGGGTGGTTTGCCTCCCGTTGACCAATCCCAACTTAGCTCAATGGGATTATGATCGTCGGTCATGAAACTTTTCCATTGTCTTGTTTGAGACTCAAAATCGCTCCCTAAACTCGGTACAATTTCCCGGAAGAAGTTTAATAGGCGGTATTGTCTTTCAGTCGAATATCCGGCCTGGGAGAGCAGAACAGCCAGCGCATGTCCCGATGATCTCCACCAATACATGCCATTGCGGTCTAGAGTAGAGTTACCTTCTGAATCTACCCTTTGGAATGCTGGTGTTCTCATCGGAGAAGGCTCGCACACCTTTCTGGCCGGGTTCTTATCATCCATTATATAAGATTAGTAAGAGAGTAAGAACGGCTAATAAAATGTTTGAAGTGTCGCTTTATATTTACGTGGATCGTCTACGAATGGCAAGAGGGTTTATATGGGCAGGTCTGGGTGTGTATTCGTATCCACGCCGCTGCACCCCTCCCCCAGGGGTACAAGTATCCTTGGAGTTATGGCGTACAGGTAAGAGTAAGGCGTCACCTACTATCTAAAGCCTACACCCTATACCAACCATTTAAAACCTCTCCCGACCGACAATTTGACGACTGCCGGAAGGCAGAAGCTCGACCCTGACCCCTTCACTGGGAGAGTGGGCGTACTAGTATACAAGGCCCAGTAACCCACAACCCACAGTCTTCCCCACGTATCACAGGGAGAGAGGACACCCAAGACCCCCCTAAATCACCAGGGGGGGCTCCCACAGCCAGTCCAAACCGGACGAACGAAAAGAATGCGCATGGCACGGTAGTCCTGGAAAGAATGGACACAGAGTCACGACTTAACGCGCCCATTGAAGCGAGAAGATGGCCTCTGCAGCCAATATACATATCTAGAATGGCTCATATAGTGGACAGCTTGCCATGTGTCCATGCCCTTTAGGAGACTTGGTGCCCTTCAACACAGCGCACCCTCTTGACGTTAAACGCCATCAATCAATCAATCGAGCCGCTGAACCCCCTAGTGTGGTCCCAACTGCACACCAAGCGTTGCCCGTTGAGTACTGCCTGTTGAATTATATGTCATTAGCATTTAAAACATATAATACATACTATATAAGATCGATTGTTAAGCACTATATAGTTTGGGCCTAGAGTTACTGATTGTGTGCTAGAAGATACTTCGTAATATCGTTAATTAAGGGAGGCTATCTCGATCGTTCGTATTTGTGATTTTTATGCTACTCTACTCCTTATCTCTCTCCGCCTCTACCTTAATATATTAAACCAGGCGGTGCGTCTGGTCTTCTTTATGTCTAGGCCCTGTCTTGCATGACCGTCTCTTATCCTAGCCATGAGGTGCCAGCCTCTACCTCATAGAGCTAAGTGCTTCGAAAAGCGAGGATTACAGTAGCCCGGATTTTATATGAGACGATGCGACACATTGGTAAAGGTCAGGCCGTATAAACATTTGTTTTTGTCCCTCACTGCGAGGTGAACAAAGGTGAAATATGATATATTAAAGGATTTTCGTCTTAGCATGGAGCCTTATGGCTATGAATGGCCCTGGACATTTTTTGGCACGTACGGCTGTTCTAAGAATGCTTCTTCATCTTTGGTCAATTCCAAGCTTCGAGTGCCCAGTACTTCCTCCATCCGTGAGATGCTATTGATACCGACAACTGCTGAGGTGGCTCGTTTATTCAACCAGGCAAGCGCCACTTGGCTCATTGCAACACCACGCTTACCTGCCAGTCTTCGAACACGCGATATTATTTCCTTGTCGGCGGCCGTTGAACCATTTCCAAAACGTGAACCATTTGCCGAGCGTATGGTTTGCCCTGAAACTTCGATAGGTCGAGCTAAGTAGCCCTCGGCTAGAGGCGCCCACTGTGAAAATTAGTCAGCATCTACGGTAAATTCAATCATTCAATAGGGAGAACCATACCGATAATATACCAAGACCAGTCTCCCTGCAGTATTGCATCATTTCTCGTTCCTCTTCGCGGTAGATAAGATTATAATGGCATTGTATTGCCACAAACTTTGTCCAACGATTCCGTTCTGCGATAGATTGGAGATTGGCTAATTGGAATGCCCATATCGAAGATGCTGCAAGATACATCACCTTCCCACTGGTAACAAGGTCGTGAAGAGTGTGCATCGTCTCTTCAGCCGGGCTATCAGGATCCCACCGATGTATATGTAGTACGTCGATATAATCCGTTTGAAGCCGCTGGAGCGATCGGTTAACCGCATTAATGATAGCCTTTCTCGAAAGGCCTGTGCTTACGATCAGCTGTGCTTCAAGCCAAAAAGTTAGCTAACGAATTTACCGTATTGGTTAACGTAGTCTTTGCTCTGTTTGGCCGGCTCTTCCAAGAAGGCAACAAAGTCGCTAGATGCGCCACATTCTGTGTCCGCCACAATCCTTCCAACCTTCGTCATCAGCACTAGCTTTTCCCTGGGGATGTTATATTTCTTAATAGCTCGGCCTATTATAGACTCTGTTTCGCCATTGCTATAGGCATTGGCTGTATCTGCCTATGAGGTAAGTTTATGTCGCCTCAACTAAAACGGTACTTTGTTACGCACCCCAGGTGTTGATGCCCCTACAATATGCATGATAGAGGAGTTCGGCAGCCTTAATGTCATCCGTGAGTTTTAGATCAATCATGGATATAAAAAGCTTATAGCTCACTTTTTCTTCTTCAATGACCCATTCCATCCACCTTTTATCGCCAATACCCAGAGTCCCGAGAACGGGACTTGAAATGCGCAGACCACTGGATCCCAGATTTCTATATTCGACCTCGGTAGATGATATAGAACTAGCAAGGGCAGCAGGTATCTGCTTTGACTCGAAGGGCCAGGTGTTTAAACGAAAATTCGACAGAGAATTGCATTTTAAAGGCTTACCCTCGTGGGCTGGAGACTCTAATGAGACAGAGACTGAAGTAGCATCGGCGCTACTATTGGGGGAGCCCATGATTAAATTGAATACCAGTCTAACATATACAGCGTTTGATATAAAACTAGGTGCGCTTAGACGTCCCAACATAAATAGGTTTAGTATGAATTTAGCATAACTTTATTCATCAAGTGATTATATAACGTATAGGACTGTGCTATATTGGTATCGCATTTCGAAGAAGTTAAGCAAGCCACACCGTAGAGACACACCTAATCTACTCCCTAGTAATTCGTACCTACCATTCACTGCCGCTGCCTTGTTAGACTATACTACTATTACAACCGAGGCTGTAATCGACCTCGCCATGCACGTCGAAAATGTAACTGCAACACGGGAATACAGCTACAACACAGGAATGTAAACTACAACATGAAAATACAACTACAATACGAAAATATAGCTGCAACGCGAGAATGCAAAATGAAACACGAAAATATGAACTGCAGCACGAGAATACAGCTGCAACACGAGAATGTAAAATGAAACACGAAAATATGAACTGCAGCACGAGAATACAGCTGCAACACGAGAATGTAAAATGAAACACGAAAATATGAACTGCAGCACGAGAATACAGCTGCAACACGAGAATGTAAAATGAAACACGAAAATATGAACTGCAGCACGAGAATACAGCTGCAACACGAGAATGTAAAATGAAACACGAAAATATGAACTGCAGCACGAGAATACAGCTGCAACACGAGAATGTAAAATGAAACACGAAAATATGAACTGCAGCACGAGAATACAGCTGCAACACGAGAATGTAAATTGAAACACGAAAAAAAAAACCTCAACACGAAAATAAAACCATTTTGATACGAGCAATAGTGTACTAAACGTTAAACGCTGTTAGCAAGTATTCAACCCCACTAACTCTCACAGCTTCAATACTATAATCCTCTCACCGACACTGGCTTGACAGTTTGCCATATTCGTGACATTGATTATACAGTCCAGTAATTATGCGAGATTGAAATAGCCTATGGCGCTGCTCACTACCTTACTGCCGTCGTTGGGAGCCGTGGAATGTTGTATTTCAGGGTGTGGTTTTCTCATACTCTTTGTGATTATCTATCAGTGTTTTATTACGATTCAATACCCCTCTAATCTGCCTCTTATTAATGAACCACCCGGTAAAAAGAGGTTTAGACTTAATACACGACGGCGATATTATAATGACTGCAAGAACATGTACTTCGAAGCTTACCACAAGGTATGTCACATACTCGTTGAAGTTATGCAGAACGCTCAATAGTTGTTTGTTAGTTTTCTAAAAGGGGCAAATCTGTGCTCGTACCCGGCCTCGGTGCACGCGATGATATAATACTTCCACCGAAGCAATTAAAATGGGTATTAAGTCAGCCGGAGAGTACCCTGAGCCACATGGAATCGGTTCTCGAGTTGAATCAAATCAATTACAGCATGGGCAACAACAGTTACTTCACCGATGGGTGGCATATGGATGTATTCTATACGAAGATCAACCCAAACCTGGAGAGTTTTTGTCCTGCCCTGGACGCTGAGCTTTCAGCTGCTATCACGACACATTTTGGCACCGACACAACGAATTGGAAGGAAATCGACCTGCTAGCGGTCGTTCAACAGATTGTCGCCCAAGTGGCAAGTCGCCTTATTGTTGGCCTTCCCCTGTGTAAGTCATTCACTTGGATATGTGGGTTGTGCACCAACATAGTATGTCTAAACGACGAGATAGGCCGTGACCCTGTGTACCTCAGGGAGAGCTTCCGCGCTGTCAACCGATTGATCTTGACCGCCGTTATCGCCGGTGCCTGTCCCCGCCTTCTGCGACCGCTGGTTGCAAGGTTATCATCTATTGGAATCAGCGCCCCTATTGGCAGGATCAAAAAGTCATTAGCCACAATATACGAAATGCGAAAGAAAATGATCGAGGATCCAAAATATTCTAAGCCTGAACCTTGTGACCATTTGCAAATGATGTTACGGTTCGCCCAAAAAGAGCGACCTCTAGAGTATCGTGATCTCGATGCAATAGCAAAGCGTGTTATTATAACAAACGTAAGTTCTCTCTCCTTAGAAAATACTTAGAACTCGAGCTTGAATTCGGCCGGTTTGCTAATCCTAAATTAGTCTGCATCGCTGCACCCAATCTCGCTCCTATTAACTAATTTACTACTAAATATTGTCAGCTCAGACAAAGAGTTTGGCACTATTCACATTCTTCGCGAAGAAGTGACGCGCATCCTGGGCAATAGCACTGGCTGGACAAAGAAGAAGATTTATTCGATGGTATGTGCAGACAGCGTGGCACGCGAGACAATGCGTCTTCACTCGGTCGGCAACCGCTTCGTAGCACGAAAAGTTATGATCGACGGGCTGGTGACCGAGGATGGCGTCGTGCTACCCAAGGGGTCAACAATCTCGTTTCTCGCCTTCCCACTACATGTCGATGGCGACAACTTTGAAGACGCCCGAAAGTACGATCCCTTCCGATATTCACGCGCACTCAAGACAGCTACGGATACTAAGACGGGGAAGACGGGTGCCAAGCACTTAAGCTTTGTGTCCACGTCTCCAGACCACCTACCATTTAGCTACGGCCAACATGCCTGTCCTGGTCGCTTTCTGGTCGACTTTGAGGTTAAGATGATGATGGCATATATTATTTCGAATTATGATATAGATTTGCCTGAGTGCTTGAACGGGAAGCGACCCTCCAACGTTTGGATTGCTGAGAGCAATCTTCCTCCACGAGGCGTCAGGCTTCGAGTAAAGAGACGCGCAAATGCAGTACAGATTTAGACCACTTGATTGGAATCCTTTTAGCCTGATCAACTGCCCGTCTAGAATGGCAGCCTTGCCATGGTCGTCCTTTATTAGCTTCCTGAACAGCTTTAGCTTCATAAAGATGCTCATTACGTAGGCAACGCAGCAGTACCCGCATTCCCAGGTGCTCCCCTGCCGTAATCCGCGGAGTATAGGGACCTTAGTTGGGGCTGTGTAGGCAGGTACGGCCTACCCTATGTATATATTGAAGTGATCCCCATGGGAAAAGTCCCATTCTTTGGGGGATCAGTGATCAGGAGATAGATTACTCTACACTTCCTGAACCCTTCATTCTTCCTTCATTCTTCCTACATTCGCCCATTCATGATGGGGAACTTGGTGATCATTATGAGATAAAACGCTGTATTCGTAAAATTCGTGGAAAGATTCGCTTGCTTGCCTCCATTTTTCTGTGGTTGACTGCCTATGACCCCCTTTTATACCACCCTTGCTAGCCAAGCCCATTTCTCCTAGCTGACTAAGTTACTCTCAGACCACCCACACCGCTTCAATATAGCGTACCTAGTGCTAGGGCGCTAGGCCTCCTCCAACACCTCTACAACTACACGTGTACAATACAACCATGATGACCATTACCTGACAGGCTGGGGTCTTGTTGTTTTGTGCTGCTAACCATGCCTGCCGGAACTTTGTCGCGAAACGAGAATAGGTGCTTAAGTCTCCTGCTTCTGGTATCGAGTCAAACAAGTAGATATGTCGATCACTGATATCATATGTCGTCAGGATCCAGTGATTATCAGTAGTAGTATTCTCGGGTATGGGCCGTATTCCTCCAACGACAGCAAAATGAGTTGTGTTACTAACCACTTGAACAAGTACTCTTGGAAGCTAAATAACTCTTCTGAGCTGATCATCGAGTGCCTGAAAGTGTAAGTGAATGGGGTTTTAAATGCTACCTCGGTTCTAAATTCGTGGGTGGTTGCGTAAATAAGTCCATCAAGTTCAGATGTGGCCAGCCAGCGATCGATTGGCTTGGGCTTTTGTAGCTTGCGGGGGGCGATGATCACAGCAGGTGCTACTTCGCCGAAAAAGCTGCGCTCCGTTATTCCCTTGGGGAGTATTCGATCTCCGAGGACTTTCGCGATATTGTCCGCATTACCATAGTTTATGAGCTCGAAGTCAGAGAGTGTTCTAGGTGCGTCTTTGTGCATTAGAGGGAGGCAGTTGCGGAAGATTTCGCGTTCCTTTCTTGTGAATGTTAGACAGGAGGGTGTCCACGTCCGAGAGAGAGCCAGCCGTGCACACGATCCTGTCGCTGGAAGCCATGATGAGGATTGTGGGTGGCTATGGAGGCTGGTAGGGTGGTGAGCAGGTGATTAGGGTGTTGGTAGATAAGGAGGACGGAGAATGGTGGCTGTGAAGGTTCGTTGCCGAGTTTAGTTGTCGTGAAGTGTGGCGTCTTTTCCGCCAGATACCCAGGTGACTAGTGTGTTATTGAAGAAGAGCTGAGAAAAAAGGTCGCAGTTAAAGTGTATATAACGAGGTGATAAAGGTAGCTGCTGCAACTGTACCTTAGATTACAATTAATTCTTTTGCTGACTTCTCTAGTGATCACTTGTTATATGCCCGGCGCTGATCAGAGTTCTGGATATAAAAGCAGTTTTTGGCGACAGCGAGGGTAGCAGACTAGCTGGGTGAGTTAGAGGAGGAGAAAATATTCTGCGGTGTATATATATAAGTTCGGTTAAAATAATCAAAGGAAAGCAGTTGCCACAGTTAGTTCAAAGTGCTGCCTGACTATCTGTTTTAGGAGGGGTTAAGTGGGTTTGGGTGGTTTTTGCTAATACTCCTCCCTATTCACCCTTCTCACCTTTTTCTGTTAGGTCACCTACTAACACTCTTTACTTGTTATACCTCTGCAACTAAAGTCTCCTTTCTCCAACGACAACAATTCTTTTCTGCACCGGCATTTAATCGCATTCATTCCGCTGCGGCTGCACTGATCACCTGAGCTCTATCATCGCCACCAGACTCCCCGACTGTGTGACCACACCATATGTGCTGATTTTCCACGCTGCCTTAAGGAGAACATTGATATGTTTGGTGCAGTGGTGCGGGACCGCTCGACAGGGCCACACTGCGTTCACGCGCCAGCTGAACAAATAAATCGCCGCGACTCGAGAGAGTGCTGGGGTTAGGACTCGAAGTGCGTCTGAGGTGCCTCAACCTTCGGATGAGACAGCCCATAATAATGTTGCGATATACTATTCTCGTCCAAGTTATGTGTTCGTACGAAGGCCGCCGCCTTGTAATATCCGTAGATCCCCATTTCCGGCCTGCCCCATTTGCCTGGCTCCGAAAGCAGATTTCTATATACCGCTTCAGTCCATTGGGGAGAATATAGTTCGCGACCAAGTAGCTAGTGGATACCGCCCAGCGGAATCTGTGCGATTAAGTGTATCCCGCGTAATGGAGAACGTTGATCGGTCACTTACTACGGCTAGTAGTAGAGCTGTTTCTTTAGTTCATTTAAAGCGTTCTGCGCACATTTTTTCGAGCTTATATTCGACTATTCCTACCAGAATCCAAGCTTTGCATCCCTATTACGGTACTCGGACAATCCGACAATTAATAGGCCGGCAAGGCCTATTACCACCTTCGAGGGCTGGGAGCAGATATGTATTTTGTGGGGAAGTGTTTTCATTAGTTTAAGTCGATATGCGCACCGCGTGCTGATTGCTCAGCATAAACAGGTATGATTTGCCCTACTTTCCTATAATGGTTGATTAGTCGAGGGCTAATATATATATTATTGTTTAGGCGCTTCAGAATCATAGAATTAAGGTTTAAACGGCCCGGCTTATGGGAGGTCAATCCGATAGATTGTGCCGCCTTAAGTGGTTCTATTACCCAACAGGTTAGCGCTAGGCGCGTAGGGCACTTGGCAGGGCCCCTTATAAGGGGCCTTTGCCACGCGCTCTACGCCCCTGGGTTTTTCCTCCGTCACCTCACTTTTTCCACCCACGAAGGTGGTTTTTTGGTGGTGGTCGGGAGGTTCTTTAGCCAGCCTACCCAGGGAGGCCTAGGTACAACACCTAGTTACCTGGCAGGCTTCCCTTTTCTTCCCCCCCTTAAAAAATGAACAATATTTGGGCATGAGTTTGGGTGGCTCTGAGTCCTGGCCAACACCTAGCCGGCCTGACAGAGGCACACCAAGCCCACGGCTGGTGGCCGGCCTCGACTAGGCGTAGGCGTTGGCTAGGCCTCATAGTGCTCATGCTCCCCCAATATACGCGTTCAAAACCCTGCTATACCTGTTGAGTGAATAGAAGCTTTTTTAGTGCGACTTACACCTTGCCTTAAGATGTTTGTAACCGCTGTATTACAGCTTGGAACAGGGGCGAGCTTATGCCGTTGTACGTTGCGCTTTAAAACGGGGCCCTATAGGCGAGTACATGCTTTTATTGTTGGGCCGACCGGCTCGATTGCACGCTCTCGTTGTTCAGCACCTCGCGCGCTCAAATCCTATCCCGTGTCGACCGTGCGAGCGTCAATTCCTTAAATCCGAGTGTGAGGGTCAGTACGCCATGTGGCCATCCCTCCCTTATCGCTCATGGGCTGATCAGGGAGGTGCCTGCGGCAATTGAATCTACTCAGTTGGCCAGACCAAGTGCGACTGTTCTAATAGCTACCAGAAATATGCTCATCTTCAGAAGGGAAAGGGTGACCATAAAAAGACGGAGGGCTTGAATCACAGGAACAGTCAACAGGAGTTCGTGCTGACGAGCGAGAATCCCGTGTCTATTGCTCGCAGACTAATGCCTCAGCAGCCTGAGCCACCAGCGATTGATTAATTTGCTGGGTTCCCTTGAGGCAGAAAAGGGGTTAGAAGGGAGAGGGACGGTTGCTATATTGATAATTCTAACGGAGGTTGTGATATGCATGCATTGATCTGCTCCATTCCGGTCTAGCGAGGGGTAAGGCACGGGAGGTTGGTGAAGGGGGGGGGAGGGTCATTGGTTTCGTCGTGCGATATGAAGTGCTGCGATGTCCTTTTCCTCTGTCGTAATTGTTCTGAATGCTCAATCGGTGATTTTGCTCTACAGTCCCTCGATCCTCGCGAAGCCTTCTTTCTTTGTAGTTATAATTTGGATTTCGATTCTTTGTGATGATAGTTTGTCTCCAATTACCTCCGATTGCTCATCCTCGGGTTGATTAGCAGTACTTTGGTCGGTGCGGCGGCTCTCGCGGTGATCAAACAAGATTTGACTTCAACTGCCCTGTAGTCCATTCGTCCTGAAGAGGGTCCACAGGTTCCCAGAACCCTGTCTTGTCTTTCACAAACCGTCGCAGGCTATTTAAAGCATAGCTGCTTCTCTTTTCGCATCCGCCTAGTTCTTTTACTCTGTACCTCCTGTTGCTTTCTCAAGAAACAATTAAGGTCTTTTCTATTTGTAGAGGAGTTTTTACACTCCGCCCAGACTGTCAACTTCGAGTGGTGTGGTCCTGACTTCGTATGCATGGCATTGATCAGCCTTTTTCGCAGACAGGGCTCAAGATGATCAATTAAAATCATATCGTAGATTTAAGTGTTGTAGTCTTTCAAATCTGATCTATATACGAGCGTACCGATTCTTTTCAGTACGCGAAATGGGCCGGCGTAGCGCTGTGGCATTCTTCGACCGAAGGCCGCAGTTGAGGGTATACCATAGTCTTTATGCAGCCGGAGTAAGACCCGATCGCCGACATTAAAGAATTCGAGCTGGCGTCGTTGATCATAGTATTTCTTCATGGTTGTAGAAAAAAGGGCTATTGAGTCTGCTGCTTCTACTCGCATGGCTGGAAGCAGGGCCAACCTTTCAGCCTGCGTTGGCGGGCATCGTTGAACCAGTACATCCGTAATGCCAGCTAGGGAGAAATCGATGCCAGCTCTTTGGGCGTTTCTCCGTAATAGCATGCTTGCAATTATTGTACTTGAACTACAGGCGCGGCACTGCTTTAGGTCAGTCTCTTGGGTCTTCCATGGCATGTATGTAGTAACGAAGACCAGATTGCGCCGTCTGTACAGTCATCTCTGATTGTCCATCGGCCTGGGGATGATACGCTGCAGTGTACAGAAGTCCTGTGCCGAGGTACTTCCACATAGCCTGCAAGAGTGCCAGAAGAAATTTCGGGTCTCTGTCGGATATAAATATCCTAGGAATTGCCCAGTTAGAACTCAGTAGTCTCATGATTAGTGCTTGACCCCATTGCTCTGCTGTATAGGTCTTTTCTCCTGGGATTTATATGCAGCTGCTTGGTCAACTTGCAGACAACGACCATGGCTAAGACCAAACTCTCTGGCGAAAGTGGTAGCGCCAGGATAAATCATTTGTTACCTGGCAGTAGGGACATAGAAGAGAAAGAATTGGTTGTAGACTCCCGTACGGCTTCTGGCGCTTCTGTTGCAAAGCCCGGCATCCTATGCATCCTTCAGTATATTCCTTCAGGCATTTAAGGCCGCGATAGACGCAAAACATCTGTAACAAGTGTAGCAGTTTCCCATAGCTAATGTGATTAGGGCCGTGGATCATACTCTATAGATCTAGTAGGCAGGATCGAGGAATGCAGAGCCTGTCTGCCATTATGTTAGAACTGCTGCGGCTCCAGAGAACCCCATCGCTGATATAAAACGGGAGATTTGCGCAATCAGCAGGAGAAAGCTGTGCTTCGCGCTTGATTACCTCCAGCACATTGTAGAGATATAGGCCTTCGAGATATCCTTGTTGGATCTTCTGACGAAAGGTATGGTCCATTTGAATGAGTGAAGTGTTGTGTGTTCCCTGTGCGCCGAGTGGTATGTTCAGATCATATGATCTAATGGCGCCGGTCGCACTGGTCGTAGTGTAACAGGATCTGTAGCTTGTTGAAGCACCTAATGCATGGCCTAATGTTCCTCTCGGTCATCGGGTAATTCCTCCATGCCACCTGGATCATCAGGCTGAGGATCAGCCATAGACATGGCTCTTGGGAGATGATTCAACGCATCTGGGACAATACGGTATCGGCCTGGCTGGTGGAGAATACGAAGATTAAATTGGCTTATGTATTTAAGGGCTCGAATTATCTTGTTGTTTGTGTCGCTTACTGCGTTGAATTATCGATATCTGACCGGTCTTGGAGCCCGAGGATTCCTTTGCAGTCAGTGAATATGATGGGGGGACGAGACCTTAGTAGTATACAGCCAGTGTCTTGCTTTCTCCAGTAGCCAAATGAAGCTCAGAAGTTTTGTTTCGGTTAGCCAATATGTAGTTTATGGTTTAGACAAGGGCCTTAAGAGGAGAGCGATAATCTATACTGCGTGCGTTAGAGGATAATCCACAATTAGGCCTCCCTTCATCATTTTTGAACAGCCTCCAACTTCTCAACCGTGGTAATCATGCCAAATCAGTCAACCAGGGGACCTAGAACTGCGCTTGGAAAGCGATGTAGGTCTTGGAGGGTCCGATGCTAGTGTTCTTGCCGCGGAATATGGTAAGGACATCACGTGGATCGTATATATAATCTCATAACGTACCTAGGTAGCTAATAGTACCACAATATCGTCGCAATAAAAGCGCGCGACTGTAACTTGCAGAAGAAAATCCACTTCCTTCTGGACATAGGCATTGCTGTTTTCATTACTGATTACCGCACAGTTCAATGTAAACTATCCTCGATGGGTGGTACTGGTGAATACCCACTGTGACTCTGAGTGTACGCGCCATTGGTAGTAAAACGCCACAGCGTTAAGAACAGATTGGAAAGCTTTACCAGCAACGTGGTCCATGATTTCTTCTTGGGTTCTGATTGGATAGGCATTTTGCAAGATTATTCTGTTCAATGGGCGGATGTTAACAACCATCCGTCCAGCTCGTTTTCCGCAGTCTGTAGATCATCCACACCTCGGGAATAAGAGGGTCGAGGCTGGTCACCATAGGCATGACCAGACGAAGGATTCTTCCTGATATGACAGTTTTCCTCCAGGGCCTTAGAAGCTGTGAGGGTTCTCTACACAACAAACACTGGGAAAGAGAAGGGCACTTGACGGGTTGTGCGATAATGATTTCATCTTATCGATTGTGTTGTCACCCAGGTTTTTGCCGTCACGGGCCAAAGGGTAAACTCGGCAATGCCAGGGGATATTCTTCTGCCACCTTGGCTTAAGTTCCACCTTCATCCAGTCTTCCTGAGGAATATCGGCGAAACTTTTGTCGCGAAAGACCACTCCAAACTTACCAAGCAGCTCTAAAATCAAAGGAACGATGTCCTTGTCGGTAGGGTTGTCATAAATATTGACACCAGTGCGTGGGTGTTTGACTGTATTCGCGGCGTTATGTGTAAGCAGGGTACTGGGTCTCGTGGCATTTTCTTTTCCACTAGCTGGGCGTCGAACCGCAAATGCCGCTGCCGTAGCTGCGTGAGTCACTCCCACTTGGTACGCTGTACACTCAGGGTCCAAGGTTTCAAGGTGACCAACGACCTTGCTCTCAGGAATGTGGATCGGATAATCCGTGTCATTGCGTAGCAGGATGCTCGTCATCATGGCATCCGCGAGGGTAGTGAAAATGCTCAGGTCCAACGCCGAAGGCTCGAAGAGGATATCCTGGCCATCGGGCTGAGCTGCGTGATAGACAGGTATGGTGTCGTAAGTGCGAGGTTAGATAACCTTGGGTGCAGTAATTCGAACGATCAGATTCTGGCGTTTTCTGGGCTTTGTGGTAATAGGGATAGCAATTCCTCCGCATGATTGCATGATTGCAGCATGCTGGGACATGAGGAAGTCAAATCCTTTGGGCTAAAGGATATCCGTGCCAATTAGCTTGTGTGCGCGTAGGTCATCCACAATAGCCACTTCGCGAATAAAATGGGTCGTGGCAGGTCGACCAGAGCTATCCTTGCCTTGAAAGTACATGGGCATAATGACATAGTCCGCAGATGTGTGGAGGGTAACGCCAAGACCCCTAAATGTAACTGGCGTAGCCCAAGTTCTGATTTCGAGTTGGGGATAACTGGAAGTCTCCCAACCTTCTCCAGTAGTTTTAGAACATCCGATATTACCACAAACATTATCTTCGTGAGCAGGATCATGTGGACCTGGGGTGATATAAAGAATAAGATATCCGTAGGCGCGGAAGGAATACCCTGTACCTATTCCAGAAGTTGGTGCAGTGGATTGGACAATATCGAGGCTGATGTTCTGAGATCCTAGGATTTGGTTCCCGGGCGAATCGACGCTTTCTCCTGGGCCTAAATCTCCTGTAGGCGATGAGTTTCCTGTTGGCTCTTGGTTTAAGATCTCGTTGATTTACATACCATGATGGACTTTTTTTTGTTGCGGGTCCTGAGCGGTGAGCCCGACGGATATACTTATAGAATTTATTGTTGCTGAGAAAGACTTTCTTGCAATAATGGCATCCGGAGTTATATTATTTTAGATCACAGGAAGCATGGTAGACAGTGGTAAAGCTATAGTCCTCTGCAGATTCTACTAAAGGAGCACTGGGGGCTCTCATGACCGTTCCCGATGAGACCACGTTATCTTCTAATTAGTGCGTTTCGGATGTCCAGGGCAGCGAAATCGTCCTGCCCGAATGACCATTCTGGAGCTGCTTCGCCTTCCTGCTGATAATGTTGCTCATGCATGTCTGACCAACCATCAAGAGGTTGTTCAGTATGTTCTAGATATTCCTCGCTGTGATGTGCTTTCTACATTTTGTTCTGCTGCCAGGCTGATGCTCTAGGTGCGGCATGTGGAGGGGGTGGAAGACGACGTTCCAGCGGTACCCAAGGGGCTTAAGGACTCTGCTGATTCTACGTATTAGGAAGATTATAACGTTGGGAGGAAAAGGCTTGACGGATCTGAGTAAAAACTCCCTGCTGTCAATATTGGCGAGCATTACTATGTGGTTGATTATGTTGATGCTGCTGTCCCCAGCGCCGCTGGTAATATGGTCGTTAGTTGAACCCTCCAAGTCGCTGGGGTAACCCTCTCTGCGCAAGACTATTCCCACGACCACGGCACTGTAACGCATAAGGTGATATGTCAGTCCTGTTCGGAAGTAAACGTGGAGGGGAATGAAGGATGGGTTACTTGGCTGATAAAAGCCGCTTTAGGGGAATGTGAGTTTATCCTTTGCTATTTCCCTCAGCACACCTTCAAGGTGAGCGTATCTTGTTGAGGGAATCATCTATCGATGTTTGTGTGGTATGGACGTCTAGCTGGCTTTGGATGCCTCCATTGAAAGCCTCAAATGCAGCCAACAATTGATTCTGGTCGTCTTGCTCCCAGTCTTTAGCATCGCGAACAACACGCTGCACGACGCCGAGAATATCCTGTCCTCGGTAAAGATTCCAGGGTGAACTGATGGGCCTGGAGGCGTTCCATGGCTATAGACCAGGAAGGCTTAAAACGTTCGATTAGCTTGTCGGAGATAGCCTCGATGCTGGCTGTCTCTAGAAGTCGACGGTCAGCAGCTGAGAGCACTGGAGAATGCCAGACGAGAGCGGGTCCGAGCAGCCATTGTGTCCAGATTTTGCGAACTTTAGCGTCCGACTGTTCAGCGGCAAGATGCTTTAAACGGTCAGTAAATGCAAAGACGTCGGTGTACTTGGTGATCCTGCCATCAGCAAATGTAGGCTCTTTGGCACTGGGATCAAAGTAGCCCACATCGGAGGACTTCAGCGTGAATAAACCATCTGGGCGAGCTGTGGCCAGCAACTGGGTCATGTTCTGATTGTTCTGCTGGTTCTGGAGGAGCGGAAGACGTACGGGTCGTGACCGAGCCTTTTGTACAGCTGGCTCCCTGCGAGGTCGAAGTTTGAATGGTCTGAGCTACCGTTTCGACCGTGATGAAGGCCATGGTGGTCTCTGTGCGTTATCGTCCGCTACTACGGGGGCTGTGATGCGACAGACTCATGCTCGGAGTCGGTGGTACCATGCTGGTTGCTGCTGACGGCGGCACCGCTGATGCCAACAGACCGCTTCGTCGGACGGTAGACACACTCGATACCCTGGGTCTGACATCGCGCACATTTCGGCGTCTCTCCAGTACACCTAGCCTTCTCGAGTGACAGTTCATACAAGCTAACCTTACCCGTCGCCTCGGCAGACTAAAGGCGGTCACGCTGTCGCTGTCGGCATGCGATGGTCCTGTGTCCTGGAAGGAGACGTGAAGCCCAGTCGTTCGCAATTCTGGCAGATGTTGCGGCGGCCGTCGCACTGCACCTTGCGCAGAGTCGAGCAGGTCTGGCTCGTCTTCTTGGGCGGCCGGTTGGCCGGGTCGGCGGCAGCAGCATCGACGGCAACCTCGGCGGCGGTATCCGCTGCCGCCACCTGAGCACTCATGTGTTCCATGTCCATGCCCGCTGACTCTGCCTCTGCCTCTGCCTCTGCCTCTGCCTCTACCCCCGACCGACTCCTCGTCCCAGTCCTGGCGCTAGTCCTCGTCGCCGATTCCGCTTCCGTTCCCCTCTGTCGGAACTCGCGAACTAGCAATTGTTAGCTCCGCAGTGCTCGCCGGTTCACGCAATCCCGCCTTTCAAGTCCTATATTCAGCTCTTGTGATAGCTCTCTAGATTCCTCCCTCAGGACCACAACAACAACTGTACGATGAAATAGCCCTATCTATTGCTCAGCTTTATAGTCCAATGGACAGAACTGTCAAAAGGAGTGGAGACGAGTACTTGCGTAGCAGAATTCATGGTGTATTTTAGGATAATTAGAAGGGAAGAATCTACCCGTTGGAGACGGGGGAAGAGGGAGATACATATAGGTATGAGAGTGGAGTGTATCCGGCTCCCTTACTTCAACAAGAACAATCAAGAACCTTACATAATCGGCCAGCTTAGTGATTGAACAGACTGTGTTTAATATGGAAATATCAAATGTGATGTTTTAGGTATGCGTTAAGCCTTGCAGAATTCGGCCACCCAGAAAAGTGTCACTAAATCTGATGTGTTTTGCGTGGGATTAGATATGATCATCTTCATCTTTCTGCTTCCGCTTCCGCTTCATGACATGCACACTAGCAGTATCGTATTCTCCTTTTGAACAGTAATATCGCTGGAAAATGTAAGCAGTTTTTCTTCTCGCTTATCCCGGACTAGGTGCAAAGCAATGTATCGCTTTTCACCACTGGCCGGCTCGTTGGGCGTAGGAGAGGCTGCGGTAGGAGCGAGCGCCAGCGCGAATAGTTAAGCGATGGAACTACTAACACAGGAGGAGCTGGCATGTTTTCCCGGGCAAAGGAATTAGATAGGTAGGATTGATACAATCAGCTTCATTAGCGGAGTCGCAGATGAGCCTCGAGTTGCTGGGCGGGCGGGAGATTTAAAGATGGAACGTAGGTTTAACTCGGGGAGCAGAGCTCTTGTACGACCCTGTCAATGTCCCAATTAAAAAGCCCATCTATCTCTAATGTAAAGACATCAGTTATTCGGCTACTCAAGGTTAATTAATAAAGGGAAACTAAATTAAGTAAGGTTAGTCGTAACTAAGAAATAAGCTTTTTTTTCGATTTTACCTGCTTATATAGCACTTGGTATATAAACTGACAGCGATTACTCCTTATATTTTATTTTGCCTTTTTTAACGACATCTAGAGCAAAGACTTTCTTGGATTGAGCTTTTCCATGCTTTAATTGTCGGTACCAGGATGCTTGCTGTAGCCTCAGTGGACATTGATAGCCACTCGTCCCAAGGGACAGCGACGTCGTGTTCCGCCCAACAAGTAACATCATTGCCGTCAACAATTACGCTGATCGGGCGTATATGCTCATTTGGAAGGACGCCGCCGGAAGATGACCGTGTATCGTACACGCCAGTTGCCCGAGTAAGCCTGCCAACGGCAGTCTATTGCTTTACAGCCGCAGCAAACAAGCGACCTAAGAGAGCCGAGCACCCCTGATTGCCGCACCGGGATACTAGGTCTTTTACGAGACGTTAGAGTCTCCTGGTCGTAGCTGCTCTGTCGAAAAACTCGGGCGATGTAGGTACCCAAACAAGGATATCAGTATAATTGAGACGGATGCTATATTCCCTGAGTACATCTAGGACACCTTTATAAGCACACTGCTATAATCTCTGACAAATGAAGGTTCCGCTCATACATACTGTTCATGGCATAGACCTCGCCGCGATAGACATGGCGAGAGAGGGCCACGTCGGCGAGGGTCTGGGTTCTGTAGGTTATTAGCTACTTTTCTGGGTGCAGCTCATTCGGAAGACTAACCTCACAGCCTTAGCAATGACGGTTTCCTAAACACGTCCTGGTGCAGGGCAGGACACGTGGAGGTCGGATGAGCTGGCGCCAATAGTGGTCTGCTGACATCTGGGGCAGCGGGACCCAGCCTTCACGAGGCAAAAGCCAGCTTAGATAGCGTGAGTATCTATCGCGAAGGTAGTGTAGAGGTGGAGCGATCAGACAAGCTGAGGGTATCCCCCCTAGCTTACCTGAGGGTAGCACCACTTTTCAGCTGCCACCAGCTGACGCACAGCTGTTGACAGCTGAAAGGAGGTACTTTAGAGTACTTAAGGGCCGACAGGAGCCTCGTGAGCCTGGAAGGCGAGCGGCGGATCAACACGAGTTTATTGCACTCTTTCCGGAGTGGGGGCCGGCGCGGAGCGCATACCCCCCGGAGGTCAAACAATTTAAAAGGGGGAGAACTTTAGATTCTCGCGGCGTAGCCGCCTGTAGACACAAAGAGGCATTTAAAGCGACACTTATCCATGTATTATGCCCTACCTTTTTTTCAAGAGTCTTGACTAAACAAACTCCCAGATGCCATAGCCTAGACCGGGTTTGGTTTTTCTGCCTTTTCTGCAACAAGTCATTTAATCGCCGAGATAACTGGCTTGATCGCCTCTATAAACATACTCAAGAAAAAGGTAAACAATCCCGGATCAAGTTCTATCCAGAAGCTAAAGCTGTCTACGAGCACGAGATGCGAAAATGCTTAAGACGAAGGAAAGTTCAAGTAACACCAGTCTCATGACCAAGAGCAGAAGCTCTTCCTCTCACTATGTCTATATAGTAATAAATCTCCTTTGTATCTAGTTACTCGTTTAGTCTAGTTCCTCAACTATCAACTCAAGACCACTTCATACTGTTAATACACTCATTGATCGACTACTATTTAGACTTCTATCTCTGCATAGTGGTGGGAGCGCTCGCAAGCTTCCTTAATGCACCCCTGCTGATCATCCTATTGTTACCTGCAAAATCAAGACCCCTTCTACGTACTAACCATACCTCTTAGAGGATGTATAGCAGGTCCATAACAATGTCCTATTGTAAAGCAGCGAACATCGCCGATACTCCAGCAAATCAAGAACACGCAGCCAGATAAAATACCCAGTTTTATAAAGTGAGGAAAATGCCGCACCGATGTCAAAAGCAGGCATAGACCAGCCTACTAGCATGCTAGAAAAGAGGTTTCTGTTGGTTTCTCAATCTCCCTTAACACTACTACTCCACTTACTAGGGTTGAACCGGTGTCCGCATGGAGTGGCGGAGGAAGTTGGCACTGGGGGTACCTACAATGGGTGATTCGACCCGCCCGCTTCCCATCCCTCTGCCTCCAAGCCGTGGTGCTGCCAACGACCAAATCGTTGCGCCGACCCCAGGCTTCCTAGGGTAGACGTTTAGCGTAGATGGCTGCCCTGAAAGTAAACTAAGTCATACGCGAGTCACACGAAAACGTTGGCATGCAAGATCATGCAGGGTTGCATATGCGCTAATCTGTGATTGCACGAGCCGTCCCGACGCTTTGGAACCGGATAAGCCCTAGAAGCAGTAGCTTGGATTGGACGGCTTGGCAACGCCGGTCCATGCATGTGCCACTATCGCGAACACTAGTAAAAGCGAGACTATAACGTGCTCATGGTAAATTGTCAGCTTATTTAGTCTAGCGCATTATTCCGTGTTGTCATCGATCAAGTGGTCAGGCAACAAACAAGCCTCCAATTGTTAGACTTAGATAACATAAGTGGGCCATCCCTACATTCCCTCCGGCCTATGCACGCGGATCCGCGCTGTAAGTGGTTGGCTACACTAACAACTAAAGGAAAGCTTTCGCAAAGCTCGTCAAAACATTCCACTTCTGTAAAGTGGGCAACCCTATGCTCATCAAAAATGACAGTAAAAACTAGTTAGACCCATTAGTCCCTTCGGCAAAAGGGGTGGAGGGCGGGGGGGCATATTCCACTTCGTCCGAACAGCACCTACCCCCCGACGAATGGCTTATGGTTGCGCGTCTCGCGTCTCCTCGGGGCCTTCCCGCGGCGTCCCATAATTATTGGTTCATTCTGCCGAGGTATTCGACCTTGTGCAACATATCCTTGATTATCTGAGCCTAAGAGGAAACGAGTAGGAGGATCCTGGTATCGGCCCCCTCCTAATAATTGGACGAGGTGCGATAGTGATGTAGCAATGTCTTTCTGGTATTGTTGCAGTCGGCAAACAAGACCCTTTCCTTTAAAAGAGGGTCAGATGACCATGTAGGTTGTTGATGATGCTATGCTATGGCGACTGAGGGAGGGGTGGAGAACGAGTGTGCGTCTGGAGGAGCGACGGAATCCGGAGAACTGTGCACAGCCATGGGATGAGTGCTCTCGTAAAAGAAACCCAACATCGGATTATCGGCCGTATTCCTAGCACTAAGCCCCTAATAGGACATGCGCCTGGGTGGGCGACTACAAATGGGCGCCGGGCCCGGAGTCCGAGCCACCTAGCCCGTCGCTGTTCGCGCCGAAGGTGTGATTACACGGAGCGGGGCTGGCTCGGACGGGGAGGAGGGCGTATTACGGGTTGCTAGATTGTTAAAAAATCAAACTAACACAGCATAGTCAACTTAGCTACATGTTATTGCGTACATTTGACAAATCAAGCGGCTATACGTCCGTGGCCCTTGATTTTCAAACCATGTTACCTTGGCAGTGACAGTGATTGGATGAACGGTTCACAGGATCTCTTCCCTGCATGGTAGAGGCCAACATTCAGGCAAAGCAACTAGGCACAACTTGAAGTGGATGCCAAACACAAAGGAATATAGGGGTGGAATAGCTATAAAAAGGGAGTCACCGTCCCGGAGCAAGGCAAGGGAACAGACCTCATAGTTCCCTCAGACATTCCAAGCACTTCTCAAAACACCCTACTCCCTTTTAAACGTCAAGAGCACAGCCAAAATGAGCGGCCCACCCGAACTTAGGCGCAAAATGCAGGCCAGTTTATTACGAAACATGATCATGGACTATGCCGACCGATTCAACCTCAGGGTTGCTTTGATTGTCCAAGATAAGACAAACGGGGACTATGAGATATTCCAGAAAGAGCTGGATGAGAACTTCCCGCCTGCTAGGGATAGCATGGTAAGGCTTCTCGGGCTAATCTAAATGACTGGAAGCTCAAATAGCTAACCTAGATAGAAACCTTGCATACTGCATATTGGTCACGAAGCCGAGGCTCCAACCAATACGGGCGAGGCCGAGTTCGGCAACAACCTCCAGTTGAAACTGCGGCAGATAGAATGGGACATATTGCAGTCCGAGGTGCCTAAAGCACCCAAGTTTCAGCGTCCTATTTTTATGAACCAAGAATCAGCCGGCCCAAGGACTGGCCAAGTGTCCACGGTAATAATCCCGCGGTGCGAACCTGCCGGCTGCATAAGTCGCGCAATGGAGTCGATAAAGGGTTGCCACTTCGTGCCCCGGAAAGGAGTGCCCAAAAACACTAGACTGACAGTCGCCTCCAACAAGTGCTTGTATTTATCCTCCTCGTTGGCGTGCAGGAGACCCTCGATATCATAGATTAGCCAAAAGCACAACAAGGATACAAGCACCAGCTCACATTTACGATGACATTTCCTCCTAAACTATGACCGATGAAGATAATCGAGGGGCCAGAGGCGCCGCCGCGGAATAGGTGTATACTGTGTACGAGCTCCTCTCCGCAGAGCTGGAGGCGCGTCTTCGGGGCATCCGCATGCCATCTCGAATCGTAATTGTACACCATAATCCTTGATCTGGGTACCTTTGCAGGCAGCATACGGGAGCACTGAAGCCAGTTGATGCCCTTGTCGCCGTCCTTCCATGTCCACGACCAGTCAACGTTTGAGCCGAGGCCGTGCACGGCAATAATGCTGTCGTGGTTAGACCGACATCTTCTCAGAAACGACTCGGCTACCTACTCAATTTCGGCTTCCTCGTTTATACTATCAGTCGGCATAGGATATAATACTTCAAGAGGTTGTCGAGTACAGCGCTATAATAGTATCAATATACTGCTCGTTTAATTATCGAGTCCACGAACCTGTTACGCTTCTAGCGGCAACTCGGTAGAATGCTCTCGTAAGCCTTTCGATTGCGGCTACAAAGTAGGTGCCAATAGCCAAAGGTATGCGACAGCAATAACGCCGGCTACAAAAAGAACTTGCGTCGTAGATCCTAGATCTATTATTATAATACCAAACACGTAGACCAAAAAAAGCCCAGCATCAGACAGCTAGCAATCCTATGGTTAGTAGTTGCAAGCGTTAACAGTTATCGCATCGCATGCTACTTGCTAAACTGGCTGCACAACGTTAAAGGTTTCCGTAACTTTGTAATCGAAATAGCAATTCTGTAAGGCTTATTTTATCCAACTACCCGCAGCTGAACAATGTGCCCGATAAATTCTGGCTTAATACGCCACCACACAGCACTACAACAATCGTCCCCTACTTGTCAGCTCTTACAACAGGGCTGTGCTTACCACCTATAATACTGCCAACAGCGTAGAGTATATCCGTCGACTAGCGATTCTACCACGGCGAGCTGCGCCTGAGTCGGCTGAATAAGATATCCGCCCTCTCGCAGACCCCGCTGCGCAGCCACATGTCCGGGTAGAATTTAATACGGCACCTTCTTTTACGACAACTTTGCCTGACTGGCTAGCGCAAAGGGCTACATCGTTGATCTGATCGCGGCCCGCCCCCTGATCTAGAATCGCGCTGCCACTAAAGGTGCTAGGACCACAGGCCAGCCCCTACCCCTACAGCCAGCAAAACAGCTAGTATATATCACTGTTTGTTAACTTTTTGTTTTTTGTGCCATACACATCATAGCAACCATCCCTGCTCCTCTCAAACGTTCTGGTGGTCATCCCCCCTGCGCCACATGCGGGGTTGACGGTGGGCCATTACCACAGACCAGGGGGCAGAGCGGGGTCTGCTCACTAAAACCTAGGCAGTCTAACCCCCTAAACCCAATACCCAATACCCATACCCCATATCAGATGGCTGCCGGTGTAGCGCACTCGCGCACTTAACTCTCCCACCATTCAATCCACCACTAAGCCATCTACACTTTTACCACCACGTCAACCTTCAGCCAGCATTAGGTCAGCCTAGCTACCTGTGCCAGCAGTTCAATCCAGTCGTAGTCAGTCCATCCGCTTACTCACATCATCCGCCCACCTCGCTGCTTCACCTTTATCGCCTCATCTTGCCTGCCGCCCGCCACAATGCCTACTACCTACAATGTAACCATGCCCGGCACGTGCGACGTCCAAGCCGGTCGGCAATGCTCGTCATGCCTAAGGATTTACTGCGAGAGTGATTGCGCGATGCTACGGGCCCCGTGCCCATCGCCACGACGATTTTAGGGAATCGTCGTAGCCGAGGCAGTTTGGTTAGCTCCCTCTCCTTTCCCATGGGCTCACTAACAAAAGCCATACTCATTATCAATCACAGGACACAGTCTCTGTCCGAGTTAGCGCTCCCCTGCCCTCTAGATCGCACCAATCTAGTAGCCATGGACTGCGTGTTAAAATCACACGATTTCAAGGTCTGCTACGACGCGACAGTCGTCCACAAGCCCGACGCTCCAGAACTTCTCGACGGGAAAGCAACAGACCGCAAGTTCCACGCCCTCGGTTCCGCCCTAGAGTCTCGCACCCAAAACAAGCCACTCATGCTCGGTCGTCTGTTCGCTGCTGCTATGAGTCAACAAGTCGCGCTTAAGAACCTTTGGGAATTGGCATCTCGACGCCTGCCGCTAAACTCTGGTGAACCTCTGGTCGAGAGCATCATGGAACCGCTGACGGTTCGCATCGACGGTCTAGGTCTAACACAGCCGGTCACCTGGTGGGCCGAGACGGATAATCCTCGCGATGAATGGATCCAGAGGTTCAATGGAAACGTGGCCGAGGTTCTGGTTCCGGTAATTCAAGCCTGGAAGGTTGGAAGCCAGAGGGTCAAGCTGGTTCAAGGTCAAAGTCTATGCCACGCTTGTCGCTCGCAGGGAGCCCACTAGATGAGAGGCATAGGAAGCATAGAAAGAGCTGTACTATTCTACTTATATTTAAGGCAGCCGGGATTCCAATAATTCAGGGCTTCCGTAGAACTCTAGGTTAACCTAGGTCAATCAATAGATACTCACTTGACCCTGTTAATTATATGTTCTACCGATTTTGAACTGCAACTTTGGTTCCTAAGTATTGCGACGATGTGTTAGAGGGTATATATTACTCTGTCTTTTGTAGTATCCAGAGCGTGAAGTCGGATTGCTCCAAGAGGCGATTACGCTATAGATTTATATTCGTGGGAAAACAGGTAAGAAAGATGCTGGAGGATAGGTCCGCAAGGTAAAGTATGCGAGAGCAGGTATATAAAATATATCTATTACCTGGGTTGTTTACAACACATAGTTGCCAAAACAGAAACAAATTTATAATAATATAACGCGTGTTTTCCTAATATAAGCCCAGCGGCATTAATAATAAAAAAACGTAATAAATCTATCATATATAAAACCGTAGTAAAACTAGCAGCTTATTTTATATACTAATACTGTTAAGAGAAACAGCTGTCAGGGCCCTCTGGACATCGCGCAAGACCTTCCCTCCCTCAAACCTCGATGAAATCCCAGAGCGCGCCCTCTTCAGCAGACTCGACCTCGGCCAAGGTTCGCCCGCCGCCCACGACGGCAGCACGTTTTAAGTCCCACCAGCCGGTCGCTAGGAGCTGGCACCCGCCGTTGGGGTGCGGACAGAGGGTGAAAGATTCCCACATCCTCATTTTACCAGCTCGAACGCAATTTCGTTCCTTGCTGTTGCGGCCCAGATATTTCCGTGATGCGATATTTCGGAATCTAAGCCAGCCCCGATGTTCAACGTAGTAGTTGTATGTGATGGGGTACCCCGACAAATGTGGGCGTAATATGTCTGTGAGTCTGTTTTTGAGGTTCGCCTTGATGACGCCCATCAAAGGCTTTATAATGAAACGGGTCATGCCACCCGTGGCTTCCTCATCGGCTACATGACCTAAGATTGCGCTGATGCCCACAAAGACAGGTGCGAGCATTCGATAATTCAAACCGCCCGCGAGACTTTCTCTTGCTTACTGAAGAGTTTAGCAACGATTAGAGGGTTGTAGGAGCCGGGTAGCTTACGACCGCGGCTCCCCCTTATGATAACTTTTACTTTTTCCATATACTGATTTTGTGAGATGGATCTTAGGTCGCCGGTATTATTAACATCATGCTCTGCGATGGCCGCGAGTGCTCATCCCCTTTGCACAGTCTGTCAATATGCTTTTAGACAACTGCTCGCAAACGCCTAAAATACCACCTGTCACCAGTTTGTGTTTCAGACGGCCATGCCGGCAAGGTGTCAGATAAGTGATATGATCTTAGCCGGAAAATTGGTTAAATGGGTGCTCGATGACAGACTCATGTCAGGGGTACAGCGGCACCCATACATTCTTGCTTAAAGACGCAGTTACTACGACGTTAACACCTTCATCAACGACACACGTTAGAACCTGGTCACCAATATAATACATAACAAAAGAGCCTCTGTTGTTTATACTATCTGAAATTCATCTTCTTACATAGTAATGTCTCTTAGCTACCCGTCCCTTGACTTTACTTTTAATATAATATCAACAAAGATTGACAAGAATCCTTCTCCAGTTTCTCCTGCTACTTATGACGGCAGCGGCAACGAGTGCAACGTAGGATGTACGTGGGTGAGTGGGCTGGACCCTTAGTGTCAAAATAACATTTAAACTCGGCTCTACACTTGGTGTTCCGACAGTATGACCAGCTTTCTATTAATGATTTGCATTCCTCAAGGTTTCTTGAATGCTGCGTTAACTCCAATTCTTTCTCACTGAGTTCGTACTTCAGTTGCTCGCAACGGCCTTCAGCTTCCTTACGGAGGGCTTTAGTTTCGTTGAGTTTTTTGATGCAACTGGTCAATACAAACGGTGCAAGCCGCTCACTGGGGCCTCCTGCTTCGAAGAGTTGGAATGTGGCCAGCTCATCGTAATGCTCGGCAGCTATGTTTCCCAGTAAACAAAGAGTGTCTCTATTACCGATTTCGTTGAGACATTCCAATAGAAGAGCGCAGAACGACTTGACACACCATTCGCTCCGAAGGCCTCCCTCTAGCTTGGCGAGAGAAATTGCAGAGAGCCGGGCCACGTTGTAGTAGTCAGCCACGGAGCTCATGCGACAATGGCAGATCCAGCTCTCAGCGGCTTTGTTTACAGCATTGATTGTGAAATTGCCGAGTTCGTTGGCAAGTGCGTAGTCTTCAGCGGCCGCGTCCTGGTCGTCTTCGCCATCATGCAAAACTAGAGAAGCTGTGAGTTGGTGAGGATGACATGTGTTCCAGATGCAGAGAGTACATACCGATAGCCTGTTTTATGGTTTGCTGTACCGTTGCATCCTGGATTCCTTCATCGTGGGTAGGAATAGACGTGATGAGCGCTAGAGCTGGGTCGGGGGTCTCGTGGTAGTCTCCGGTATAAAGGAATTCTAGAAAGCGTTTCACGCTATTCAGGTCGAAGTCCATGTTTATGGTTTTGCTCTTGGCTTCCTAGGAAGTTGTAAGTACGAGCCTTGTAAGTGAAGGGCAAGGATATAAATGAAGAGCGCCGAGTCTAAACTTACGGAAAAATTGCCCGCCAGGGCGGCTGTCAGGACCTGAGAATGCGCACAGACGGTGAATCTGTGTGCTGCGAATTCGACGCCTTGGCAGACAATTGTGAGGTCACTAAAGCCACGGGTGGCCTTGAGCTGCTCTTCTAGAGAACGTGAGGATTGCGCCATGCTAGGAGTATGCAGTATCGTTAAGATAATGGACTAGTTTACGGGCTCGTGCAAGGCTTGCAGGGAGTTTTCTGTGACGATTTGGTGCTGGGTGCTGAGTACTGAGAGGGTGTTGGTTGACATAGACACGGACAATGCCTGGGAATGTATTAGCGCAAGGAAAGAAGAAAAAAAATAGAAGATTGCGAAATCCAGAGCCCTTACAGCGCAAGCAAACGGCTGGTAGGCTCCAACTACTAGATTCCGTGGCTACCAGCAGCAAAAACAGCTAAACAAAGAGACTAGAGAAGCTAGGTCTTGCGCGTAGGCAGAAGCAGTGAGGGCAAACAGCATCAGTTGCAATTAGGGTGTTGTTACACATGGACGCCAGGTCAAACTTTGGCAAAGAAAACACAGTGTTGTTCTCCCCTATGTCAACAGGAGTGAGGAATGTCCGGAGCAACCATACGCGTTTGTTTGACAACTGCTGCAGCAACGGCAAGGCGCATATAGGGTTGGGTTACCTCAGACCGCCGTGGATTCCTTGCATCCTCGAGACAAACAGACTCTCCAGGAGATTTTCGTAGTCTTAGTCTTTTCCACCTAGCTTGATCGACTCTGACATCTTCACCCTTACTTATCACTTACCTCTTTTTTCTCATGACAATTTTCCTACTCCAAGCCTTCTCAGCTCTCCTTAGATGAACTCTTGATTTGTCCTAACTGCTTTCATGATGTTGATACCGGCAATCATTAACATCCAGTCATTCTTCTACCCAATAGGGGACACGTCTGCGATCTCTCTCACTCAGTCCATACTTCCAGGTGATCCAGCCAACATCCTGCTTCTTGGATGTGGCGACGTGCGGAACATTATTCACTGTTCATAATGATGGCAAGTCGCCCCCCTCTAATGAATATCTCTATGGCTTATTAACCAAACCCAGGTCGCAAGTTGGATATAACCTGCTGTGATAATCAAAAGCCCGTCATAGGTAAGTCATTACCTTCATGCTAGATTACTAAGTGTATAAAATGCGCTAATATATGTACATTAAAGCTTGCAATGCACTACCTTTGTTGCTTATCATCGACAATGACGATGGGGACTGTGTAAGCACTATCATGTGGCGGATATTTGTTCCATCTCGTGGACCGGGTCGTCTGCACTTGTGCCCGCGGTCTATTCAGTAGAAGTTGGGAGATGAAGGTTTTAGGAAGAGTATCTTTCAATATACGCAAGGTAAGTTCGAGGTATTGAATAAAGGCTCGATGCACGTGGGGCGCTGCCTGAATTAGTGTCATTGCTAGCGTGACCTGGGGAGAGGGGTAGGCAGGGGTAGGTACAATACTTTTATTCCCTGCCGATAGAAAAGATACGTACTTTTGAGCATAACGCATTAGAAGACCACTGTCAATTTGAGTCAATTATATGAAGTCTGGTCAGAATTATCTCTCCATTTTCTTCTCTGGAGCACCTCTGTCTTCTGTCAGATAAGCGATGGCATGCAATTGGATTAAATGTGTTGTGTTGATTCATATGTTGATCTAGGTGTCCTGTAGTAGTGACCGCGTCTGTAGGCAGAAATGTATGGGGGCCCCTATCTTCCTGACATGGGTCTGGGTCCGTCATTGAAAACCCCTTCAATTAATATACTGAATAAGATCATATCCCTTATATCTGACAGGTACAGGTTGTTTACAATAGAAGACTGTGCGTCGGGAAACCAATCGCTCTGGGTTCGTTGGAAGTAGTCTTGTGTCATATGGTGAACAAATCGGATTATACTGCTCTCTTCGTCAACTAGAACCAGCTCAGTACATATAGAGACTATGTCTTTAATTTGGGGAACGCTATCTTTATTAAGATCTGGCTTATTGGCTTTAAATGGCTAGTGCATATTGGAGTTCTAGCTTTGTTAGCGGCCTTTTTGCACACGTTATCCACGACAGGACCTGCTTGGCACGCTCTGCGTGCTCCCCGAGTCGTCCTTGAATTCGCGCCATAGCGGTGTCGTAAGCAGCATCGTAGGCATTTGACCCAAACTAGCTGGTCTGGGGTTCTTCGGATGCACTCATACTGTCCAAACGTCCAGAGAGATCGGGGTTTACGGAATTTTCTATAAATCAACGAGTGTTTGACCTGTTGGTTTGACGCAGCATAGAATCCACAAAATACAAAGCATCGCGGGGTCAACAGGATTGCGGGCTGGCACTGGCACTGGCATCCTCCTCCGTGTGTTCTCACTAAACACGATCCGTTAGGGGAGCACTACAGGTACATGGATACCCGAGCAAGGACTAGGATATTAATCCCATCTTATCAGTTAAATAACAAACGGATTAGCCTAATCCTCTCTTTGTTATCAACCCTACTTGTGCAAACCCGATGCCTAACTAGCATCTTCTCATCTCTTAGAAAACCTCTATGGGCCATTAGGCCGGTGGCTCGAGCAGCACCTTGGACTACCTGGCGCTATGTCTAGTCCTGCCGGTCCTTGCCGCATATATCCTTGATACATACAGATTAAGATTCTAGTCCCCTCCTATGCTTCAACTGGCCATGACCTTCAAGTCCATCCAACTACGCATTGCTTTCGATAAACGTCCCTTACTACGTCATCGACAGCAAGTGCTAGCGTGCGTGATATAGCTTTCCATGAGGTCTCAGGAGCGGGACTTATTAGGAAAGTTTAATTAATTCCCTTGTTGGCTAGCAGCACACTGCTGGATTCTGTACGTGGACTTGCCCTGCACATATTTTTAAATTGGCACACGCAGGATGAGATGGAAGGATCATACCGAAATCCCTTGGCCGCTTTCCTGTTTCTATATTAGCAACATTTATTTGGCCAGATAACGGGCGGGTTTGAGCTCGGTAGGTTGCCTAATCTTAAAGGACAACAGAGCTCGGTCGGATAAATTGGACAATGATTCTATTTGCTTGGACAAGTGTTTCATAGGCTCTGATCCCCGCTGATTAAATAGATTAACTTTAAAAAACTCCAATAAAACTTATCCTTAGCTACATCATAGCACAAGCTATCAGTCACTGTTTTACTTTCTAAACACTAACAGAAGAGCTTTGCTCACTAATAGCAAGATATAGAGAGTAGATTATTATATAAAAAGATAACTATAACTGCGATCACTATAAGAGCAAGCTTAAATGTATATAAAAAGGTAGCTGAAGTGATCTTGTATATAAACCCTGCTTAACACAAAGATGTTATGCTCGAATTACTCTATCTCCTTAAATAATCCCGCAAGTCCAAGCGTAAAGTCATCAGTTTCAAAACGCATTGCAGCAGCTATCTCTTCAAAGGCCTTGTGCATCATAAACATAGTAATCTGGGAAAAAAAAGAATACCTATTATTGCTGTGTATACAGCAACCATGTTGAACAAGTAATTTTACTACAGAGTCTTGAGACTTTTGTGAAGCCCACATTAATGGAGTGAGACCAGTATGATCTTGAGAGGTTTCATCGAATCTTTTATCTGCAATAAGGAGTTCAATGACAGTCTTATGGCCTTTGGCGGCTGCCCAAGAAAGGGCTGTACGACCATTCGCGTCGCTGGACCGTAGATCCACATTTTGCTGTGTGAGTAACAGGCTAACAATCTTGTCGTGGCCACTGTCTGAAGCTCGAATAAGGGGCGTTGAACCATAATTATTAGCCACGGTCAGATCGGCTCCCTTTTCGAGAAGAAGCTTGACCACTTCGATATGGCCATTGCCTAAAGCTGAGTTCAGCGGTGTCCATCCATCCTTGTCTGCCACTGCTAGGTCGGCCCCCTTTTCAACAAGAAGCTTGACCACTTCGATATGGCCGTTGCCTAAAGCTGAGTTCAGCGGTGTCCATCCATCCTTGTCTGCCACTGCTAGGTCGGCCCCCTTTTCAACAAGAAGCTTGACCACTTCGATATGGCCGTTGTTTGAAGCTGAGTTCAGTGGTGTCCATCCATTCTTGTCTGCCACTGCTAGGTCGGCCCCCTTTTCAAGAAGAAGCTTGACCACTTCGATATGGCCACTGTCTGAAGCTGAGTTCAGTGGTGTCCATCCATAATTGTTTGCCACTGTTAGGTCGGCCCCCTCTTCCAGAAGGAGCTTGACAACTTCAACGCATCCTTCACTTGCCCCCGCATATATGGGAGTCCTTCCTTCATTGCTTGCAATATTCACACTCGCCCCTTTCTTCAAAAGCTGTATCACACCTGAAACCCAGCTCTTTGAGGAAGCAGCGAGTATTGCCGTTCGGTTTGATGAGTCAACACAGTTTACATCCATTCCTACATTCTCTATGAGGTTCGCAACTGTCTCTGAAAAGCCGAGAAGCGACGCGTAAAATAGCGGATTCCCTAATAAAACCTCCCCTTCATACTGTATCATCCGGTTTTGTAATGCACTCTCGCTATCCTTTCTCCATGACTCCCAGTTCTCATTTGTTGGAGAGAAAAAGAGATTAATAAGTTCGGTGACCTCTTTCGAATTGATGATTCCTTGCTTTACGTGCTTATGCCACGAATTCGCAGCGTACCCTCGGAACGCTTGGATTACAGAATCAACCCTTTCTAGTTGCTCTATACCTCTCCAAACATCCTGACAATTGAGGTAACGGATGCATGTTTTTGCAAGAATATTGCTCTGGATTGCCTCATTTGAAGATCGCAACTGCTCGTTTGTGATGAGTTCATCGGGACGTGCTGGCATATGACACAAAAGGTATTGCCTAACTGAGAAATGACTCAGATGTATAGTCGAATGACCCAGGCCTGAAGCTAATTCTGCCTTTCGAACTTCAATAAGAGATCCACAAAGTTCTACTATTTCAGTCTTGACATAGATCTCGTCAATCGAGTCGGGCAGTTCTGTATAGTCCAGCGCGGCGCAATCATCGTCCGCAAGAAGCAGAGCCTCAGTAATCTCGTAGATAGTCATTGGACGTAATGCAAATGTTGCCCACCTCAAAATCGAAAATGCCCGATATCTGCTAATATCCGCAAGATTCCTGATCCTTTCCCAGTTGCGATCATAAATACGATCCAGTCTATTAGGTGCCTCATCAATAAGTCGTTGAAGTTGTTTAAGATTTTTGCCACCCTTTAAGTCGGGTTCCAGTAATTTAATTCCTAGAAACATTGACTCGCATCGATCGACCATTCTGTGCGCGAGTTCTCGCCGTTGCGTTTCAGTTTTGTTGGAGAGCTTCTCTTCAACAATGCTTTGGGAAAACAGGGTAGCGTCGGATTCAACATCCTGCGGAAGGATCTGCAACTCAACCAGTTCACACTCCAGAATAGTCTTGTTGTTGTTCAGGCCTTCTCGAATCTCCTGCTCATTGCGACTAACAACTAGAAGCCGTGATTTCGATTTTGAGATGATATGCCTGACAGATTTGAGAAACTCCAATAGAGACTCCCTATGGATTATTTTGCTGTCATTCTCTCGCATGGCACACTCATCGAGGCCGTCTACAACGAATATACATTCCGGTATATTCTGTGTAATTGATTCAAAAAGCTCCTCAATATCAGTTCGCGATGCAACACGCCCATCAGTTGCCTCCAGTTTCTCTTGGGCGATATTAAATGCATCTCGGTTTTGAATCGTAATCTGGGAGATCCAGGGCCTCATGATAGCAAAAGGATTCTCACGGCTTTCTAGCTCTGAGGAAAAGAAGAAGTATGCCAGTGGCGCGCTAGAGTTCGCTATTAGGTGCTGAACAATTCTTGCGCAAAGAATGGTTTTTCCATATCCGGGTGGCCCGTGAACCCATAAGAGTTTTGCATTGTTTGATGGAAGCAATTGCCATTGCAAGAACTCGGACCGATTAAGGATCCAATCACAAGTACCATCCAGTCTCCTACGGACGGAATCGTCATACATCTGTTTTGAATCATGCGTGTCGAGCCATTCGTTCAGCCCTTTGCGGGTCTCATCTGAACGGGTTAATGATTATTCGATGTGGGAGAGAGGAGGGTCTTACTATCTAGCTGTTTTTTAACATCGGCCAACATCCTTTGAACATCAAAATGCCACGAAGTTTGTCCTGTTTTTATCAGTATATGAGTGGAGATAATGTGCAATTGGCTATGGGACATACCATTAAGAGAGGCAAGATTGCTATGTCTTCCTTCTGATATTATATGGCCTGGAACAGTTGATTGGTCTGGAGGAACGAGGTCATATAGCTTCTGGACCAGAGCGTCAAATGATTCGACTAGTGCAAGAAACCGCGTCTTGCTTCTCAGAGCCCATCCAAGTCTACTCTTTCGTGACGTTGCGCCCTGGTACTTCTCAAATTGTGGACGCCCTCTAGGAAGGACGGTCTTGCTATGGGCCAGCGTATCAACTGAACCGGAGATGGGCCGCAAACCAGAGGTGAAATTGCCTGTATCGTCATCGAAATGCTTGATAGATTGTAAGATCTCATCAACTACCGGTCGAACTGACGGGTCGTCGAGGGCTTTGTGATAGCCGTCTCCATGTTTGCTCTTGTCAATACCTACGCGCTGACCCCATTGCCGGAATCGAATCTTGTCGGCTTTAAAACGAGCTATGAGAGAACCGAATTCGGCTCCAAAATCTTTATAGGAGTCCCACCTTTCGACGATATCCAGACAGGTACTAAAGATTCCGATGAGTCCTACGATACCTACTGCCAAGCCTGCAGGTTCCATGGGGTATGAGAAATCGCGGGGGCTGATGATCACGAGGACCCGAATAAGAGGGATGTCGATTTGAGGGGTGAGACGAAGGATGAGATGGAATACCAATAATTGGGAAGGGCTGTTTTATCCACTGGCCAAGAGCGATATGGTTGTGAGAGAGGAGGAAAGACGGAGAGGGGTGATGCGCAAAGGACGATGGGAATGAATAGATGAATGTGTACGCGTGCAGTGGCGCATGCTCCAGCCGACAGCCATGCTGTAAAATGCGGTAAGATGGGGGACACAGCTGCCACCCTCCATCAGCAACGCATCACCCAATGAAAGGTTGATAATTCCTTATACAGGCAAACCATCAGGCTAACTAGATGGCGTTCTTTTTCTTTAAGAGTAGACTTGGACACAGCCACGTCCTGAGGGAACTGCATTGGCCACAAAAAGGGACAAGGAAAGTGCATACAAGGCGAGACGTGGGTGCCAGCGGCAGGGCAAAAGAAAACTTGGCCAGAGAATAACTAATGGTCTTCCGAACTGCTACAGCAGGACTTAGCTAGTATGCCCTGCCCCCATTACTATTTCGTAGGGGCAGGATTAGCGCACAAACCCCCCTACCCCTCGTCAAACTACAACCTTTCCCTTTCCTTCTACTTTTTGTTCTTGGAAAGGTTCCGCTTTTTCCCTGGTTAGGAAATATTTCGACCTTCTTCTGGCGGCGACAGTCTGCTGATACAGATTCAGAGGCGTAGGTGTATATAATTAACATGAACAAAGTCGTGGCCATGGCGTATATAATCCGCATACAGTATTGCGGACATGGTGTGCTACGTAAGAAAAGACGCAGATGTATATTGGCAAGCTACGGAAATAAGATCAACGCATTATGGAAAAGATGTGAAGGCTCCGAGGGGAATATCGTCGGGCCCGGAACAAATCGGCAATTTTTTTCCTCGTGTTCCCGCGCCTAATATCAATACTAGTAGATGTGCCAGCCCCGGAAAAGGCAGCCTAGTTGCGACAGCAATCACACTGAAAGTCCGCCGAACTCGAAACGCCAGACCTGTTTACCCACTCCATGATAGTCGGGAACAAAACTGTAGCGACCAACGTGGTTGACAGTCGAGAGTGGTCCTCTTCCACCAGCGTCTTCTTCCGTACAGCTACAACGTGCTCAAATATCTCGATGGCCTCTTTGATCCGCCGGTCATCGAGGTAGGCGCTCGCGAGCTCGTGTTCCGACGCCAGTCGAGAGTGGTCCTCTTCGTGCAAACATCCTTCCCTCCACCAGTACGTCTCTTCCAAGGCCACAATCGCTTCTTTAAACCGTCGATCCGCAGTTAAGCAACGTCCCACGCGGTACGATAGATCAGATCTCTCTTCACCCTCGTACTCCTTGCTCCTCCGGAGAGCACATAATGCATGTGGTAGATACTCCCTCCACAAGAACCGGTTCGCTTTATCATCCCGTGGGAAAATCGACGCCAGGTGCTGAACGGCATTGCTTTGCGTCTCTTTTACGGCATTCTGCTTTCATACCCATACCCGTATAGCAATATGTACCAGGCGGTGGATGTTGAATATGTCGTCGTCCCCTCGCCGGACAAGAAATGCATATCCACAAGGCACGTCGATCGCGGTTTCGACGTCTTCGCCGGGCGGCCGTCACCTGGCCGGACTATCAGAGAGGGCATTGCCGACATACATGCTGGAAGTCCTGCTAGCAGCAATGCGTCTTTGTTGCCTGATGAGATCCCACGCTCCTCGCAGAAAAGGTACTCTGTAGGCCTGTGCTAGAGCCGCCGGGATGGGCCACTTATCGGACAGTAGATGGTCTAAGGCGCCTGTCTTGCCGGTCTTGGCTGCCCTGGGCTAGTGGTGTTAGCGCCGAAACTGTAGGCTATCCTGGCCTCACTAGGGTGGGGGGACAGCACTATCGGCTACTGCTGATATACCCCATGCAGGGCGTAGAAGGCAAGCAAATTAACAAATTCGATTGAATTCCGCAATATGCTTTGACGTAGCTATTAAAAAAGATTTCATATATTACATTTCTTTAAATCTATTCATCTACATTCCCTAGGTATGAGTAGAAAATATGGTGGTACGTTTATTAATCTCGATAATGATTCAAGTCAAAGGCGCAAACCCTCTCTAGCCTCGAGCTTGGCCCCTGGCTGGAGAGGAAAGCGTCATATAAATCCATGGCTGTGAGCCACCACTGTTTTCTGTCAGGGTCTCTAAGGACTGATGCGACTTTGGCTCTACAACAAACAAATCGCGTAACTAAGGCAGAGGAGTCGACCAGCAATTTGGCCTTTAAATTCTGATCTAACCCAGCACAACTATAGCATTCATTAGAGTCGAGCGCACGAGCGCGCAAACTTGAAAAGACGCTAGAGATGGTGTCGGGTGTTGTGCCAGGCTCGGGCAACGGCATAGGTCCGCCGAAAAATGACTCCAAGACCTCGCGGCTCTTTTCGGCCATGTTGCGCATGACGAGGTTATAGGCAATTTGATGAGCGAGCTCTGCTGTGACTGGGGCGATGCCTAGGCAATACTTGTCGTGATGGAATGTTGGGTTTTCCCTCAGGTAAACAGCGAGGGCCTGTTGGCTTGCAAGATCGAGCAAGGTGGGCTGGGGCGAGGCGGCGAGTCGAGTGAGTAACTATGGGGTTAGGGCGATGTCAGCAGGACGCAAGTGAGACCAGAGGGCATCGGACTGGGGCTCTTAACCTTAGGGGCAAGGAAAATCGATTCGACGCAAGCTACCTCGTCGGCCTTCCAGGATGGCGGCAGCCTATCAGAAGCCCAGCAGGCTTTTTTATTAAAGGGTAAAAACAGCTTCAGAGATCTAATATCCCTCCATTCCTCGCTCACGTGGCGCGAGAATTGTATATCGCTGGTCGAGACAGGAAACGAAATGTTGTGAGAGTGGAGAAGCTGCAGGACATCGACGAGACTTTGCTGGAGCGCATCGAGGTAGGGTAACTTGTTCGGGAGGGTTTCTTGACAGCAGAGGGCCTCGAGAAGGTCGTCAAAAAAGAGTCGATAGCTGGCGCTGGGAAAGGACGCAGCTCACGCTAATTTAAGAACCCTGGAAGTGTGCTGCCCTGCACGTCCAAGCCGTGTCTTCTTTCCCAAACCATTGCCACGGCTGCGCTCGTTCCGCCTTGAGGGATGTGTAGTTGATGAGGAGTCTCTAGTACTAGTCTATGCCCGGTCCCCATTGTCTCGAATGGAGCTCTGCGATGTCACACTGGCTGAGGGCACTTGGAAGTCGTGTCTATCCCGAATGAGGTCATCATCCCCTAAGCCAGTCTTTGACCTTCAGGGCACATTTGATGGTTATGATCCACTGTGCTCACGACTTCGTCTTCGAGGTACAACGCTAGATTTATTGCAAGAATTCATGGCTAGTGACGTGTCATGGCCATTTTAATAGCGTCAATCAGAGTATTTCAGTTCCATACTACAACCATGTCATAGGAAAAAGCAACTCCGGCACCCGCCCCCGCCGCCACCCTTAACATCGTGTCTACCGTAGAGACTTGGAGAGATCACAGTATGGCATGTAATTACCCCGTGAGATAGACTTGGTGGGCTGTCGGGAAGTGTCGCACATCTTGCTCACGTCTAGCGTGACCGAGCTTGAATAGACCGGGCGATGAGAAAGCTAAGATAGCGTGGGAAGCTCAAAAGAACGTCGACGCAAATTGAAACTCAATCCCAATAGCAAGACTAGAACATAGCAGCAGAACAAAGTCTCTCTCGAGGTCCTGGGGTTGAAGTTGGTTACTCGGCCTTCTTTATTTGCTTCTGATGGCTTGCGAGTTCTTCATGAAGCCTTCCCAATGTTGCTTTGAGGCCAAGTGGCCATGGCGGTCACCTATGTATAGGCTGAGGTAAGCAGTGCTTACTAAGGTCTATCAAGACATGATACATACCATCGCCTAGATGCTGATCACACCAAATCTGGGCTCCTGGAATATATATTTCTGTGTAGGTTTTAATCTCGCTCTAGATATACTGGCCTCTGGTTTCTCTTATCTGTCGTTTGACGTTGCTGTCCATGATATTATCGACACTATCCTCAATGGCCGGACCCATGACAGGCAGGTAACTAGAAATAAGCGCTGCTATGTAGCAGATAATTATATGGCACCTCTAGTGCTACCATTGACTTTGTGATAGGCTTATATAGGTGCAGCTCCCATCTGCAAATGGCGGCCAGCCGTCTGCAGACTTTAGAATTCAGGGTGAGCTATCGCAACATGAAGAGGAATCAAGCGTATAGGCGGGAAGGCATGTTTTTATATTATTTATTAATGGTCCCAATTACGAGAGCGATCTTTTTTGGGTTGGATAGTTTTAGTTTGTCGCCGGAGCCGATGTTTCGTCGATACAAACCCGTCTACTAACTTGAAAGGCTTGGTGAAGCATTCTCCCGGTAGCCTTCCCCCACCAGGACACATTGAATAGTGCTTAGCTTTGGGAACAGTTGCGAATCGCGGTAAATCTTCCAAGTTCAGAGGAAATTAGCACCCTTTAGCTATGTTGCACTCAAGCTCTCTAATACTACTAACTTATTTTGGGAGGAGGGGGGGCATGTACTGGTTGCTATACCGTGGTGACCTGTGAATATGAATCGCCGATTATGGTAAAGAGAGCAGAGAATCTATAGCATTCCAGGCCTACTGTGGCGTAGAGCCCTAGTAAACCCGTGCCGCTGTTCAATTGCGGTCATAACCGGATGTAACGCTAGCCAATGCCTTCGCATACAGTAAGAGCACAAGTCTCCTCGCTCCTTCCCCCCTTCTTCCCTTCCCTTCTTGCATCTCGCCTCATTGGCAGCCATATAATAGCCATCATATTAATATATGGTCCCCAGCGCTGCTTCCCATCGGTATATACTATTAGGCTTCTCCTTCTTTCTCTTATACAACCGCTAAGAGTTGAACACAGCCGGAACAACATCGCACAGAACGACCGGTCATGGCTCCAAAAACTCGAAACCAAAATCCGCGTACGAACACAACCAGAACGAACAAAGTCCAGAAGAGCCAATCGCGGCGTCAGACGTCCTCCGCGTCCCAGAAGCGCGCAACTACGCAGCAGGACAGAACCCAACCGTTCTACAACGGTCACTTGTTCAGGCTTTGTACCTGTTGCGATGATTACACCACCACCAGACTTAGCTGCCCTAACACTGTGCCGCCTATAAACATAACCGCTTTAGACAGCGTCATCGTCGAAAGGGCTGTGAGCCTATTTGCAAACTCCTTGCGTGGCGCGGAGTCTGATGGCTATTGCCCTATCTTCCTCTCAGCTCGTGTTTACCACTGCTTGGCCTACGTTACGACTCGCTGTCGACAGCTACAAGCAATTCGACCAAGGCTGTCCTATGATTGGATTCCATCTCGTAGTCCGAAAGATTAGCTCGTTGCATGATTCAGTAATTACCGCCTTCTATAACGCAATTACAAATGCTCTATCCCATAACGAGCTTTTTGGAGACGTGGTGGAGTCTAACATGTTTCCACGGGAGCTGGCACTTCACGCCCAAGTGGAGGTTTTGGAAAAGAACACTACTGGAATCAGAACCCCTTGCTTGTGCTATCCGGGAAAAGATCCAAGAGTCTGCGGTTTCGTTCTCGAAATTGGCATTGGCGAGAAAACCAAACACCTAACTTAGCGCGCTCGTACATTGAGAAGGGGACGCTCTGTGTTAGGACGATTAGCATAGAAAGAAGCTACGGAGGCCTCACCGGGGACTGGCATTACTCACTGTATTATCGAGGCGAGCAGGAGCCAGCAACCACGGACACGCCAGCACGATACTGTGTTGCTTATGGCGTGCAGAGCGAGCCGTTGCTGCCTAACGACGGCAAGCAGCCCCTGACCCTTAGTCTGTTCGACTTTTTCCCAGCCGACATCATGGGAGAACATTCTATGAGAGATCGCGAAGACCCGGAGACCTTTGTACCAATCCTGGACGGCACGCAGTTGTGTTTTAGGAACTTATGGGGGAGCATTGTGTCGAATTCATTGGATGTTAAGCCCTTGCTAGAAAAATTAGAGATGCGGGAGCGCAACAGTGAAGAGATGTAACAATGGCTGCTGCGTTGGGGTTTACGGACTGACAGGTGTGCTGGGTCTGTTTTTAGGGATAGGACAACTCGCTCCCCACCCAGGAGCTGCGTTTTTGAACCATCCTCACCGCACTGCAGATTGACTGACTATAAACGAGTATTTCAATACATACAATGCATATGGCCTACGTGAAGCCTGGTGCTACCACCGATCATGTCTTTCATGATGCCGTCATCGATTTCCAGCCTCTTGTCATCAATACAATCCCACCCTATGAACATTCTCGCGTCGCGGTTATAACGTAACTCAACATGGGACCGGTCCCCATTCACCCGAATCACAATTACCAGTTCAGAGAGGCGGGCACAGCGATCGCACTGAAACTCCGCCGCACCCGAGACCCCAGACCTGTTCACCCACTCCATAATAGTCGGGAATAAAACCGTAGCAACGAGCGTAGTCGACTCGGGAATCCAATACCCCAGGGCATGAGGAGTATTCTCTGCATAAGGATTGGATTTCATGTGTGGCTGGCGTACTTTCTTGTAACCAACGCCGTCAATTCTCAACGTCATTATCACGGTCAGAAAACTGAGTCTGACTTAATTTCTGCCTTCGAGCAACTTACCCCGGCAGAGAAAGAAGCAATTGGGCATAATAGCTTGGGTCAGGTCACAATTCATGAATCCGTGAAACAGGAGGTGAAGGATGGGTCCGAAAGGTGTCAGTGTATGTGTCGGGCTCAATTCGGGTTTCGCTTGAAGCTACCGGTAATTCATTCTAAAGAGCTCCTAATGACAGCAGTGCTAGCACCTCCGTCCCTGGGGAGTGGTTCTGCTGATTATGCGCTACACACCGAATCGCATAATGTCACTTTACCTAGGGAGCAGCATCAGAAGCTAGATAAAGCTGATATTGGTGGTATTATGGGTGTTTTCCCTCCTTACATGTGTAGCGCAATTGTAAAAGACAATGAACCTCCTAGCGGGACGATTTCAAGCGAAAAAATTGAAAGCCCGTAGGCAGAGAAAGAAAAGAGAAGAACGGAACCGAGGAAGCCAGTTTCGCATTGTACAACAAAATTATCTCGATCAACTATATCAGTAGGTTATGTAATAATCATCCAATAAGGTACACGTAAGTAAACAAAGACCGCCCCGTTAACCGAATTTGGCGCTGCTCCTGAAATCGGGCTGCTCTGTCTCATCCCATTCCCCGTACAGGGTCCGGGCCATTTACGGAAGCCGGGTTTGTGGACACAAGTGCTTTTCAAATGGCAATGCCCAAATATGGGCGTTCGAGATGTCGTAGCTCGGCCCCAGGTTCGGGTAGCGTCCAATACTTTTATAAATGTACCTACGATATAAGTTCGAGAAGCCGGTTAAAGATCTTTGTGCTTTTTGAAATATAACCACTTCCACTCCTGGAATCGCAGAGCTAAAAGCCATTACCCAGGCCATCGCGAGATACACAGGAAGTATATATAGTTGTGTTCCAGAAATGGCGCGACAGTTGTGCACCTACATGCCTTTGCCTGAAGAAATAAAGCGCCGAAACTCCATCGCAAACGCATATGATCGGTTAACAAAACAACCAAAAGACCGTAGGGTGCGGCGGAAGAGGAGAAAGTTAGTACAGACTACTTCTTACCTCTCTCGTAGACTTATCGGCTCCGACCCAATCCATTTTTTTGCCAAGAACTGCAAGGAGACAATCTCACCATGGGTTGCAATACTCCGCCGAACTACGCCGCCAGCTGATATCACGAGTTCGGATCCCCGTTTCGTGGCTGCATTCCGGTTTCTGGACACCTATTTATGCAGTGGGGGGCAGGGCACATCCATGCTCCGGCGACTGGCCTATTTCCAGCATTTACGGTTATCAGATTCCCTTGAAGCCATAATCAAAACTGAGAGGGCAAATGGAGTCCCCCGGAAGTCGGGGTATCGTGATATAAGCATCGTGATGGATATTTACGAGCGTGCGCAAGTAAGCCGTATAGATACAGGGGCACTAAGACGTACACTTTACGAACGCAGACGAACAAGTAGGGGTTGGACGACGCTTGCGGGGCCATCCCCCCTCTTTCTCCTGGTCTACTCGGACGTAGCCGAGACGATCATGTATGTGCATACCTCTACTCCACGGACGAGTATGGAACTTATATTTCAAAAGCCACAGGTCCTCTGGCGTTGACAAAACCACCATGGCGACCCTGGCTGCCAACGTCTATCGGGCCACTCCGTCTGGGCTTGTAGATGTCTGTGCTCGAATAACGGAATTAGCCGAGGCGGCAAGCAGGTCCGGACGCATGGAGGAGCTGCACAAAGTCATAAAGGGGATAGGACTCGAGATCCAGACAGAATAAGACCTAGCCGTAGGCTAGGGATATGCTATGGGGCCATAGTGGATACCCTTCCTCAATCTGGCCAAGCTGCGTTGGGAGGGGAAGGGGGGCAGTAGGTATCGTACTTGTTGAGGTACATACCAGTGCTATTTGCTGTATCAGTTGCACTTTGTTGCGTCTACCTCGCTGAGCCTAAGCTTGTTGCACCTCAGTGCAGGCTACTGCCCTATCCAACCCCCCTGGCTCCTAACCTTGCTGCGCGTGCTTGCACATTGGATTTAGAGCCCTCTTCCAACCCTTGAGACTATCTTGCACTTCGTTTTTGAATTCCATGCACTTGCCTGCATCTGCCTGCACCCCCTCGCACTTTCAATGCCCCATTGCACTATGGCCTCATCCCTCTACCCTTCTCTACACCGTAGCCCTCCGTATCGTAACATCATTGCTACTTACCTCGTCCTCTCCTATCTCTCGTCCCGCCAATCATCTAGATAGCGGAACCTGTTCAAGCCCCTCTTGCCAATAGGCAGCAGCTTTCCGCGCTAGGCCACCCTACATTTAGGAATAGTCGAATATAATTCTATAGAGCGTCGGATAGCCTGGTAAGCCCGGTAAGCCGGGTACGTATAGCCAAAGAGCCGATGGAGAGCCTCGTATTGGTTGCTTACGCCGGGATTTGAAGAGTCGCGTCGTGACGTTCCATGTGTACTCATAACATAGATGATTTTTGCTCCCTTACAGGCCACATCTCCCATCCCAAGTAGCCCTACATAACATAGCGCATCTCTTTTTCTTCTGTAAAATAATCAGTAAATATGCGCTTATAAGAAAACCACGAGAGTGGGTGAATATGCGATCACTTACTTTAGTAGCTGTCCAACTAGGTTACGCTGCCCTAGGTTCCTTGCCACAAGTAGGGCATTTAAAATCCTTCAGGCCCTTATCCTTACAAAATTCGCATTTAGGTGGTTGTGAAACTTCCATTGTTGATGTTAGGTAGGTTGTGGCAGAAGACCTTCTTTTCGAGTGCTACTATAGCTTCTTCAAGACTATTATGATCAAGGGTGAGGATATATGAATGTGATCGTGTACAATTGTGCGATTTGGAAGCGTAGTCGGCCGTCTAAAACTACCCTACAATGCGTTAGGAACATGCTGTCACCGGAGGAAGTGATATCATACTTGCCACCCTCAGTCAGTCTCTCATCACCTGCTACCCAAGGCTCCAAGTCTGCAACTTCGAGGGCATCGACTTCATATAGCCCCCTCTGACCCTCGATAGTGCGCAACTCGTGTATGTGTGAGCCGCGATAATAATCTACTCGCGATCCCCTAGCCAATACGTGAACCATCAAAGCGAGGCGGCCAGCTTTCGGGCCACCCTTCACGTGGCACTCGACGAAACCAGGACGGTTTCCGTATCGTAGCCAATGGGCGAGAACGCATTTTTTGGGGCCAAAAAAAGCTTTAACCGCGGTCCGAAAACGCTACTAGAAATCAGCTTGTCGCTACATTCTTATTTTGGACCCTTTACCTTGTCATCAAGGACTTGTCGCTTGAGAAATTCAAGGCCTTATTCTGTGAAGAACTGGAAGTTTCTCAACTCCAGATCATTGACATCCCTTTCAGTGGTCAGGTCATCTAACGGAAGGAAGCCACTTTCGAGTAAGACTTTCGAATCCAGATCGACAGTGGTTTGCGCCATCGATAACAGACTATTAGTAAGTGTCTTGTTGGTGCCTAAGCAACGGGGTACAATAAGTTCTGGCGATTCTGGGAAGAACTTTTCAAGGTAGCCTCACTAAATGGCTGAGAAGCAAAAGCGTGAACAAGACCTAGTAGCGAGCTCGGACCGGCCATAAGCTCCAAACATGGACCGGGCCTTGCATGACCTATTTAAGTTAACAACTTTTCGATACTGTATCCCTGTTAGCCGATACGAAAGGTCACATTTGTTATACTAAAGGTTCAGTGCAGAAGCGCTAAGACTAGAGCAGAATGATAGATCAGTTGATCTATTCTTCTGCACAGTGATTATAGTTCCTCACTAGGCGGCTCGAAGGCAGAGGGTAGTAGGTGTCTCAAAGTTCATCATTATTACATCTTGTATACTAGTATATCCTCACTGTTCATCTATGACTTTATCATAGAACCCCAACTTCCCGTTTTTATAAGCTATTATCGAATAGGCTAAGGCCAAACTTCGCTTGTTTTGAAGACACCTTGAAAGCGCATGATCTTTGTGTTTCACCGATTTCACCATCCGCACACAGTCTTCTCAGTCTTTCCACCGCTGCTTTTGTTGGCCATCCACTGGCTGTCCGTCTTCGTGATAATTATCGGGCGAATCGAATGAAACAGGCATGACGTTTAAGAAACCTGGGAACGTAACAAGCTGCAGAGGTAAGGTACATACACCTTCCCAGTCAATAATACCGAGAACTTGAAAACTCTCATCGACAACTATGTTGCTGTGAAGAAAGTCGGCGTGGCAAAGTGGAAATGGCCCTTGATTATTACACGACATTCGCCTGGCCACCGCCTTAATTTGGGATGGGAACTCGTTGATAGCCGCCAGGACTCGCTGTGCCGGTCCTCCTTTCATCATCTCTAGAATTCTGTCCTTTCCAAGCGGAAACCTAATGTGCTCCGCCCAAGCCTCGAAGAATGAAGTCGCGGAGTCGACAGTAGAAACCGAAAAAGAATTAGCAGAGGTTATGTCGCGCCACGCCGTCGTACCCCCAGCCGCTATGGGCGTGTCTTTTAGCAAGAGCGAGGATATGTCAGGGGGGTGTAGCAGTTTTGGATCTGGAAAATTGAGCTGGCTGAGTACTTCACTTTGGGTAGCGGGTGTCTGAATAAGTGTAGATTTTCTTTTAGAAGGGGCAAGTCTATTTTGGGTAGGGATGTTTGTCTTTCCCTGCGATATGTAGGGTGGAAGTTGCACGTCCGTTGTAGACAGGTAACCGGAAAGTCGTCCCCCAGTGGAAGATTTTGGAATTAAAGAAAGCTGCTTCGAGAAATCTCATGGTTGTTATCCTTATCTGCTCGCCCATTGTGTTAGTTTGTTTGGATGTGCTACAGCTAACAAAGGACAGCATTTTACTGATATACCTTTTCCGTCACTTCGTCGCCTCCGCTTTCTAGTCTTACCTGCAATGGTGCTTGGTACTTTATTCGGCAGCAGATCGACCTGTTCAGCAGGAACTTGTGCAGGCTGGCTGTGGTGGACCCGTTCGAGCACCCTGCGAACTGCCGTGGATAATGTCTAGAGGTCGATCTGTTCCTGGTCTAGGAGCGTGGTGAACACGCCGAAAAGACGGTTTTCTATCATTGAAACTCGTTCCTCCGGCACGGAAACAAGGCCAGCAGGAGCTTTGGCCCCCAGGCCAAAGACTAGCGACGTCGGAGACGGTATTTCTAGTGCTGGATGAAAAGGGCATTTCGGCACTCTCGGCGAATCCTGTATCTTTCGCCCCTGGGCGGGCAACATCAGATACCCCTTCTACCACGCAAGGTGATGACGATGTGCATATGGATGATTTTGGGAGTGACGCAGCGCGCGACTCCGCTCTCAGATCGACGTCATCTTCGCCACCCTTATTGCCACATTCCCAGAGATACTCAACATCGCTATTCACGACATCAGAGATTCGACACTAATGAGAGGGGTGGTTGCGTAAAAGGACATTTGAAGAGGCGGCGGCTTTAAGGCCCTTCTAAACAGGTTGGGTCTAAGGCATTGCTTTTATAACCTGTAGATTACAGGGTATCCTTAACAGAACTAAATTTGCATAGTCCTTCTATACCTACCTTATGAAATAACGAAGGAGAGCAGTCGAAAGGGTGTGCGGATGTCTGGAGACGTAGGGCAAGGTGTCAGATATAAGGATAACTGGCTGGAACGTAGCAGGGCTTTGATATACATAGGTAGGCAACAGTCTCGTGCCCATAGGCTATCCGCGCGGCAATACTATTAAAAGGACCTAATCCTCAGCGTCTAAGAAGCGCCATGGCCCATGGTGAATGAGTCGCTGGCTCCGCAGGGTCTTATGTTGCTATCGCTGACCTGATTATGAGCAGACCGCGGCATTGGTCATAACGATATGGTGTTGGGTTACATGCTGTGTGCTACATTCAGTGTCGAGTCACACGACGTGAGTTACATACTGTGAGCCACATATAATGCTATGCTACACGCTGTGAGCTACATTCAGTGTCAAGTTACATGATGTGAGTTACAGGAGACCGGTCCCCTATAGGGCCCGCCAATGCCTTTTCGGAACGAGCCTGAGAAGCAAGGCATATTTAAGTGCCTTATGAAAGAAGGTGGTGGCACTGACACCGACGTGGTCTAGTAGGGACATATGGACTAGATGGTAGGGCTTAGCACCTGCTATGCCCCGTTTCTGGCGCTGTAATGGAAGAGCCTGTTCCCGATAGACTGGAAGAAGCAGTGTGATTTGATTGGCCGGTCTTTGCCGGGCAGAGCAATTAAAAAGGAGAAAGGAGAAGAGCTAGAGATTTCTCCCTCCCCCGCGCTGCCGGCTGGCAGATAGTGCCAGGCGTTATAACAGCTGGCATCGACCGACCTTAGAGAGAGAGTACTGTGTTCGCTCAACGCCGACGACACAACAACTCGGAAAACCAGCAAAATAGAAAACACACACGTTCTCACTATTGGCCACACCGCACATGTTGATAATGGCGTACCTGGGTCGACAAGTTTAAATATCTAGATCTTTCTTGGGATTGATTCTTCGATGTACACTCAACCTCGATGTACCGAGATGACAGAAGTCTGCAAGGATGGCCAGCCTGCCTACTACCTTGAACTAAACAACGCGATTGGACAGACCTGCAGGTCTCGTGAGTGGCGCAGTCTCTGCTATCAGGCAGATTGATGAGGGGTTTGACCTCTGTGTTATCTTTCTGGTTTGAATGAACAGTGGCGGATACAGTCTCCCACGCCTAAATGACCAGCTCGACGGATCACTATAACCGCTCCTCTCCCACAAAACCGTACCCGCTAAACGCTTGGGAGCTGTTGTATAGTTCTAGCGGCAGATGGCTGAAGTATTCGGCGTAGCCGCGAGCGCCCTTGCAGTCGCTGAACTATCAGCGAAAATCATTTCGCAATGTTTACAATATTCACGGGCTGTCAAGCATGCCAAGGACGATGTCGAACGAGTTACCAAAGAAGTCAGAAATTGGGAAGCTGTTATGAAGGAGATCAAGGACCTTTTGGACAGCCCTCAGGGGACAAGGCTACGAACATCCCAGAAGCTATGCGATGCCCTCGAGGGCGGCCGATCCCGACTCGAAGGTCTTCTCGATAAGCTAACCCCGGGTAAAACACGCCAAACAATGACACGATTCGGATTCCGGGCTTTGAAATGGCCATTCGATAGCAAAGAGGTCGAAAGAATCTTACAAGACCTGGCCAGATACATGCAACCGATTACAACAGCCCTACAACTAGATCAGACGTAGGTGATTCTGTATATCCCAAATCACCACATACCGTCGCTACGATTCATGATTACTAATAAAGAAGCACAGTGTCGCTATATTTGCAATTGACAACAACCTTGCCAGTGTCGATCAAAAGGCAGTGCTCGGTAGACTTGCCGAAGCTGCAGGAGCTGCCTTTGACTCCCACGCCGAAGAACACAACCTGACATGTCTCCCCGATACGCGAGTCGACCTCCTCCGCGAGATATGTCAATGGGTAGAGGACCCTGCGGCCAAGGCCGTCTTCTGGCTGAATGGCATGGCCGGTACAGGAAAGTCGACCATTTCACGCACCTTGGCCCGTTCCTCTTCCAACCGTGGTCAGCTCGGTGCTAGCTTCTTCTTTAAAAGGGGCGAGGCTGATCGTAGTGGTGTGTCTAAATTCTTTACCACGATTGTTGCTCAGCTGATTCGGTGGGAGCCAGCACTTGCAGTACATGCGAAGGACGCCATCGATGCCGACCCTGCCATATGCAATAAAGCAATGCGAGAGCAGTTCGAAAAGCTGGTTCTTAACCCCCTAGAGAAACTATCGTTACGCAATCGAAAATCTCGCATCATTGTTATCGTTATTGACGCCTTGGACGAGTGTAACCAGGACAAAGATGTTAGAGTCCTCATTCATCTATTATCTCGTGCTAATGCCTCCAAGTCATTTCGGCTACGGATTTTTTTAACTAGTCGGCCTGAATTACCTATCTGTCTTGGCTTTCATAACGTCAAAGGCACATACCAAGATCTGATCCTCCATAAGGTTGAGCAGCCTATTATTGAGCATGATCTGTCTGTTTACTTTAAGCACGAGCTCGCGACAGTTAGACAAGAATATAACAACTTTATTCCTTTACAGCAACAATTGCCATCAACTTGGCCAGAGGAGTCGCAAGTACAAACTCTTGTTGAGATGGCTATTCCCCTCTTTATCTTCGCTGCGACCGCATGCCGTTTTCTTGCCGACCGCAGGACCGGGACCCCTGACATGAAGCTTCAAAGGATTTTGGAGCACCAGACCAAGAGTCAGGAGTCGAAGCTTGATGCGACGTACCTGCCTGTGCTAAACCAACTACTTGTTGATCTGTCTGATTCTGAAAAGACCGAAGTTCTAGGACTTTTCAAACGCCTTATCGGCTCAGTTATTCTTCTCGCAAACCCACTTTCTACACCTGCTTTAGCACATTTACTAAGTATATCCGAAGACGTTATTAATAATCACCTCGATCACCTTCACTCCGTTCTTAGCATTCCCAGCATTCCCTTACTGCGGGACTCTCCTGTACGATTACTACACCTATCATTTCGCGACTTTCTTGTTGACCCGTTAAAACGCGGCAAGAGCCTATTCTGGGTAGATGAGAAAGAAGCCCATAAGCAACTAGCGGCGAATTGCCTTCGCATTATGAGTGAGACACTTTGCACAGATATGTGTGAAATGAAATGGCCGGGGACTCTTTACGCATCCATTGACTCGCAGACAATATGCAATAAGCTACCACCAGAAGTCCAATATGCTTGTCAATATTGGGTATACCACGTTCAGCAAGCCAGAAGTTGTCTGCTAGACGATGACCAGGTCCATTATTTCCTTCAGCAGCACTTCCTCCACTGGCTAGAGGCACTAAGTCTCATGGGAAGGGTCTTAGAAAGCCTTCCAAACATTAGAATATTACAATCACTACTTCAGGTATAACCTTGCCTAGTTTTGCATATTTGCGTCATTTAGCTAAGTTTACCTAGTCTGAAAGCAGTAGCCAGGTATCACACTTTATTAATGATGCCTTACGTTTTGCTCGTACAAATGTGTTAGCGATACAAGCGGCGCCTCTTCAAGCCTACTGCTCAGCACTTGCATTTGCGCCAGAGAAAAGCACTATCCGCAATACGTTTGAAGGTAACATTCCAGATTGGATATCTCTCAGGCCTAAAGTCAACACAGACTGGAGCAGCTGCTTACAGACGCTCGAGGGGCATACCAGTTGGGTCAGGTCGGTCGCGTTCTCGCCCGACAGCAAGACGGTCGCGTCGGCGTCACACGATCACACGGTCCGGGTCTGGTCGGCCGATGCGGGTAACTGCTTCCAATCAATAGATCTCGGCGTTGTTTCCTTTACGTTATCCTTCGATCCGGACGGCCGGTCTCTCCTTACTCAAGCCGGCGCTATTTCCCTTAGTCACCCGCTCCAGCCACAATCTTTTGCTTCATCATCTTCCGATCAGGCCTCGCCTAATCATAATCATAGTCAAGAGCAGCGCCGTCTAGGATATGGGATTAGCAGAGATCGGTCCTGGGTTACTTTGAACGGCAAGGACCTGCTCTGGTTACCAGCAGATTGTCGACCAGGAGAGTCAGCAGTCTTCGGGAGTACTGTAGCGATTGGCACGCCTTCGGGCAGGATCGTCGTTATGCGGTTCTCTGCAAAAGGGCTAGCAGGACTTTAGTCTATGCTTTATTTCCGGCACGATCCTCGAATGAAGTCTTATATTTCTACTACCTTTGTAAATAGTGGGTTCTAGGGGAGTTGGTGAATTTATAGTAATTGGGTTCCTTTGTCTAATAGTTTCTGGTATGTTTGCAAACAATCTAGCTGTTAAAGTACATATATGGTATATAACAAGTCAGGTCTATCAAGCAATACAAGTTATAAAGAATATGTATATTACCTCTATAAAGCGAATGCATTTATACAGAGAGAACAAAAAACCCAAAAAATAAGTTGCTCTTTTTTATTTACTAACGTGGGGCTTACAATAGGCAATGGCCGATGGGAAATATAATAGATGCAAAAGGCAAGTCAACATATCTATAATCATGGACCAAGAGATGGCCCTGTTGCACACCCGAGGAGAGGCGAGCAGACATTGCAAAACGGGGACAAGGGGCTAGCTCGACCGGCAACTCATTCGGGGGCACAACTTGGTCGGCGCACTTCGCCTCCAGTTTTCTAGACCGAGCTTCTTTGACGACGACGCGGGTGAGCATAAAGAGGTCCTCCGGAGCATCGACGGCATCGACGTACCACTCTCTATGCACGTGTTCCCGTTCCCCCAAATCGACGAGTGGGAAGACCAATGGTTCTTCTTCGACGTCCAGCTGCATCCTTATCAACTGCACTTCCGTAGGAAGATCGTGGATGGGGAGGAGTCTGCGGTGGGAACGTGGGAGCACCTGTACGGAAAGCTCGCACAGGTTCGGGGGCACTTGTGCTTTCAACCGTACGTTGCACAGCGCATCTCAGCATCAAGGGTCACCTTGTGCTGGCCAATCGTGCCTAATCCCCGCGTCCTCCGCAAACCAGATCGCCACTGACCAGCTTTGTAGCGTCGGCCCTCGGTCTTTGAAGCTGGCAGAGAGCTCCTTCCCCAATATCGCGCCGCGGACTAGCTTCCACGGGCCCATCGATACGACGACCATCCGGCTCAAAGCCGGTGCGCTCACAACGTACCAGTTGAAATGCTGTGGGTTCGTGCAGTGCCGGACATATCTCACTCCCCCTCGCGACAGCGATACACCTTTTAAGGGTGGGCAGACTTTTCATATCTTGGCATACATGCCGCACGATCAACAACCCTGGCGAAGCCGGATTGAGTGGATGAAGAACGCGGCCGAGGGGGGCTTTGTGTCTAGGAAGTGGATGTACGGTAGGGGGAGCATTGTGGGTGTGTTGAACGATGCATTATTGGAGGAGGAGCCCCCAGCGGGGCATGATATACTCGTTGTGCTTGTGGATGAGTTTGGCTTCACATCGAAGGCATCGTTCGACGTCGGCAGCGGCTCCGGAATGGGAGTTTCCCCGCGGAAAGCAGGGGCCGCCGCGCGAAATCCATTTAGCCATAGCCCAATCGGGTCGCCCAGAAAACAGCCCACAAAGCCAGCATCTCCATCCGTACCGCCGGCGAGAACCGGGAAAGGAAAAGGAACAGCGGTTGAGGACGAATCTCTAGAGTCGGCCACACTGTTCTCGTCCCCTGCGAATCTGGAAGTCCGAGCATGGCCGGGTCCGAGGCGGAGCGACAAGAGGCACCACACGAGGCGTCAAATGGTCAGTATACTCCCACGCACCAGAGCACGCAATTTCCCACGAAAGAAGCCTTTCGTTCCTCAAGGTACAAGGTATTGATTGACTAGTTTCCTGGGTAGGGAGAGGGGTAGCGACGGCAGAGGGCCTAGGGGCCATCGTTGTGGGTAAGTGACACAATGCAATTATGAAATGCAATATATGATAGTAGGCAGCTTGAAAAACACGCTATAATACGCTGCAAGGGACCACCGCTGCTGACATGGCCTAGACTCGGGAGAAGTGGAAGCAGTTCAAGAGAGGAACGCGGGAAAACGGGGCGGACCCTCCACACCAGGGGGCCCACCAAAGAAGCGGCCGAACACGCGAAAGTGAAGGCTGTTTTATACTGGAGTGATATTCGGCCGAGGTTTAGATAGATAGAGGCTTGCAATTGTGACCTCTCTTGAGGCGCATACTTGATGGCTTGACTTGATGAGGCGCATATAATGTGTGGCATGAGATTTGTAAAGCTGTGGCCTGTGAATTGGGGCTGTAGGGTTGAGAGGGCGCGGAAAAAGAAGCCTTTCGTTCCTCAAGGTAAAATGAGACTCTTGAGATGAGACTTGTGTGATGACCTGTATGTGGCGCAGGCACACGGGGCTCAACTCGCACGGAACGCTTAGTGGCCCGGGTTTTGGGGGTAGTGTGGCTGAGGGCGCGGAAAAAGAAGCCTTTCGTTCCTCAAGGCAAAGTATATTGTACCTACCCCCTCCCTACCCCACTCTACCCGATCACGCTAGTAATGACACTAATTCAGGCAGTCCCCCACGTGCATCGAGCCTTTATTCAATACCTCGAATTTAGCTTGCCCATCTTGAAAATACTCTTCTAAAATTTCCATATCCCAACCTTTAATAAGAGACTGCGATCTTTGGTAGTCTAAATACAATCTTCTTTACTCTTATTGTTAACTAGACTTGAGGCAAGTTTATTGTAAGAATAGTCGGCATTTATTCCAGCTAGTATAGCAACGAGCATATATCTAGCGAGGTACATTTCATTCGCGGCTGCTTTCTCCTCTAATTACTATCACAGAGTATCTTCACAAATCGTTTACAGAGACCATGGCGTATCGGGCTGCTCAAACTTTGCAGGGCAGTTGCCAGGTAACTCGTGAGGCGGGTTGTAGGCTTGCCCCGAGCTGCTGCTCCCGCACCTTGAGGCGTGCCGTCCTCGCAACAAACAATAGCTCTCGATCACGGCCCCGAAACATCGACAACTCTCTCCGTGTCGACGGCTCCTCTCAACATGCCCTCCCCGTACAACTAGGCTATTTCACTACCATCTATTGTTCCATCTGGTTAGTCACTGCTGTATTTCTCGCTTTTGTCATTCCTAGATGCCCCGTATCGTGCACATTCCTCTGCCATGGTTTTCGCTGCTTACGGTTCCGTATCTCTAGACAATATCGCACGAAGTTACCTCCCTCTACAGCCATCCACTTGATCCGTCGTTGACCACAAACCGGACGAACGCGCCTTGCCGTGAACATCTTGAGGATGGATGATGACCCTTTCAATTGGGACGTCGACAGAGTGGTGCACGAACTCTGCTCCCCAGATCGAACTTGGATCGGGATTCCGTTGCCAGAGCTCCCACCCACCGAACGACTTGGGGCTTGTCTGCGCGAGCAAGGCGCCGACGGACATACCATCCTTACCTATCCCGATGAGTTGGAGCTATGCGATAGTCTCGGAATCAAAACTCTAAAGCATAAAAACACCTTTAAGCATGCCCGCCGGGAGCTCCGCCACCGAAGCCAGTTGTACCAACACTACCTATCCAATCCATTTGCTCCAGAAAACACACTAACCCCTCATCCTCAAAATCCTGCCACACCTGTTGGTGGTTGCGTGGCTTCTGTGTCCGGGCTGGCGCTCGCATCTGCCGCAGCATCTTCTGCGCCCAACGAGTCAGCCAGTCGTGAAGAGCTAGGCATACAAAAGAGCCAACCGCCCGAGCCTTCTACCAATATCACTGTTAGGAAAAAGGAGAAGAACGCTCTTCCATCTACCAAATTAGCAGACTTCAGGTCGACTAGTAATAATGGAGACTCGCAAAATGGCCCAGCTACCATTAGCTGTCAGAAAACTGCTAATGTGCACATTATAAAGCGAAAGGATGAGGAGGATCACGACCAATCCCGCGCGAAACGCCCAAATATCGAGATAATCGAGCTCTCCGATGACGATGACGATGACGATGATACCAAAGCATCAGCTCGACAGCCACAATCTATAGATAATGTTCCCGATAATCCTACAAATCGTGAGTTGGACACTGAATTTGGCGGTCGGCATGCAAATCGTCACATTACCGAGGATGACTGGAAAAGGGTGTGCAAGATGTTTCAGTGCCCGGCATCTACTACAAGTCTAAAGCCTCCTGGGTTCGACATAGAGATCGCCGCATATCAACTACACGCGATATGGTGGATGCTGACTCAACAACCTGTACGTGGCATCCAAGGAGGCTGCCTGGGAGATGCGATGGGTCTCGGCAAGACTATCGAGGTCCTGTCGACCTTTGCTACATTTGCTATGATCAAGGCCAACCGCGAGGAAGTGCTCAGCTTTTGGAAAGATGGAGTCGTGACGGAAGGCCGACAACATCTGCCTCGGAAGCAGACGGAATACCATGAGCGCTGCCCTAGCCAGTCAGAGTCGCCATACCCGACGGAGTGCACATGCGTCAGATCCGGAGACACGTACAAGATTGCAACGCGCATGCCTTCGCTGCCAACCGTCTGCGTCGTGCCACCTACGGCTATGCGTTTCTGGGCGGCCGAATTCGGCAAAATCCTCGACATAACGCATGCAGTGGCAGCACCCCTCAGACTCTCTGTGCGGCATAACGACTATACCAAAGACCAACAGCTGTATCATGGCCCGGATCGTGTACGGCTAACTGCAGGGAGAGCTGTCCGACAACTCAATCCCGATGGAGAGGTGCAGCTGCTCGTCGGTAGTCGACCAACATTAAGCAACTGGCTTGTGCTAGTCAGCCGGCACAGTGCTACCAAGCTTTATGCCATGTACGATAACATGAGCAGTCGGGTTTCCGACGAGAATGAGGATATCGTGATGAATTTGATGGGGGCGGCTTTTGTGTTCTTCGATGAAGCCCACCAGTACAACGGCACGCTGGACAGTCCTACCGACCCCTTTCGATTCCTGCGCAGCCTTCGAGAGACAAGCCTGAAGGAGCCAGTAGCTTTCACCATCTCTGCGTCTATTCCCCTGAGCGGCCCGATCCAAATGGCCAACATCGTGGAGCATGTCCTACGTAGCAGGTACTTACAAGGACAGGAAGAGCGCATTGGAGGCGTTGACGACGCGCAGTCTTTGAAGGTCGCCCAGACAAACTACGAATATCTTATCGATAACCTGAACCGGCTCACAGACGAGAAGACCAAGAAGGCAATCCAAGCCCGCCAAGAAACACTAGATAAGCTAGAAAAAGAGTTGGTGCCTTGCCTGTTGATGGCTCGTCGTCCCCCTGACACTTTCAGAGGGCAGCCAATAGGAGAGGGAAGTCGGGAGATCACTGTCGATCAAATCAACTGCTCAATGAAGGATGGTCTCGCACAGGATGCCTTTCGACGCATGACGGCCGAGGTGCAAAGCTACGTGCAACGTTTACTACAGGAGAAAAAGCAGGAATGGAAACAAGACGGTCAGAGAGGGCCAGTACCAACCCAACGAAGCATCGAAGCCGGTCTATTTGGGAGCGGCGAGGACAATAATGTGGCGGCCAGAATGAACCAGAGATCGCGGAAGGCGTGGATGCGGCTGACCCGCACCGGAGTGTACCCTTTCCTCGCCCATCTCCTAGACACGGGCGTGATTGAAGATGGGGATTTACACCATGAAGCAGTCAATCAACTCGGGGTGGCGGCGTGCAAGGCATACTTCACCGAGGGCTGGGATGAGATGGTTAGTGCTTTTAAGAAGTCTTCTCTATGGTCACACCGTAAAGAGCTCAGCCAGCAATCACCAAGATTCGATCGGCTTTGCCAATTTGTTGATGAGATGCTGTCCTATAGATCACAGGCACCAACTGCAGATGACCCGGGTCCGCGAGACGGAACGAACATCCGCCACATGATAGTGCTTACGCAGTCACCTTCGTCAGCATTCATTACCTACATGCTCCTCGCTCACGCGTATAGAGGGAATGTCAAAGTTGTTTCGTTTAATGCTGCAACAAAGAATGATGCGAGCGCTAGTGATAATGGATACGGTCGGAATCAAATTCTGGACAACCTCAACTCGCCGTGTGATCAGTCATCCCCAAACAAGATTATCATCTCGACCTACCGAGTTTGTGGGGTAGCGTTAAACCTCCAGAGAGCGAACTACTGTATTATGATGGAGCCGGCCGGGTCGACTGAAGCTGAGAGGCAGGCAGCGGCGAGGGTCAATCGGCGAGGACAAGAGTCGCGACCTGTGACAGCGATGCTCTACGACGAGCATAACTTTGCCGAGTCGCTGCGCCTATCTCGGAGGGCAAATCACGAGGAAATGTTGTCGTGGAAAGAAGACGGAATCCCCTGGGATAAATTCATGTAATGAGCCATTATATCGCCTACAAGCTGTACAGCTTTATTTCTGTCAGAAGTTCTCATGTCGTTATTTTCTATTAGCAGAACACGCATCGCTATTCATCTAGATAGCTATAGCACTGGCAATAAGATGAATTCTACCCCTTTGTACCCTTGCGCTCAGGGATCTAGAGCATGTAGTTTCTAATAGTCTCCTGACCGGTGCGCTATTGATCTATTGCTGTGATAAAATGAGGACCGCATAAGTTACTCTAATAGCGTACTTTCTGTACTTATAAAACACATTGCTTTAATATCTCTATATTAATATAGAATAGCGTATCAAAAGCATCTCGCCTACCACAGCTCATGCGCAATATAACCTAGTTCTAACTGTTGAGATTATTCCATTATCTTCATTGCTTTCGATACCCAGCGCGTCATTTCACCTAGATATCTAGACTCCAGACTTCCTTGCTTGACACTCGAGATGACACTCGTGTCCTTCGGTAAGTAATGAGGGTATAGAGTTCAGGACCCTCTCGATCTCAACCTGTAGAGCTGGCCCTTGGGAGCACTTATGAACACGTCCATCTTCCACCTCAGGGTATCCTTTACTCTCGATCTTTACACTTTTTAGCTTGTCTGAAAGAATTAATACACTCCACGGGATGTCCCCCGGCTGCGGTATCGGCCAAAGCCCCACGCTGTGAAGGGACTGAATGCCTGTACCGAGCATCGAAGAAAGGCAAACATCAGGGTAATTCTTCTTCTTCTTATGTCTTATACACAGCGTTTTATCATTTATGATTAGACCTTCGATGATATTATGAAATAGTGCGAGAAGTGCCTTGACTGTATCTAGACGGGTTTGCTCTATGATGTCTGCAATAGAGTGGTTAGTTGAGCTTCCAAACACACGATCGAAGAAAAAAGCCTTAAGGACCAAACTCACCGTATATCTCTGGTGGTTCGAAAACTCCAGCGCATCGCAGACTGTTCGAGTCGCGTATTGAAGTACAGGAAGTCAAGAGCATTATCTTTGCGATCTCTTCAAAGTTGGCCTTATCGCCGAGTGCCCATGAGATCCAGAGCCGCTCATGGCAATATTGGTCTCGCAGAGATTCGCCTATCAATTTGGTTGAGCATAGCGTGGATCGCAACCAGCCTCTCGCCCAAGGTTGTAGGATATGGGTCATGTCATATTTATCTGTTATGACGGATATGTCATAGAGGTCCCGGACATATAGTAGGTCTTCGTAGCCAGGAACTACGTCGAACTGACCATGGATAATGCTGAGCAGTAGCCCCATCGCCGTAGGGTTGTCTTCGGGGAGCTTTACGGTCCACTCTGGACTGCCATCCTGAGGATGAGGCTTCTTGCTTTCTATAAACTCTCCATATAGCATCTTATCCCAAAAGGGCGACACCCTCGCTAAAGTTCTTGAGCAAACCGTGAAGGATCTCGCAGGATACATGCCGACGTCAATGTATAAATCGCCTTTCGGATCGAGACAGGACTTGGGGGGCGGTGGTTGGAGGGGGCGCACGGTTTGTAGTGGTTTGAGCCCAACCTGAGGCTCTGTGTTATCGATTTGGGAATCGGTGGCTTCAAGCTGTGGCTCGAGCGTTGTAGCATCTTCAAACTCGCCGGTCTGGGGCTCTTCGGACGCACTCATACTGTCCAAACATGCACAAGAAGTCGGGGTTTAAGGAATTCCTTATGAACTAACAAAAGTTTGGCCTGTTGGATTGGCCCAACATAGAATACACAGAATACAAAAGCATCGCGGGGTCAACCCAACCGACTCTCCCCTTCCGTCGCCCCAGTGGAGGGCGCAACATGGTAAGCCGACGTGGCCACACGCACACATCCGGCCCAAAGCTCGGCCGAGGCGCCACCCACCCACTACACTAGACTTCTATCCTTGAGCTGTAGATCGTAGGGTTGTATGATTAAATTGTAGAGAACGTGGCAGGGAGAGAGGGGTGGGTTCGACTGTAGCACGTGGCGATCTTTAGGGGGGCAACAGGGTTGCGGGCTGGCACTGGCATCCTCCCTGTCTTCTCACTAAACACGATCCGTTAGGGGAGCACTACAGGTACACGGTATTTCAAGGTTGTCGTCGCCAATATTGAGGCATCCCAGACCAGGTAGCTTTAACAAGGTTAGGCTTGAATGTTGAACTATAGAATACCAACGCGTACCTAGGGACCCACAAGGTTGCAACTGATATCTAGCTGCTAGAAAATGCTCTAGATAGCAGAGCCAAAAAAAAAAATTGAAAAAAAAAATTTGGAAAGGCTGAGCGCCATGTAATACAGGAGTTCCAAACGCAAGCAAAGGAACCTAGCAGCCTTAACTTGCGGGCTGGCGTGCCTTGAACTAGGCGAGGTGGCATCCAAACTCGGTCTCTCAGCCGCCATGTTCCCAATGCAGCACATCTCGTAATGATGTCGGAGGGCCTTGCGATCGATAGTCGGAGGCACTCATGCTCTCTGGCCGTTGAACCTGGTCAGGCCGTTGTATGGTACAAACATGCGGACACGGAACGTGCGGGGATGGATAGAAAAGAGCCGTGCATTGAAAAACTCGTGAAGGGGCTTCATTAAGAGGATGCCGTTCCTGGGGCTCCAGGTGTTTTGCCAGGCTTCAAGAAGCCTGCGCGGACTCTCCTCCACGGGCCTTTTTTCATCATTATATTGGCTGCTGAGGATGGGGTAAAGATGGTAATGGTGTTGAGGAACAATGTAGCAGGCCTGGACGCCAGGGCCGATAGGCGGACCCGGGCACCATGGCTCGCCTTCACCTGAGATGGCACAACAAGTTGCTCTGTTCAGGCATGAGGACCTGAAATCATTTATAACCCTCTTGGCCTCGGTGACGTCTATATCCATACCAGTCGGCGCAAGCATGCTGTCTAATTCGTTGTTGTCGGCGTCGTCCGAACCACCTTTCCTCGGCGAAATCGAGCCGGATGCGGATCGTTTGGGGGGGGACTGGGAGCGGGCTTTCATCGTGCGCCGGAGTGGCATAAGCGTGAGCCTTGGATCGGAAGGCGTTTTATTCGGTGGTAAGTATCGAGGATCGCGACGGCGGACGGGGTTGGGAAGGTTTCGAGCGCATCTGGTTGGAGGAAGTAGGTTAGTATAATACAGACCGGGAGCCACACGGACGCGACGTGAACTAACCAACCTTGAAGATGAGTATCTAGGGGTTGATCGGGAGGTAGATAGCAATGCTTGTGGGCAATAACATAGTACTTGACGACATTCTGGTCCTTGGGACGAGATGGTGCCACACTCGGTACGGGTTGATCTAGCAGGTCTCCCGTTACGAAGGACGGGCAGAGCGGTGACGAGCTCGGCAAGTCGGGATGGTCAGCCAAAGCGAAGGCAATGCTGGCCCACGGATCGTTGTTGTTGTCATCATCGTTGTCCTCATGGCTCTCGCTCCGTACTGCATCGTTTGGGAACTGGAAGCAGAGGCGCAGCTCGTCGCAAACGTGGCGAAAGGTCATCAAGTCGATCCCTACGGCCTGGTAGATGCCGGTGAAGGCACCGGGATCCTCTTCCTATCCTGTGGTAAAGTGTACATTCCACCCGACAGCTCGCATGGAAGGTGTAATCGCAGCGCTGGACATGGCGTCGATGCTGAAGTAGAGCCGGACCAAGTGATTACGAAAATGATGGCTCTAAAGTCGAGCACAGCTGTAGCATGACGTTGGCCCAGCAACGTTGAGCCTTGAGAGAAATTAAGCTACCGGCCTAGGCTACGACATGAATTCGACCATGGTTAATTTACATCGTCCATTGCAGCATCTTTTAGGGCCTACTCTTTCATCTTTTGACGAAATACTTCTAGAACCTTGCTAGACATTGGTTTCAAGTGCTAGAATGTCGCTATTCAGCCACGGCTCCTTTTACCCTGACCTACAAAACTACTCATTATTTCGGTCCTTCGTATTTTCATCCCTATTACTCCCACATTACACCCCAATTTTCTTCATCTTGCTCTACTAATCCCGCTTCATCAGCTTCATCCTCATCACCGTTGGCATCTCCCGGCGAATCTGTGCTCTCCATTTCACGGCCTGTGCAGATGTAGCCCATAGGAGTACGCAACACGTTCACAGTCCTGCGACGTGCCGTCAACCATTCCAGAACGAAGGCAGCCGGGTTAGCTGCGATCTTGTTGGAGTCGTTGGCGGTGCCCATGGTATACTCCGCCACTGCTTTCCACTCGTGTTCATCGACGTATAAACGACCGGCCAGGATCCCAAGCTCAACCTTGATCTGCTTGGGAATGCGAAAACCGGTGGGCAGCTCGGGATAAGTGTAGAAGTCAAGATGATTAAATTGCACCATCGCTTTAGTCACCGCTGCAGCGTATGTGATCAGGTGAACGCGTGGCTTGCCTCGCCGACTCCGCAAGTAAGCCAAGAGATGCTCCGCCTCTTCGGGAATGATGACAAGGGCAGTTTCGGTTTGGGGTGACCATACTATCCATTCTACGGGACGCTGGACTGTTGTCAGCGTTTGCTTTGAACTCGATGGTTGTGATCTTTTACTTACCAAGAAATTGTCGTCCTCGTGAGAATTCTTGGCGATCTGTATAGTCCTTGTGAATTCCTTCGACACGAAAAGCTTGGCGTTTGATTCATGGACACCGAAACTCTTGGCAATTGCGGTCCTCCCAACAAAGGAAAATGCGTGTTCAAAGCCTGGTTGTTTAGCTTTTGCCGTTGAGGCGGCCTCAAGTTTTCCCGTCTGCGCAAATTGTACCACGTCGGGATGCATTCCAGGAAAGCTCAGCGCCTCATACTGTATGCGCTTCTCAACTTGTCGAACTTGCTCGACTTGGGTCTCCACTTCCCTTTCTTGTTCAACTTCTTCGAACACGCCACCCGCTTGAAATCCGCCGTACCCATCCTTGCTAGTCAGCGCGAGGCTTTCTATAAACGAGCGTAGCTGCGGGGAGGTGACGCTACTCTCATGACTTGTCACTGATTTCTTCAAGACAGAACCATACAGTTCTTGCAAAGTCTTTCGTTCCGGCTGTTTCAGTACCTGTAAGAGCTTCTGGCGTTCTGATAAGCTTGTCATGAATTTATTGCACTGCCACATTGTATCTGTTCGCTGACAAAAATCTATGCCTTGCGCAGCATAGAGGCCCTGTTGATCCTCAATAGAACGGCAGGTCTGCTCAAGTAGCCAGGATACCACGTGAACAGACTCTATTCTTTCGTACGGCCTCAGCTGATGAAAGTCTTTGATACTGCTGACAACCGCACGCGGGCCGTAGAAGCATACCTTCTGCGTGGTTTGCAATTGGCGAAGACGCATTGCGGCTATTATTTTAGTTAGCACATCTTCCAGAGATATTGCAGATTCAAATCGAAATATAGTGAGGTTACCTTGAACCGCACGATCCTTTGTTAATTTTAGCGCAAGAGTTACAGCTCCGCAAGCGTTACTCGGCAGACGCAGATCGACTCCTCGTGTGTGACCTTCATCCAAGAAGGCATTACAACCCGAGAGATCTTCTGCGAGAGGAGTTGCCAGTAAAGGCACATCTTCTTTCGTATTGTTTCTATAGTGAACCCATGCTCGGTTGTCGTTGCGAAAATAGACCACGGCCTTGGCCTTGCAGTCTACTAGTAACCACGTATGGGCTAATTCTTGGTTGTCCATCTCGGAGATATAGGCGCCCACGTCAATGAGCACAGAAACTCCTTTCGCCTTCAGATCCTCCAGGAAACAAAATTCCTTTGACTTCCCCTCACGTGGATTAGGGATCATATGGAACTCGCGATTGCGCCGCTGTAGAAGGTATGACAGCACTTCTGCACTCGTATGCTGCAGTTCTGGGAGGTCGCGTTGGCTGATCGTTAACGGCAACATCCATCTATTGTCGTTTGTGCCGCTAAAACCCGTTGTTCGAGTCAATTGGGTTTTGTTTTCCGAGCAGATGGGAATATCCCAAGAACATGCCTGTAGCTTAATCTCGAATTGTCTTGCATGTACTGGGAAAACGAAGTGGTTCAGAAAATGGTTGATGGCAGTCCGATTCCGCCTCAAGCAACTCCAAAGCTGCTCCATTTGAGCCTTGTCATCGGTGTTCAAAACGGTCCAACGACGGAGAGAAGCCGGCAGCTTTGGGCATGTAGAAGTTAAACACTCATACTGCGCGGCCGGGTCACTCGACTGGAGGAGATGTCCAACCATTTGTACGAGCTGAGCTTGCGTCAGGCCAGCGTAATAAAAAGACAGACAAGTGAATAGAATTGCCACATCTGGATGACCGTATTCAGCTTGTTCAGAGGGTTTTCCCTTTGCCTCAAAAGGAACTGCCATTGGATCTCGATCCGGGTGCAAGCCGTACTGGACATTCCATCTCTTGTTAAGACACAAGATGATTATCTTATGGATTAAGAGCCCGCGTACAAGCAGAAGAGCGTTGAGTGCTATTTCCGGGTTTTCGAACAAATTTGCGACACGGCTCAACAACTTTTCACTTATTTTGGTTCCACAGAGCACTTCCCGAATAGCTCTTTCCTTCTGTTGGTATTGAGAACTAGCGGGGCGAAGGAGAGTTACTCGGCCTGAACAGACGTCCTCCACGATGCGATCATGTAGAGCAGTCTCAGTAGCAGCCCTCAAGAATTGAACAGCCGGAAAATTCTCCCGTATTGATGTGACAAGGATGCCGTTTGGTTGTTGGCATTGCAAGTCGCGGAGATGACAATCTATCAGACCAAATAGATCCTGGATAATCTCCCACCTATACGGGTGAAAGTCAACTGACATCTCGGAGCCGCTGGGGTAGTTGAGCTGAGTTTTTACAGAAAGCGTAAAATCGCACTCGTCGAGCACATCCCGGCAATGCGTGTTAAGCCACTCTTGAAATCTAATCATCTGCTCCGCCGTAGACTTCTTGGAGTCGATAAACTGCTGCCACCCAGATAGCTTATAGGAGAGCAGATGTTCGGCACAGGTTAGTACGATACCATAGGACCGCCGAGTTCTATGGTGAAGCTCGGCGTAGAGGTCCAAAATCTGCTTCCCAGTTGGGGTTTTTCGAGAAAAGGGAAAATGGATGACTTGCCGGCCTACGAGGCCGCCGAGCCTAGATTGCATTGTCTGAGCGGTTTGCATTATAAGCGCCTTTGGAACAACAACGCGAGAAAGGCTTTGACCGTTAGCCAAAACTGCAACGACCATGGGGATAATACATGAAGTCTTTCCTGGGAGGCTGTCAGTGTCAAAGCAGCTCGGTCGTCAATTACACTGTACTTTACCTTTCCCCATACTGAGTTGCAGAACACCGTTTCCAAGGGTTGGGTCGATCATGGCTTTTGCGACATTGACTTGCTCATCTCGGATGATGATGTTGCTATCTATTTCCAACAATAACCAATCTGGTATCTCAATTGGTCTCCACGTTTTATGACCCAGTTGGCGCAGCTCATTGTGAAGGGCTTGTCGGTTCCTTGCTAATAACGCACGCTGAATCCGAGTTAAGTGCTGTACATCCGTAAGAGCAATACCGTAGGACACTATCGCTTCCTTCATACCAGATCCAAAAGCGATGGACTCGGTAGACCTGAGCAACTTCAGGACATCTACCGCAGTCGAAAGTGGCTTCATCGCCCCAAGTTCAAGCCAGCAAGCCCTATTATCTCCAGCTGTGGAGGCCGTAGCTATGGCGGCCCAGACATGTTCTACGTGAGCGTGTGCCCGTCTGAGTGCCTCCTTTACTACCCCAAATTGAGGAACGACAGCTAGGTCATCCCGTTCAATCTGCTGTGTCCTCATCTTAAGGGCTGCCAAGCTCTGGCTTAGATCTCTTCCGTATTGCTTGCGGAGGTTGTTAGTAGAGTGCCCAAAATTTTGGATGATTTTCTCCAACTCGTTCAATTCAGGCAAAGCATCGGTAATCGGCTGTTGGCGTGCCGGATTTTCCTGATATTCCTCTAGGATGTCAACCAAGCTGCTCTTTACTACCTCAAGTATTGGCCCGCGCTTGGCAGACCAATTCCGAACTATAGATCGATAAGAGAGAGTTTTCCGTGCTTCGACAAAATCGGGCTCTCTGGTTACCCATGACATTGGTGTAGTGATATCGTGCACGCGACATAACGAAGAAAGGACACCGTCTACTCGACGAATGTAGTTGCTTAGTTCTAAATTCGCGTACCTTCTTTCCCATTCCGGCCTTATCTTGTTCAATGCAGAGCCTACATCAACCAAGAAGTAAGGTTGACCATTCTGAGGTCTGTGGACTGCCGAATTCAACATTTCCGTCGTGATGTCGGTCGCCGGGATGGGCCAGTATTGATGTATGTGCTTAGCTAGACGGACACCCTCTTCTTTACAAGCTTCTTCAAATTGTGTGGCATTGCGACTTTCGGCATCAAACCATAACGCCTGTCCCTTTCTGGATATCTCGGGTTTGAACTTTGGATATGTCGAGCCTATCAAACCCTCGAGTAGACTCACGGAAGGTTTCTCACGGGATTTGAAGTCGGCAAAGTGCTGATATTGGGGTGGATCCAATTTCCTAATTTTATCGACTAGACAAATTGCAGCCAGAGAATGAATGACGTCCATATCTGCTTTGCTGTGGAAAGCAAGAAGTCCTAACCGAAATAGCAAGCTAGCTCTATCAGCCTTGTGCCGGCAAAATTCAATGAGTTCACCCCATTTCTCAATGACAGGATCTTCTATCTGATTAATTAGGGGACCTGAGTAAGAAGTAGCTGTCTGGGTGTCTGGGTTTGAGAAGCCACCAATAATATCCGAGGATTCCAGTATAGTACTCAACGATCTGCTCATTCGGAATTGGGAACAATTCGAATGGATTACACAAGCAATCTGGTATACTTGGGCTGCTTCCATTCCACTTATCCGATCACGGGGACTATAAACGGCTTCGTCAATTCCCTGGCTGGTTTCAGCGTCAAGTAATGGATCGTAGATCTCCCTTTGAGATCTGCCACGGCAAGACAGATGGCTGATTTCCTTCAACTCAAATTCGGAGCCGGTAGTAAAAGCTTCAAGACTATTTGATTTTTCCCTGATTTCTTCGATGAGCTGTAGATATCCATCACACTGGATTGAGGGAGTAAGATTCGGATCCCATGATACCCTCTGGATTCGCCTAATATTAGGTGGATGGTACTCTCTTCGAGGAGCGAGCTTGCTAAGCTCTTCGAGAGTTTCATTCACTGCCTTGATCACCGGTATCCATGGCTGAGAAGTGCCGGATCGTAGTATTGAAAAGGCTTCGCTGGAACCTGTCCGGCCAGTCAAAGTGTCGGGGAGACAAAAGGACGTAGTGGCATGATATAGTGCTTTTGTATATATGAGGCGAGGCTCGGGACTGCAAGACAATCTGCCTATGATATCATCAATCGTGAACCTGGCGTAATGTGCAGCTTCCCGTATGCGGACGTCCACGTGAAAGCCGTTAGGACGAGCAATCAGCTTCCCCAGAGGCACAATTATACTGCGGCTCCGGGTGTTGACTTCACGCATCACGATCTTGCTGCGTAAACCATACCACGTCCCAGCATCCTGGTCTATATCGATTTCGGCGTTCAATTGTTGGCAATAGAGAAGGCGATTTTGGTTCACCACAAAATGCAAATCGAGATGCTTTAATTCAACGGTAAGCCTAGAAGCAAGATTCTGAGGTTGAAACACTGTCAACCTGTCGGCTTGCTCGAAATCGGCAAAGATGCTGGCAATCTGGGCAAAAGTCTCAGAGTGGGGATCGACCAATTGGCTTCCACCTTCACCTCGATATGCCCTCCGTCTCGGGATATCGATAAACCAGTCATTCTCGCGTTTGCTATAATACGTGGTTTTTAGAAGTGAACCCCGTCTAATCTCCAGACAGCGAGTGTTGATGTTGAGCCAGTGGCCGCAGTTCTTAATTAGCTCAGTTGGGAGGTCAAAGTTGCCGGAAATACCCAGCTTCGATTGAGGAACAAATTCCCAAGTCTCTTCACTGTTTGAACTTCCAGTACATTTTACCGCACGAATAACCGCGCGCTTATCTCTTAAACCGAAATGAATTTGCAGTCCTCGGTTGGCATGAGCCAGGCGGTGAGACATACCAGGTTGGTTCGATGGATACGTTATAAGATGCTGAACTCCGAAGATTGACATCACTGCGTCGTCATTGGCGATGCTACGAGGGAGCTTGGATCGCGGTCTTCCATTTACTAGTAGGTGGCCCTCGATGTAGTTGAAGTGTAGTCTCTCCATGAAACGACCCGGAGTAGTTGCGACAATCCAACGGCCATGAGGTTCCGGGAGAAACCCCCATTGAGCGAAGGTTTGCCCAGTATGCATGAAGTGACCAGACCAATATTTTAGGATCTCGATCCCAACAATGGATCGATAGGTTTCCATTGCACCCCTTACATTGTTTTGGAGATGGTATACCATCTTTGCGTCGCGGAAGAGCAGGTCTCGTATTGCATCCGGAAGCCGGCTAAGATCATGCAGCATATTTTCCTGTATGGCAATTGAAACTTGCATCCAGGTTGATAGATCATCGCTGCTAAGATGATTTCGTGAACCCAGAAATGCTGCAAACGTTCTTCGGCAGAGCAAAGCAGCATACAGGCCATATGTCGCGTATCGTTGGGCCTCAGAGCTGTCTTTTATGGCCTGGATCTTCCCACGCAATTCAGAAATCCATTCCACTAGGCACCTGCGTGCTGTTATAAGGGTTTCGTTGCCAAGTGACTGCCCGGCTAGGCAATGCAATCGTAATGCGAGCGTGATCACTAACTGCATGATATTATGTTCCCTCCAATTAGTCTGAATAGATTCAAGCAATCTCTGCAGAATTCCTTCCAGTTGTCTTGTAAATGCAGGGTATTTAAAGACCTCATGAACTGCCCGTAGGGGCTCGTCAGGTATTCCCGGTCCTGCCTGTGAGGCAAGTTGACAGATTACCCGCATTACATCCTCGTCACTGAGGTTAAGATTTGACGAAGACAGCTCTACAAGCAAATTAGGCCAACGGCGCCTTTTGCCTGCGAGTATCTTTTGGCACGCTGAAAATGCTTGAACGGGAGTATCCTTGGGAGCCAGAGTCTGATTGGCTTGTATCGTGTAGGATGACGGCCCATCTACGATTGTTGGAGGATGTGCCGTCTTCGGAAACATGTCCCGAAGGCTCCGGGGAATCTGGATTCCGCATAGATGCTCCAATGTGAGAGGTCTTGCTAGGTCAGCAACCCAGACGTTGGATATCGAATCATAGAGTCTGAAGTCCGTTGCGAAAGGCAACAGCACTCGTGTCAACGGCGCTTTTCCTTGGCTAAAATTGTAGTGGGTTTGCTCAAAACACTTGATTCTGGAGGCCATGGAAAGACGTTTCGACTTGGCTGTCATATAGCCTTGTAGTGGCTCGCATTCTCGGAGATAGATCTCGGGTTTTGCACCTTTCGGTCGGTATGGATGCGCTAATCTGTTCATGATCTGCCACGTCGCACTTCGGTAGGCCGACAGCCAGTCCGGGATGCCAAGCTCGAAAACAATTGTACTTCTGGCCGGATTGTTCTTGGGAAGAAACGCTTCTTGAACCTGAATCTTCAGGCGTTGGCGCGCCCTTCGATGCCAACAACTCGTGCATCCACCAACTATCCATTCACCGTCTTCAAAGATACAGAGACAAGGATTATCCGCAATCCCTTCTGTGTGCTCATCGTACTTATTGCATAGATCTTCGTGCTCTTGCCTCTTCCGTTGACGTGCATTCGCATAATCGTCTAGGATACAGTGCTCAAGAGACTGCAGGTCTCTTGAATGCGCAGAATAACGCAGAGCGACAGAGTCTTGAGCATGAGTTTCGAGTATATTGCCATGGATGCTTTTAGCGTGCCGATCAGCCAAGTGTTTCTGAATCTTCTGTAGTCGCTCCATTGCCAGCTTCGTTGGTAGCTGGAGCGCATCTAATAGCTCAGGATGAAAAACGGGAGCGTGGTCGCCGAGCAATTGGCATTCAGCAATGGCGCTTCTGTCCAGCTCAAACCACAAGGTAAAGATAGCAAGTATCGTTGCGCTATTTTGTTCTGGGCTGGAGTCGTAGGTCGGACCTATAGTCTTGAACGCTCTTTTCATCTGACTCAACACATCCTCGATCTGACCCTCTAGCTCCACACAGCGAGCTGCATAGTCTTGGCGTGGATTAGCAGGTCGGCTGGCCTCACTTTCAACCTTTTCTTCTAGAGCGGCTAGGTGGAAGGCATAGTCGGTAAACTCCTGACTCTGTTGGATGCTTTGGTCAAGTGGGTTCGGAAGGGTAACTGGACCGAGTGTCGACGCGTGTGATAGCTTCGTGGATAGAACTCCATCAAGGTAGTCGCCGCTGTTTGGCAAAGTGAGCTCTAATGAAGTGGGCGGTGCGCGATACGGGAGGGGAATGATCTGGCGACTATTGATCTTTTTAAATGTGTCCCAAGCAGCCTCCATCTTCATATTTGCATTTTGTATCGAGTTTCTCACAATTGCAGAAACGGCAGTGAACCAGGCATCATATGCAACATCTTTGTGAAGCCGGACTTTCCTTTGGTTCATTTCTAACTTCGCCATTCGACGAGCGAGTTTTGTGCGAAGATAGGCAACCTTATATGGACTGAGATTTTCCGCCGAGTCATCAAGCAGCTCTGCCAGGAGGATCGCCAGGAGAAGCTTGTATGCTACTTGTCCTTTTTCGGCTCCAAGGGCTAAGCATAGTTGTCGCTGGGTAGCGACTCGCAGGATCAGCCAGAAAGGGAGTCGTCGCCAAGGAATGTTGCTGTTGCCAAGATTCACGTCGTCTCTGATTCGTTTCCGTAGAACTGGTGCTTGATAGTGAGTGCCAACTGCTTCAAGCAGCGACATCAACATTTGGGTGATTAGGGCAGGGTTAGTCGTATCTCGTGTCTCACCAACAGATACACCTGCCTTCTGTGAGGAAGCCTGAAGACTGTACAGCGACTCCATACTAGCTTGTTCTAGAAAAGATGCGAGACTCTCTTGAAAGGATTCGCCGGTAAAGCTTTCGAGGAGAATTCGTGCGGAACGCCCAGGGAAGTCCCATTGCATTGCGTGGCCAGCAGCAAGAACGTGGGAAGAGCTTGCGGATGCTTCAAAAGACTCGAATATGATCCAAGCTTCATCCTCACTAGTCAAGGCGGTCAGTAGGGATCTCTTTGGATGTAGAAAGTCCGGATGGTGAAGCACGACGGGTCGTGGAACGCACCTTTCGTCATGGCGTATCAACAAACCTGCATTTTGTTCATTGAGATATAAAATGAGCATATGGCCGGGAATTAGGTTTTTGAAATGCTGCAGAAGGCTGTTCCTTTCCAGTCGGCCCCTGTTGAGCCGAATACAAATATTGAGAGAATCTTCAATATCTCGGAAGGCTTCTTGCCAAAGCGTCTCAGACGTGAGATTAATGGCGACCTCGGTGGCTTGAATCAATCGACTCAGTACATTTTGCGATACGAGATCAACATCATCGTCTTGACTACCCGGTATTTCAGGTGGCAAAACCAGGTGATTAAACACCTGACCTAGCAAGTCTGCCCTGATTTTCTTGGAAGGCGACATGTTAGGTCGAGTTGGACGTGGAGTAGACAAGCAACTCAAACTTGATAAGCAAAAACCAGCCAGGACTTTGATGGTGGGCTCTTGTCAAGAAGTGCAGAAGGTGTAGGGCATATTAGGTGAGTAAGAATTATGGGAGAGTTGCAGGGCAAAGGAATCCCAAGGTAAAAAAGTGATTGTTGGAAGTTCTAGAGTAGGTGCCTAGATATTGTTTGAAGGTATCCAAAATGCTTCCTGTAGCCAACACGGGCCAGGGAATAGTACAGGGGAGGGTTCGGGTACTTACCTAGGTACCCAAGTAAACACTGCGTTTACCTCTTGTAGTAACGCTATTAGCTAGTGTTGGCTGAAGTAGACACCTGAATGTATCTAGGTCTTGTTTGTTTGTTTTGTTTAACGTCGGTACGTAGCGTTGTTCGCTACTTCGTCAAGCTCCCTGGGTGTTTTATTTCTTGGTGGGTTTTGTGCCTTCAACCCTGGGCAGCGTCGCTAGTGCTAGAATCTAGCTCCTCTTCACTCTCTTTTACCTAGGTAGGTTTATTTGAACCACGCGTGAGGTGAATAATAATGTATCTAGGATTTTTCTTCAATCAGCGGAGTGCTACGGGCTTTGTAGAATACTTAGCTACATTAGAAAACACTGCGGCGATGTATCTCTACTTGTATACCATGTCTGTTTGAAGCTGCGCCTCTTGCACTTCCACGTGTATGAACCTGGAACCAGTCCAATCATAACAGATTTCTAGATATTCCCCTGTAAGTACCTGAGCATACTTATGTCCTGGTATCATATGTCTAGTAGTTCTGTTTGATCTTGCATTTCCAGAAGTACTAAGCATGGATGTAACTGTCAGAAATAAGCGAGCCAGTCAATTGGAGGTTCAGAAGTGTGTTCTATCTGTGTTGAGAGCGCGTCTTGCTGTCTCTCTGAGATGTGTACTAATAAATAGTGTGGCGGGTTCACAGGGGTTGAGCAGTCCCTGCTCACCCCTTGACATATTAGCCCGCATCAATCCATCCAAATTAACCATCAATTCTGACACCTACACCACTTCAATACATCGGTCTTTGATAAAATCGGTTTAATAGGCTACTCATCATTTCTGGCATCTGGCTCCATGACCTGGCTTGCCATGTAACCCAACCTACCGAGTTCCATGGCTTCGATATTAACCTAGACCAGGCTGGACCACGAAGCTGATTGCCAGCGAATATTCACATGCACACGTGGAACGTATTCGAAGAGCCTCCTCCTCAGTTCTGTCAATACTTCGACATTGTCCATGTCAGGCTCATAACTGTTGTGATCAAGGAGAACGAACCCGAGCCTGTCCTCTTTAATCTGACCAAATTGCTAAGTACGCACAAATAAAATCGAGAGACAAAACGCAGTGATAAGCTGACGTGCGTTGTTTTCAAAGCCTGGTGGATTCCTTCAATGGGATGAAATCAACGCCATCAGCTGCTCTATCAAGTCTGTCCCTGGCGGCTCAGCAAAAAAAGTAGATGAGCTCAATTCTCGACTGAAGGGACATGGTACCTAAGTGTTGTGTACATTACCCGTCTGCTTAGTCCAATTACATTTAACATTGTATCACAGCTTGAAATACCAGTTAGCGCATATTATGAGGCAGCGCAAATACAGCGAGGTTTCTATATAGAACTATGGTACGGGCTTAGCATGGTGCGATTCTGGAATGATGTATAGGCTTCTATCACTCCCGCAGCCCGAAACGAAAGGTTGTTTCACCTGAAAAGAATTTGCGAAGAACGTGTTGAGAACACCTGAGCAATCAAACGAGCTGGAGACGAGGGCGATGACTGAGGCGAGGAAAGGTGCATCTACTATGACTCCTAAGCTCGCGTGGGTTGCAAAGAAGCATATGCAAGCCTATCAGCTGTGTTAAATAGGAATTAGGAGGCAAACACAGACTATACCTATATATATAATTCCTAGCTGTCACTTACCATAATTATATGTTGTGAAATATATGTTTCTAGAGCTTTCGTGCCGCCACTCTTATAATTACCTAAGCTCTTTTCTTAAATATTACACTATTATAAATAATTAATTAAATGAAATAACTAACTTATATAGCCGGAGGTTTTTTATTTTACTTGATATAATATTCGCGTGAGGCTTCATACTAATCGTTTAGAATGGTACACGCCGTGTCTTGGCCAGATGGGTTATGTCCTAGATTAAGAGATTTGATAAAATCTATAGGTAGCATGGTGTCTGGTGTGCTTAGAGATATACAGTCTCTGCCAACCTAGCCTCTAAGTACATAGAGTAGTTTCCTTGTACTATCCATTATAGCCCCCGTAGCAAGTCTAAGCCCATCGCCTCATCCGCTTGCTAGTCTCGGGTAGTAGGGTATCATTTGAATCCGACTGAAGATAACGAGGATATTATTGGTTAGGTCAGACTTCCCACGTGAAGTGCGGGGGTGCATGCATGCATGCGACCAATTCTCCGTGGGTATCCCTGCCGCTTCGCTTACTAGCGGACAACAAACCAGAAGTGGGCTAAACCTAAAAGAACGCGCGCCGACGGGCCTCGGCATCATCCTTCGACCGTGGCATTTACTTGGGCTGGCCTCTCGATGAACGAACAAACGGCAGGCCTTCCCTTGCCCCTGATCTGAATAAAATATATTGGAGCAGCGAGAGGAAAAGAAGGGGTCGAGTACGAAAAAGATCAAAAAATAACATCCAACGTCTAATAATATACCATGCCGTCGACGTCGTCAGCGCCGCGAACCAAGAACCCGGTTCCCGACTGGATCCAAGTCCCTTATCCGCACGTGGAGGAATGCATCATCTCATTCCCGCGCAAACACATCCTCCTCGTCACCATCAACCGCCCGCAATTTATGAACTGCTTGCCCGTCGGGGCGACGATTGAACTCGGCGCTCTGTGGAAATGGTACGATAGCGAACCCGAGTTGCGAGCAGCAGTCTTCACCGGTGCCGGCGACCGCGCGTTCTGTGCCGGCATGGACTTGAAAGAACGCCTCGACATTATCAATACGAACGACGTCGCCCACGAATACCCCAGCGGCGGATTTGGCGGCATGACGAACCGAACCGGCAAGAAGCCCATCATCATTGCTTGTAACGGCCATGCCCACGGTAGGATGGACTCATGATAGGAGCGTGTCGGTATGTGCCGTGGGAGCTGACCTGGCGTGCATGAACAGGCGGCGGGATGGAGATTGTCTTGAATGCAGATGTGATATTTGCCTCGCCGAACGCCGACTTCCGTCTCCCCGAGGTCCTTCGCGGCGTATCTGCTCTTGCTGGCGCCCTGCCCAGGTGCAGTGAGTAATTCCCGGATTTCATTACTGATGATCGCGTGAAGATCGTAGGACACTATGAACGTTCATGTCTGTATCAACTCGATGCCTCATGTCACTGGCTCATGAGCTCTTCCTGCCTCCAAACCCCCAACTGGCGATGCGCAACGTGATGATGACTAATCCTGATTACCGCAGTGGTCCTCTTCGGTAACCACCGAACGATGGACCTAGTCCTTACCGGCCGAATATTAACGTTAAAGGAGGCCGTAGAGTGGGGCCTGGTTAAGGAGGTGGTGCCCCAGGAGAAGCTGCTGGAACGAGCCATTGACTATGCCGACGAGATCGCGGCACTGTGTCCTGACAGTGTCATCATATCGCGCCTGGCAGCCCGTGAAGCCTGGGAAACCGGCATCAGCAGAGCCACCTTGAGAGGCCAGGAACTATGGGCTGAGAATATGCTGAAGAGCAAGAATGCTGCTGAAGGTCTGGCAGCTTACAGAGAAAAGAGAAAGCCCAAATGGCATCCTTCACATTTATAGTCAAGATGCCAATAGTATTTATGGGATAAGAGCGCGGAAGTCACTAAACTAGGCGCAATTCTAATGATGATGACGACAATGCTTCTTGATGCTGCCTGAGCCTCGATATCTACTACAACTTGCTACTCTGTTGTTTGATCTTAGCATAACCATTCGAAAGCGCGACTCTGCCATCGCCCTTTACAATAGTCTCGAAGACGTAGTTATCAAATCCACCACCTGAACTCGTCTTCCAGATCCATGTCTCCAGCTCATCGCCAGGATAGACTACGCTCTTGAATCTTGCTCCAAACGCCTTGAACCTCGTTGGATCCGAATTGGCTACTCCCCTTAGGAGTCCATGTGCCGCAATATTCCAAGTACCCAGGCCCTGCAGAATAGCACCTTGAAAGCCTGCCCGTTTGCCAAAGTCGTCGTCTGCGTGCAAGGGATTGTAGTCGCCGCACAGCCGGTACAGCAACGCCGTCTCCGGCATCGTCTTATATGTGTGCACAGCGTCCGGTTGGCGTGCAGGCATCTTGATGGCTGGCTTGCTGGGCCCCTTGGGGCCTCCATACCCGCCCTGCCCCATGCCAAATGCCGTGCTGGTCATCTTGACGTAGACCGTTCCTGTCTTGACATCCACCAGCTCGTGCTCCTGCTCGGAAATCATGGAGCCGCCTTTGTCGTACGCGCCGACTACCTTGCTATGGATCTCTAGGTCCAGTCCCTCCGAGCTCGTCGGAATTGGTCTCAGTATCTCAATGCCTCTCTCACCGTCTACAGAGCGTTGCGCATCGAACGGTGGCATTCCCGGCACGGGCTCTGAGGTCGTGCGTGCAACAAAATCGAACACATCCTGGTCTGTCTGTTTAAATGCTAGGTTGATAGGGAACGTTGGGAACGCGGCGAAGCGAGGGTGCAGCTCGTAGAGAAAGTGTTTTTCATCGGCTTGCACGCCAATTGCGTTCGCCTATGACCAGTCAGTTATCTTGGGCGTCTATCGAGAAAAGGAAGGGAGAAGAGAACACAACTGAGGGCCTAGAAAGACCACACTGTGGAGAACTAACAAATAACAGCACGTCGCGACGGTTATATGCGCATTTTATCGGTCGAAATTTGTACCCAACGGCTTTGCGAAAGTCGACATTGTCGTAGCGGCCGTCGGCTCGCTTTACGGGTCGATCACCAAGGCTCATTTTCTCCCGTAGTGGAATGATCAGGTGTGAAGAGGATACTTATTCTGCATTTCACGGAGCTGAAACGGCTCCAATGGCTGTACCAAATAAAAGCTTTCTGCTTGAGGACTCAGATAGGCAATTAGATAGATAATGCGCCTTCATACGAGCGAATAGGTTCCTTGAAGGGAACAACCTCGGCAGCACAGCTGGACGCAAGTGTCCACTCAACGCATCCTGAGCTATCCCCACACTTTCAGGGGTGATCACAAGTCCGCACGAGCTAACAGGGATCTGATAAAAATTACGTGTACTACTAGGTAGTAGTGATGCGCTACGGTACCTTGCTACCAGCCCGCTCACTACCGTGAAGGCATTCATCCGCCTAGCTGTGGTAGAAGACTCATGGTACAGATGTGTAATACGAGGATGTCAGCTACATCGTTGTCCGGAGCAACAGATGGCGGAGCCTCTTTGCTTCTTATGCTCTTCGTTGATGAAATTGGAAAGATAGCAGGAGAATTGCCATGGATCTCACTATGGACGGTTAAACCAAAGTTATTAAGACTCTCAGCCTCCTTCCACCGAGTGAGAAGTATTTGTCATCCCACTTATTCACCGTTATTTCTTGGCAATTTTTGAATTGCAAAATAATACTCAGTAGCTGTGGGTTATCGATCGACTATACTCCATCCATTTAAGTATTGGTTACATTTTGGCAGTTCTTCCCCCTATTTCACGTGGTGATGAAGAACAGCACCTCCAAATCGACAAAGGGCCTTGCAAGCGTACTCAAGCCGGACCATCTCACAATCACGCGCAGTACTGGGGGCCAGCAAATCTATCGCGCGATGTAAACAACTATGCGGAATAGTAGCCTTGGATTATTACCATATTCCATAAGTCAATCTTATGCGGCGGTATTTTTCAAAATTCCTCGTGTCACTGATTGAAGTTTGCAGCGGAGTTTTGTCCATTTCTTCAGACCCGAGGCCCGACAGTCCCGTTACCAACGCGAGTGTCAGGTTTATAAATATTGTATACCGAGCCCATTCCAACTGATGTTCATTCCCCTCAGTCTCTACAATATCTTTGACCACGATGGAAGTAATTGCGTCGATAACGCATACATCCAAGTATCTAGGCCCCTGGTACAAGGACATAATTATAATCTATCACTGAATCAGCGTCAATTGTTACAGCTCCATTCACCCCTTTTCTTCGGTGGTGACTGTAAGCAACGAGATTAGTCTCGCGGTAGCTGCGACGCGTGGTCTATTCTATCACTAAACTCCGGTCATTCTTCTACAAATTCTAATTGGCCGGGTACGACTTCATACCCTCTCGACGCCGGATCCATCATCTGAATGCCCTTGCTAGACTGTCTTCGTAATAATGTATACCTGATTAAACCTGGTATATCATATCTCAAGCAAGAGAAATATCGAACTCTGCTAATTCCGCATATCATCCCGGATAAGAAATTCCTGGCAGAGAATGCCTAATGGAGGTCGATCAGGCAGCGATGTCCTTGCGGACTGGCCAGGAAGAATAATTTCGGAGACAAATCTTCATCTTTCATGCCTTCGAGCGACGACGTTTTGGCATTAGGGAAAGCTTTGAAGAAACGAGCTACTGCCAAACGAAGTTCGATTTTCGCCAAGTGTAGCCCAATACAAACTGGATAGCCCGCTAAGTCAGTGCAATCCCGTCACTGTGAGGACATACGTCATGCGTCATGAAGGAGAGGGACAAGAAGAAGGGGGGCGGGGCTTGTTCACAAAGGAGTTGGAGGCTTACTTCTCGAGCCGCCCCCGAAAGGTATGAATGCGTCTTTCATAGCCGGAGTTGCATTCTCCCATCGTGACGGATCGAACTTTTCAGGATCTGGAAACGCGTCAAGGTCACGGTGAAGGCTGTAATTTTGTATCGTCACAGTATAACCGGCTGGAATATGATAACCGCATATCTCAGCTCCTCCTTCGGGCACCTCCCTTGGAAGCCCGGCGGGAACAGCTGGGAACCTTCGGAGGGTCTCGTCGATAACGTGATCGAGATATGGCAGGTTAACTTGTCGCAGATCCTCATAGTTGAAGCTATCTGGAAGCACTTCGAGTTCTTTCACCAGCCGAGCTCTGATCTGGGGATCGCGACATACGGACCAAGTTAGATAAGTCAGAGTGTTAGAAGTAGTGTCGCTTCCGGCGACGATATACGCCTGCGCGTTATCGCCCACCTCTTCCGGGGTGATGGTTTCGTCACCCTGAGCCTTGTAAACCTTAGTAAAAACTGTCGGTCTGGCATCCGGGCCTTCCCTTTCTACGAGAGCCCTGTGGCGGTTCAAAGACTGCTTGGAATAGTTTCGTATACGCTGACCATACATCTGGGCCTTAGATAATATCGGGAGTGGGATTCCAGAACGCACAGAGAGCCGGAAGAGGGAGGGAAAGGCAGATCGGTAGGACGCTAATTTGCCGACACTCTGTAAGTCGGTAATATATTGATTGGCCTGGGACAACTTAGTTAGATCACGACTAGTTGTTATTAGTTTCCCCAAGACATGGCTGTTGAGTACGTACTTTTCCGCTCTCGAGCATTCGAAAGCCCTCACCAAAACTCAGCTCACCAATGACATCAGTGGATAGAAAAAGCCACCACTTATAGACGTCCGCTGCGCCGCGAGTCTTATATTCCTTTTCCATACCCTCTATGGCAAGATCGACTTTGTGTTCGACCTGTGGTAGGAAGACTTTGAGGCCTGATTCTGAGAGGGGTGCCGAGAGTAATCTTCTAAAGCGCCGATGTACAGCTACATCGGGCGTATTGAAGATCGTCCGAACAAAGGGAGCAAAGTCCAGGTACCATTGTGCTTTGATGAATTGATTCTTGATTCTGAACACTTCCTGGGTCGCCTTAGGATCTGCAACATATACTTCACGAGGCCCGACTCGAACAATAGGGCCTACTGACAGTTAGCATGAACGCTTTACAGCTATTGATTTTCTCTGTAGAGGGAACCTGTGAGAGCTGCCATACCATATTTGAGGTGAAGACCGTGAACATAGGCCGCCTTGCGTCCAGTCACCCAGTAGTATTTCGCCACGAGTTCTGTCCATCCGGCGTACCATGGCCCGGGGACTCGCCTAAGCGGATCGTTCAGGCTTGATCTAACGACCTGGTGGGAATTAAACAATGTCCAACGCCTTCGGAGAGACTGGTTGACTATCTAGTTGCTTACCAGTATTATAGTCAATAAGCACAATGCGCCCAGCGCATAGATATGGCTCGGTTTGAGCAGTTCCGGTATTACATCCATACTTGGTATATTCTCGGGTCATTGAATGTAAGTCGTAGGCTTGAATTTTCAAAACGAGCCGTCTATCCCACTGCGGTGTGAACACCGCCATACATATATATACACGTTCATAGATATACAAAATGGAGAAATGCTAACTGTATCCGATGGAGGTGTACCAACACTACTGACAACGCGATGACGCCGTTGTTTTGCGTTGTCACGCTAACCATGTAGTTCATTATCTCGATTTGTTAATTCCGGGCGAGAGCTATACGGCGTCAAACATGGCCGAGGACACCGATGGGGAGTAGCCTATCTACACACTACACTACACGGCATTACTATCTCGCAACCCGCTCACACTAAAGGGCTGACGTTATGGGTCCGTTCAACCCCCCCACTGCCTTTCCACCCTCTGAGCGTTTTAGTGCCGGTAGTTGGACGGGACAAGGACGCCGCTTGCGCATCACCCGCAGCCCGGCCAGATCCGGGATAGAGTGGAGGAGAAAACATAAACTACAATTACATTTCACGCGTAGTCTTATCGCGCACAATATATATATGTGGAGTTCCGGCTTACCCGAGAACCAAATTATATAACTAGTGGTTCGTCTAAGCGTTAAGATGCTCCAGCAGATTGCGAATCTTCTCCTTCATTGGAAGGCACCTACTGAGTTACCCTTACCGCTCTATCGCCGCCCTCGGCGGCGATCTGGCCGAGATCATGTATGTAAGCACTGCAGGTAACCAAGTGCCCGGCCCGGCAGGGTTCAACCGTGTAAACTGCCGCCGCTGCCGTCTGATTTCGTGACTAACACCCGAAAAAGAGGATTTGTGTTTGTTGACAGTCTAGTATATGACGATCTTATAGGCTAACATAATATCATGCATCTCATTGGACCGTCATCGCAAAGTGACTAGTACATGGGCGAGCTAGTGGTTGCTGATCATGTTTTGCAAATGCTGTGAGCGAAATCTCTAATGCTATCTTACTATGTATGCCCCGTAATTCTATGTCCGTCCCTTTTCTAAATCATGCACTTGTGTAGTAGGATTACGAAGCATATCATCAGGGCCCTCCGGGAAAATGATTTCAGGAGTGGCACCGGACTCAGTGATAACAGGTCTGGGTGTACTGTTGTCAGTCTTTATTGATTCTTCCGGCTCCCTCTGTGACGTTTCACCACCCTGCTGGTCTCTCCTGAACAAGGACCCGATCTTGCGAAAAGTTCTGGCTAGGAGCTCGTATACAGCAATGAATGGCGCACCGACCTTCTTCGCGATGGCGGCGAACCACTCGTCCGGGAAAAGGCGGATTAGTACAGCCCATGGGAGACAAACAAATGCCGAGACTATGCATATAGCCCACTGAGTGCCGTTGATGGGTTTAATTTCGAAGGCGGTGCCGCCAACAAAAATGATGGCGATTTGCAACCCTACCATGAGTATGGTGATTCCGATAAAAAATTTGTTGCGGTGTACACCTTCAAAGATGTTGAACTTGTTGTCGAGACGTCGGTTGTTGAACTCGTTAAAAATCTGCATCCATACGAATGTATTGAATACCATCGTATCAAGCTCCTTTTGCTGTGTGGCATTATTCGGGTCATAGCCTAGGATTCGATTCCCCGCGAAATACAACACGAATGTCACCACAAGCTGGTACGACGACTGTCCAATAATCATCTTCCACATATTGATGGTAATCAATGGAGAGCTCTTGGGCTGAGGCAGACGGTCAAGGATCTTGTCGGTAGGAGGATCTGTAGCCAGTGCAAGAGCAGCAAAGGTGTCCATGATGAGGTTCACCCAGAGGAGCTGCACGGCTGTGAGAACTGACTTCATGTCGGGATTCGCAACAGCCGAGACGAATGCAACGAGGACGGCGGTAATATTGACAGTGACTTGGAACTGTCTCAAATGTTAGTTTCCAAATAAACCCTTGCCATAATTCGTGGAAATAACGGGCGTCTTACCTGAAGAAACTTCTGGACGGCGTCGTTGACAGCTCGCCCCCATTTTAGGGCCGTCAAGATTGAGGTAAAATTGTCGTCCATCAATACAATCTCGGATGCCTCCTTGGCAACCTCAGTGCCGGCAACACCCATTGAGAAACCGACATCTGCTGTTTTCAAAGCCGGAGCGTCGTTCGTCCCGTCCCCGGTAACGGCAACAGTCTCGCCGAGGGCCTTAAGCTTCGCTACCAGTATCCGTTTATCCTCTGGGGATGAGCGCGCTAGGACTTGAAGTTTCGGGATCTTTTCAGTCATCTCATCGTCACTAAGAACTCTAAAGGCAGGGCCCTCCATGATGATGCCGTCGGTGAAGATACCACATTCCGTGGCGATAGCCTGTGCCGTCACGGCATTGTCACCAGTAACCATTCGAACCGTCACGCCGGCATACTTAGCAAGACGGACCGCCTCCGGAACTCCCGCCCTGACGGGATCCTGAATACCGACAACACCAAGCCATGTGAGGTCGTTGAGTACAGAGGCAAACTGGATGTGGCCATCTTCAAGCTCAGCGTGGGAAGGAGGCCACTGAGGATAGTCACGATACACGAGGCCGATAGTGCGAAGAGAGTCTTTCGCATATTGGTCGATGGTCAATGTCAGCTCCATACGGTCGTTTTCTGTAAGGGGCGCGTTATCCAGTGTCGTGGTGTCGGCTTTGCTAGTACAATAGCTCAAGAGGATCTCCGAGGCTCCCTTGACCAAAAGTCGATATTGTGAGCCCACCTTGATGACTGCACCCATGCACTTCTTGGTCGAATCGAAAGGCATCATGTAGATGGTTTGCTCATTAGCGCGAATTTCAGCAAGCGATTGCATCCCCAGATGATCTTTTGCCCATTCCAACAGCGCCGTTTCAGTCTTAGAGCCAATAAATGTGAATTGACCCGCGTCCTCACCTTCGAATGCAGTCGAGTTAATGGCTACAGATTGAACCAACACATCCTTCGTCTCTCGAGGAAGTTCACTTGCCCACTGAGAGACCGTCTTGGACTTCGTATTCTCGTGTTCAGGTTTGACGAAACTTGATTGACCGAAGGTTCCGGCCACCACTGTCATCCTGTTAGTGGTCAGGGTGCCGGTCTTGTCAGAGCAAATAGTTGTGACATTGCCCATAGTCTCACACGCGCGCAGCACACGCACGAGGTTGTTTTCCTTTAGTAACCGCTGGGTGGCAAAGGCCAAAGCGAGGGTCACCGCCAGCGGCAATCCTTCGGGCACAGCTACCACGACAATGGTAACAGCAACAATGAGAATATCTAGGAAGCTAGAGGCCTTCTCGGGAGGTGAACGGGTGTCGTTAGGTAGCCCAGCTAAGAAACGAAACAGGAGGACAAAAAACAAGAGGATAGCTGCGCTTGCCCCCAGCTGTGCAATGGCGACAGCGAGGCGTTCTAGCTTCTTCTGCAAGGGTGTTGCCTCTACGTCTGCCTGGACAGAAACCATGATCTTGCCGAAGCTTGAATGTACGCCGACCGATGTGCAAAGAAACGTTCCCACACCTTCAAGAACTTTTGCTCCCGAGATAATGAAAGGATCGAGGCCTTTAGTGCTTGCACTGCCTGATTCCAAAGAAGTCATAACTTGATCTCCGGGTGTCTTTCTGATCGCATCGGATTCTCCAGTAGCCGAGGACTCGTCGCATTTTATGTCATGGCCATTGATCAAAATGCCATCGACTGGCACGAGATCACCAGGCTCGAGATGTAAGACATCTCCAACGAGGATGTCGTGTACGTTGATCATGAACGATTTCCCGGATCGGATTACTTTGATCTCTCTATTCTCCTTTTTCGCATTTAGTTTGACAAACGCTCGTTCTTTTTGCCAATCGTTCAATGATCCCACCAATGTTACGATGAGAATGGCTATTATAATAGCAACACCTTCGACCCAGTCAACAGACAGAGGAGATCCGGGCTCATGCTTAACTCCAAGCGTCTCATAGAGACCAAGGGCTAAAGAAACGACGGCAGCTACCGCTAGAAGGATAATAACTTTGTCTTTGAAGGCGGTCCAGATCAGTTTCCACAGAGGAGTAGCTTTTTTCGCAGGTAGAATGTTATTTCCATATACTCTTGCCCTGTCAGCGAAGGCAAGTGAATTTGGATCCGCACCGCGTTCTAGCAGTTCTTGAGGTCTATCGGGTGTTCCCTTCGTGATTTGGTCGAAGGTAACTCTTGATCGAACAGTAGTCTCGTCAAGACTTAAACCGGCGTTGATATCGGTTTGCAGACCATATTGAATTCCAGGCAGTCCACCCAGTGCTCTGAATGCAAGTAAAGATTTGGGATTAAATAACTTATTTAACTGTCCAGGGCTGAAAGCAAAAGGGTTATCGTTCACCTCGAAATCCGCTTCCGTACCTGGATCAGGACGCAATGCCAACTCGGGGTCTACTGTTATAACACTGGAGCCACAGTCTGATTGCGCTGGGGTGAGGAAAGGATTGGCTGAAGCGGAAGGTGTTAAGAAGGGATTTGATACGTTTGAGACAAATGACCCAGCTGGCGTAACGGCTCGAGTCTCGAGTGTTTCGCTTCTTGAACGACCACCAGTATCTAACATAGTTTCGGTTGCGTCACTCCGCGAACGAGCACGACTGTCGACTACCAGCGTAGGCGGTGCTAGGCTATTGCTGGCCATATTGACGTTCTATTAGACTCTGTTTCTGTGGATTTGTCTCGTAAGAGAAGACTGGCTTCAGCGGGCAGGGGAGATATGGTGTTTCTGTGATAGAAAGTGTCGGCTGCCAGCCAGGACTTAGACTTATTCAGGCGCTGCTCCAAGTATAGCCTCCCGGTGAGCGACGGGAGTTCATATGTGGGGGTTCAAGGGATTCTTTAGGCTGTCTTCGACGTTTCTGCCTCGACATGCGGCAGATTGCTGGTATGGTAAGCTGAGGAAACTACACTTTAACATCCAGGATCGATGTTATTGAGAGGTAAGGTAGATCTGTCGGTCAGGCTCTTCAAGGTATATGTTAGTGGTACTATAGAGTTTGCCGGACTGTCTTGGGTTCTTGGTGTTCGGGCTGCGCAGAGCTTGGAACGTTCTCCTAGACCAGGCCAAGACACTGAGTGCAAATGAGGGGGAAGCACGTTCTAGGATCGAGATATCGAATGCTAACTTCGCCTATCATAGCAAATATCTTCTCTTGTATAGCGGGAAACCTTGGACTAGATGGTGGAGCCGTCCGGCTGGGCTCATTCAGTAGTAGATCTCCGGATTTGCCTCTACAAGGTCCTGCTCTAGTGGCGATAAAGAGTCCCGGTTCGGTATCAAAAGTTGTGACGAAGATGAGCGCGCGGGTACGGATTGCCAGGGGGGAGGCTATACAAGAATCGCAAGAGTCCATTAGGAATCAGTCAGACAGCGGCACGTGTCAGCCTGCTTGCCTCCCTTCACAGCCAGACAGCCAGTTTTCTGAGGTTGTGCTGGTTGCCTACGTGCTTCCGGGGCGCAGTTCACCACTACCAGTCAAATCTGAACAAAGAGGGAAGCGCCTCGACTCAGGCGCGGAAAAGTGACGTGAGTGAGGCTGTGCCGCGCCGTGGCAAGCCAGGAAACCGACTGACTTCGCATACAATGTGCGTGTGTCCGGGAGGCAATTCTTGGGAGGCCGCTGGCTTCCTGCTCCCTTTTGGCATTTACGCCAATCTACAACCGGTAAGTAATACGCTTCCCACCGGGGCATCCTAGTCAGATTGAAGCTTAGTTTTACTTGCAGATTGATGTTTAATATTTATTGTACCTCATAGCGCCTAACCGTACGGATCCTTGCTAGTAATGAGATTACGATATCACCGCTGTGTATGTAAAGAAACAGCTTTCTTATCCCCAGTTTACCCAAACTCGACGAGATTAAGTAGTAATTGAGAGGGAGAAAAAGACGACGAGTAAGTGCACCAGAGCACCGAACCTCCTCCAACTTTGGAGCCCTCTCGAATAATGGCAACATGGGAAAAATCTCCGCGGATCCCTGGTTCGGGGATGGATTGAGGCTGTGTCGATGGCGGCGATCCAATCACGTTCGCCCGCAATACACACTTTACCAAGTTGGTCTCGGGGGCTTTTCTCGGTCCAATCACCAGCCCATCTCAGCCATCCGCCAGAGTGGCTCGGAATTTCCATGCGGAAATCTACCGTATAATGCTTGTACCGGCCGTGCGTGATTTTTCTCATAGTAGCGATTTAGTAATTACCAGTCTTCGCCATTAAGAACAGCTTCATCCCCGTCTTTCAGCGTGCATACTCCTCAACCACAATGGCTTTGGTGGGATTCTGACATTCAAGCATTCGTCAGACTACTAAGCTACCGGTCGAGCCAAGACAATATCCAAATGCCTATTGTCTCGCCCAGCACAATAGCACGAATTCAAGTGGCAGTTGTTCGTATTTGGGCGATCGATGACATCTCAAATATGTTGCTGCAGTCTCAACGTAATTGAGTTAGGCTAAGCGTTTATCTGTGCATATAATGGCATCCGTGGATATGGTATATCCAACAGCCGGTTCGCATTCGCGCCCCCTGTGGGTTCTTTGCGCATTTGGCAATCAAATACTAACTTAGCAGTTCTGCTAGAATCTTCTGTTATCTGGGAAATCTGTCGTGTCTTGTTGGGCTAGGGGCTGTGAGACTCATACATCCCGACGCCTGATGATGGGTGGGAAAAAGGTAAAGCGATATGACTAACGGCCAAGTAATATATACACATACTTTGGCTTAGCAGTGGATAAAGGGGAAGTACCTGCCAATGAAATGGATGAGATCAGACGTATACCCAGCACTAGGGGTGGCTATGCTGAGTTAGAAGGAATGGCATGGCTGTTTCCTCACTTGGCCCACGGATATTTCACTCTAACCATCTATTCTACTTCCGCGGCTCATGTTCTTATCACTAACACTGTGACATTGCTGGTCGTGAACTAAAATGAGTAGTTTTTATGCTGCTCCAAGGGACCGGCCGCATATCATATAATCCTGCTCTTTTAAGCCTCGACGAGTGTCCGTAGCACGTTCTATACTATACGTTATGGTTTGACTTTCATAGTGATCCCGCCACAATTATTCTATAAATCTTGTGCTGTTCAGTGTTGGCGATATCACAAGGGCTAAATACACGGCTTGGAGAATGACTTAATATGAGAATAATATTTTATGAGCGCATAATGACCCTTAGCCATTTAAATAACCCTGTCCCTTGGAGGACTAACTAGTTTCTATATACAGGAGTCCTACGGACCTAAACCTCTTATATGAGGTTGTTTAGCCGCGTGTCTCAGTCTCTGAATAGCTTCATCCGAGGCATCCTGCAACTCGGCTTTATGCCTATGATATAATGAATATGAATATGGAGTACGAAAGGTCATGTAATTCGTGGGGCCTCGCATAGGTGACCTCCCCTCAGCGCGTAGGCTTCCGTATAACAGGCGAACTATATTGTAAGCTTGAGAAAAAAAAAAAAAGAACCAACCATGGTGACTGACTTAAAATTAGCGGGCGAGAGTAATTTTGTTGCAAAATATATTGCTCCTAATTTCCAATGATTGATACACTTCATATTGGATATTCGATGTTTACCTCACAGAGATTCTGCTAGCACGACGCTGGAGTAAGGAGTATGTACTGAACTGATAATTGCCGCAACATTTGCACAACTAGTCTATCTCTTCTATTCGTGCCGCATCAGGCCATAGCCCCAGTACCAGCTAAGATACAAGCATGAGTGCTCCCAAGACTTCCTATAATAGTGAGCATCTAGGGTAACCATCCGCTCGGGCTGTTTCATGATGAATATCAGAGGTATATGATGTCTTTGTTGGGCGACAACTTCTTTGCAACATTAACGACCATCAGTTGGCCCGGTAGGTTTTGAAATGAGAACTGGGCGATTAAGAATATACTGATGCGTTTACAAAGCTACCCCAAACCAATCCAGAGGTTAGTTAAGCGCAGATATCGTAAATTGAGGCAAAATAATAAGCTAGAGAGTTGTGACTTGTATTCTTGGAACAAAGAGAAGGTACTTTTGTATTAGAAGAATGATATACGAGGAAGTTTAAAGTATTTGCGGACCTACAAGAATTCAAAATAGGCATACTCATAAACCCCTACCACGGCACCGTATGGACTTAATGGATAGTATGTAAACAAGTAATAAGTTTTGACAGATCTCGTGCGTGCACATTGTTAACATTGTAGGTACTGAATACGCCACCTCATCGACGCATGAGGAACGTATACTTCTATCCTCTCTGTCGGCAGTTAAGCCTCCTACTAATCACCTTAAAGAGTACGCGATGGTCCCTTTTGAGGGTAGTAGTCCAGATATGTGTAGAGTTGTATGTGTGTCCGTTGGTATGTACGTGCGTTTTGCCTTTCAGAAAAGGCGGGATATTCTCAATGGCGACATCTCTATTCTTAAGTGAGCGGATACGAGCAGCACAGGAACAACAACATCGATGCTGATTATCCCTGCCTAGTTTGTACTCAGCCTTCATTTGTTATCATCACCTACACAGCCCCTTTCCGGCGCGAACTCGGCAGAAAGCTTTCCACTACATCAGAAATACAAGTTCCATAAAATCCAAGACGCAGAAATGCCAGATCATCGCAGGATGCTTACACTACATACGTGTACATGTTTCTTGAAGGCCGAAGTGTTAAGCTGACCCAGACTCACGGCCACATTCCTCACACCTATCGACCAGCTTCGTGCTCTAACGCTTAGCAACTCAAAATCAGAATCGAAACTAAAAGATAACGCACTTACGGTAACACACCCTACGTAGTTGCAGGGTCATCCCAGACCAAGAGAAATCAAGCGAGTGGAAACCTTATCCTTAGACCTCCCGCCTGAACCATTCCACCGCCAACGGCGCAATTCAATGGGTTGAGACTCGCAAGCTACTTAGGTAGGTAGAGCGACAAGGCCGAACTAGCAGTGGCTATGCAACGGCTGCGTGTCACTCACATTTGTGCAAATGACGCTAGCCACGTAGTTCCGGCTTAGCACTGTACTATACATCATGAACATCCAAGGTCACAACTGTATTACACCCGGGTCAACGCTGGTACAGGGAAGGCTATGATATGAGAAACTGATAGGAGAGGCAAACTCCCAGAGTAAGCAATAAAAGTGTACGTATAGTCGAGAGCAAATCGACAGATTAAGCTTTCTTGGTCCTTATGACCTTTTAATCCAGACGATGACTTTGGGAAAGGAAAAAAGAAGAAAAGACGATGGATCACACGAAGTAAGGTAAAACAAAGCCTGGATGATTAGAACATGTATCATTAGAAGGCCTATAAGACACATAGCCCGTGCGGAACCTTTACATCAAGGACTCAAAGCATGAAGCGTAAGGTGAGGCGGTTTAACGGGCAGAACTAACAAATAGCATGCAAGTCATTGGATTTTCATAGCCCTGTGACTTCTGAGGTTTAATTCAGCTAGGTCTGTTAAAGGTTTTATTGGTCCAAACACAGGTCATCCTATACTCGACCCATGAGTAAGATGCTCTCGGAAACGCAATGAGTTATATTCGGTCTACTATCTCTTCTCTCATGTATTGGATCTTTGCAGACTATGCTCTGCTCATGTTACTACCGCTTGTCGTTAATTGTTTCCCGATGGCTAGTTTTAAGGCCGTTCATGTAGTATAATATTTCTATAATCGCTCTAGACGGGCGAAAGAGCTTGATGGTTAGTCTATAGTTCTCTAGGAACACCTACATGACAGATTCAGCCATACGCAAGGCATCTCGGATGTCGTCAACAAATTGATGCTCGCCTCCAACAAGTGCGACAATGCCACTCCGCTCGAGCAGTTTCCACACTTTGTGATCGCGACCGGGTGCGCGGCTGAAGAAGACCCTAACACCTTCTTGCCGGTACTTACGCACAATCTCCTCTAGTACTTGCGTACCAGAGCCGTCCATCGACGTTACTCCATGAATGTCGAAAATGATATTTCGATTGCTGTCTCGCGGGCGCAAGCGCGGTAGTGCCGGGTGTGCCATATTGGTACCGTAGCGTTCTATGCGGCGTAGCCTGCTTTTTAAATCACCCGTGTTGGCGAATGTCAGGGGCTCGGGAATTTTCACAATCAGGCACCCTTCGATGAATTCAACTTGCTCGGGGTGCTCTTCGGCGTTGGCGAAACGGTCACTGTTGGGTATACGACCAAGAATCTGAATACGGGGGCGAGTAGCATGACGCACTACTTCCAGTAGTGATAGACCTATGCCGATAGCAATGCCAAGATTTAACGAGAAGAACACAGTAACGAGGACTATTACAGCCATGAGCGACAGTTCCTTCCAGCCCTTGATTCTTACGAAGAAGACTAGGTCTTCAGGGATCTCTTCGATGAGGGAATAAGCAACTACCATAATCAGCGCAGAGAGGACGGGTTTCTAAACCCCGCGTTAGTGTACCGTAAATCAAGTCTAGCGTAGGGCTAGGGTACGTAGACTTACAGGAAGATAGTAAAACCACGGCAAAAGAAACAGGATACAGATGACGGTGATGATACAGACGAATATCGAGCTCATGGGAGTTTTCCCACCCGTCGATTTGTTCACTTTGCTCCTCCCATATCCCCCGAACGCAGGGAGAGCCATGAAACATGCACCGACAATATTGGCGGTCCCTAAAGCTATCAACTCACGATTGGGACTGAGTTGCATACCTTCAATGACATTAGCGTCACCCAGACTCTTGGCAGCAACGGAGGACTCAAAAAAGCCTAGCATCCCGATTAAAAAGGAGGTCCCCAAAGCTTCTCGAATGTGAGGAAGGTGACAGAGCTGGAAGGGATTGCGAAAGGTGAAGACATGACCTGACGGGGCTTCAACCTTTCCGAGAACCTCGACACCCTTGCCTTCCCAGCCGAGCAAGTAAGCTAAGGAGGCGGAAAGCACGACGACGAGGAGGCGGTCTGGGAAGTATGCTACACCGGGATATCGGGGCTGTAGTCTACGCTTGATCTCACTAGGGGGCAAGTTGCGGTCAGTACATTGGGTGGGCCGAGGGGTTGGCAGGGACTCTTACCGAAGCACCATGATGACAACAAAGCTCACGATACCAATGATGCCTGAAAGCTTGTGCCATTGCCCAAGATGGGTGCAAATGAATACAAACTTGTCGACCGTGCTTTTATGGGGTACGCTAGGCACAGCGGCCGCGGCCTTGTTTAAGCCGAGAACTGGTGTCAATTGATCAATGAAAATGACTAAGCCGATAGACGAGATGAATCCCCGCAGGAATGGACGGCTTAGGACGTTATCGATGAATCCAAATCGGCCCAGTCCCATAATGAAGACGGAGGCCCCGGCCAAGCCGACGGCGACACCAGCGATCTTGGAGTGCAAAACGGCGTCGTCTTCCTGGCCTTTCCCGACATCAACGTTACTCTTGACTATGGAACCGACGAGCAGAGAGCCGGCGGCCTCGGGGCCCACGACCATCTGGGGGCAGCTGCCCAGAAGGGCATACAAGAGGGGGTTGAAGACGAAGGCATACAGCCCGCTGATGGGGGCGACGTGGGCGAGATTCTCGGCATAGGACAGGGCCATGGGCAGGTACATGGAAGCCATGGCGACGGCGGCGGTCAGGTCGCCGGTGAGCCACGACCATCGGTACTGGCGCATCCACGTCAGACACGGGATATAGTACGAGAGGAACATGAACCACGAGTACTCGACGCCGTGGCGCTGGGCCAGGGCGCTCGACGTTGCCATCTTCCTGGTCTTCACCATGCTGGAGAAAGTCCTCCTCCACCACCCCCAGGACGGCGGCGGGGTCTCGCCGAGGGTGGCAGAGCCGTCCGAGCCCAGCAGCGAGGTCCCCTCGTCGTCGTCAGCACGTGAACATCGCGAGCGGGGGCTGGTTGCCCGTGGAGAGAAGGTGCCATGGTTGCAGGGGCCGTCGTGAGCCCGGAGACCGTGGAGGAGCGAGGATGTCTCGTCGCGAAGTAGCACGGGGGTCTCGGGCCGGTGAGTCGGTCTAGAGCTCTCTCGGGAGTCCATGATAGGCCGGGCACTTGGGCTGGCGGCATGGGGATTGGGCGGTGATGGGGTTCCTTGCTGGCGCGGGGACGCGGGGATGCTCCCGTCGTTACCAACATTGTCGTCGTTACCAACATTGTCGTCGTTGTCGTCATTGTCATCGACGGCAACCGAACGGCTAGCCGAGGAATCGTCGACGGTGTGGCTCTCGCGAAGCCCGCTGGGAGTCGAGGGAGTGTGGTGATGCGACTGTGACGGCCGCGGCCGCGTCGTTCTCCGTCCTGGTCGCGATGGTGGCTGTGAGCCGCTTGCAGCTAGCGGTGGTGCTGGCATCTTCCTTCTATCTTCGATCTAGGTATTGAATCCAGCCACTGAACCGCTTCACGACCTGCCAACTGAGCGCAGTCGCAGTAGGCATCCGCGGATAACTAAGCCTAACCTAACCAATACATTGGTGGCCACTTGAGTCTAGACTGAGCTGTTGTAAAGAGCGCGCGGAAGAAATGCAGCGATCGAGACAACGAGGAGAGAGCCAGTAACTATTGTACAGGAGGCGAGCGTGCGACCGGGCGTCTTATAACAGTGTTTCACGGTCAACCGTTGACGTTGGACAGTTGAACGTTGAAGAGGATTACGGCGAAAAATCATATCACTAAAATGGCAATACCCCCCTGAGGTAGTAGCCAGTGTCTAAGTATATGTACCTAGCGCATACAGTACTACTGGCAGATACGACAGAGCAGCTGAGATTGCCTGGGTTTCGGTTTGGTTCGACACCAGCCTCTTGACAGCTTGTTTCGATTTCCATCTTCGTCTACAATGCCAATACGATATATACAATGATATGATGCAACTAGAGAAGAAAAACCTATTTACATATGTAGGTACATAGGTAGCTTACTGGTAGGCTCATGCCATCCAATATGCAATGCACTCTACCTTAACTATACCTAGGTAACCTTCAAAGTTGTATGGTGCAGTAATAGTGGAGACTGCAGGCTCCTTGCGCTGCTACACAGTACTTTGCAGAGAGACACGAGCCCAAGGGGCTGTATCAAGTAGCTACCTACATGTAATAAGGGTTAACATGACACTTTCCCACTTATACCAGTATACAATCGAATTGTCTTCATTCTACCAAGTCACGGCTGCTGGCTCATAAGTAAACTGATTACCAGAAGACTCATAGTATTCTTGTGTTCACACATCAATACAGGTATGTGTGGCTTTGCAGGTTACACTACCCCACACGGTACTTACTTACCTACCTAGGTATGTAGGTACCTAGGTAGGTACACTACGTACCATGTAGTAGGGAGTGTACCTACAGTAGGTAGGTAGGTAGGTACATATGTAGGTACAGTGTAGGTAAAACAAGAGGTACCGCATCTACATACATATGTATGTAGATACATATGTATCTACTACATACATGTATGTACCTAGAGGTACTTTACTTCATACATACATGATGCCTATACCAGTTGGTGCCATGATCAGAGGAGGCCCACTAGCGCTATATGGTTATTCACCACTGGCTCATCTATACCTATCAACTTCACATATTACTACGATATGGCATGTTAGAAGTATGCTAGTTCACGACTTTCCCATCACTTAATGCGTCGAGTGGATATAGGCTATTCGAGCCGTGACAAAATGCTGGCATTTCGCCACATACCTCCTTTCTACCTTCAGACGAACCCAAGCTTCTTCTCATACTCTCCCGCACCAGGTCCGATGGGCTGAATCAACGTGTAGCTACCGGACTGGTTGAACTCCTGGACGCCATTGACTAAGTAAATGGGCGTCCTGTTGCCGTCATCGCTCAAGTAGAGCTTGGGACGCTCTCTGCGATAAAACGTCACCGACGTGCCATCGGTGAACTCGACCGTCGTGTTGTACGCCAACGTCCTATTGTTGAACGTCCACGGCCCCTCCCAGTGCCTCGCGTACGCATGCGCGCCCACCCGCGGGCCCTTAAGTCCCAGGTCGATGTCGATAAGGTAGTGGACGAGGAAGTGCCTGTTGCCCCGTTTATCCTGCCAGAGGAACGGGTCCTCGCTCTGGTCCGTGTTGTGCGGCTCGACCGCGAGATCGTAGGGCCCGCCGAAGTTCTGCGCCGTGTAGATGTTGTTCTCCTCAACGGCGAGCAGCATCGCATGGGTCTGGTTGCGCATCGACCATAGTGGCCAGGGCGCGGGGTTTGTGACGTCCTCCAGCTGTGCCTCTAAGGACTCCCAATGCTTTAGATCTGCCGAGCTGGAGACCGAGATGGTGTTATTGAATTTCTGCGATTGGCATGTAGTGGGTGCTTCGACGTCTCGACCGATGCAGTATAGCAGGTACTTGCCATCTGCCGGGCTGTAGATAGTCGTCGGGTTATGGTGAAATGTCCCGAATAGCGTCTGCGCGAACGTGTAGGGCCCTGTCGGTCCCGTCCTGGACTCTGCTCTAATGATGGTGCTAAAAGGCCTCCAACCCGCAAGCCCACAGCCGTGCGCCATCTGAGATATAATAAGGTGGAAGAGTTTCTTGTCTGACGGGTCTTGGATGATGTGACCTCCCCACGATGAGTTCCCGGCACCTTCTTTGTAGAAGTCTGGTCCCGTGGCATTGGTGTGATTGTAACCAGACCATCTGGCAGCTGGGTACAGGTCAAGCTCTCCACAATCCTCAGCGCGCCAACCCGCATCGCAGATACACGTCTGTTTCGCCTGCGAGCATATCCCATTAAGACTACAGTCCTCGTCTGTGGAGCAGCCTTGAGACGGCTTGATCATAAGAGCTAATGAAGCAAGCGACCGGAGCAAAGCGAGTCTCTTCATCTTGTTCATTGCCTCGGACGGGCTCTCTCTCGTTTTAGTGTACTTTTAAGATAGAAGGATGTCATATAAAGCCCCTCATATCACGGTATGATAGCCATGGAGCATTATACTATGCGGGGTCGACCAAAGAGGTTTACATGGAGACTGTCAAGGCTATGTATGCCTTGACGCATAGGCCTCGATTCGCAAAATTAATCCACGAACAGCATCGTGACGCTTCTCGCTTACCCCACAAAACAACTCGATATCAACAACCAACCGTCCCCCTAGACATATGCTTGGTTCAAGCTATCGAGTCGCATGAAGCATCTCCTTCATGCGAGCTGCTCTGATATTGCTCATTCATTAATATACACCAGGAGACATAATGATAAGTCTGTATAAGGCCTTGTGGTGGTAGAAAAGCGGCTAAATTAGAGACAGTCAAGTAGCTCTGACAAGCATCTACGCATCCTGAAAGCCATTGATGCCACAAGTCCTAGTTGTACGACACGTTCGCCCATCAAAAGTACTTGTAAAGGCATAGCATTACATGACTTGGACGCCAAACCAAAACACTCCTTCCTTATTGCACCACCGAATCTTAGGTAGTAAAGTCTTTCAGAAGCAGTGGAAGACTGTCTGCGCTATAATCGATATAACCTAACTCCCTGAGAGTGTCAAGTGACTGCTGAGCATATTTGGTAGCGGTCTCGGTATCACCAGCTTTCCAGAAGAGCCTAGCGAGGATCTCGTATTGCGACGCTACCATGGTAGGAATATCCTCGGCTTGTACCAGCGCGAGAATCTCATATGTCGCACGCACTGCGGCTGTGCCGTCGAGCTCGCCGATAGCCGTCATAATTTTCTCTTGCAACGATGCTATTTTCTCACGTCGGTAGTCTGACGCTGCAATCTCTGTCTTGGACGCTGTACATAGACTGCACTTGCACTCAAATCCCCAACGCCGAAGATCGCGCTGTCTTTTCTCTCTCGGATGGTTCAAAGGGATGTCTGGACGCGGCGTTTTTAGGTTAGCGTCGAACATTTCAAGGACCGATGGCTACGCACAGCTAATGGTGATCTCCTCTCCAGCCTCAATATCCCTAAAGGCAACAACTTTGACATCGAAGCTAGTGGGACTGAAGCGTACAAATGCGCTGTGATCTCGACGTCAGATTCTCTTCCTTCTGCTACCTTTCATACAACAATCGAAAACTCACTTTGGTTTGCAGGCGTGATTGATTCTCTGCGTTTTCATTGTGAGTATTCTATCCGTTTTATTAGTCTGCGCTGGTATGAACTCACGGCAACTTCTGGATATAGGGCCATATGTGAATCATCGCCTAACGTATACGAGAAAGCATTTGTGCCGAGTATGTCCTCCATGATATCGACAGCTTTAGTGCTCGACCTGCCTAGTGCGAGGACCTTGCCCGGATCTGATAGTTGTTCAGCTGCTAAGTGTAGGAACTGGTGCCCGACCTGCTGCTTCATCGCCTTAGGGAATGATAGATCGAGCACAACACTAGCCCAGTCCGACATGATGGCCTCAGCACGAGAGATATTCCGCGTGGCCACCACGCCCTTCCCTTTGGGAGGAATATCGACAATCTTGTAACTTGGCATGTTGCTGTGGATATTGTGACCACCGGGGAATTCTTCGTTTAGCATATTGGCACTGTCTGCTGCCGTCTTCGGCTTCGTGATGATGCTGATTCCTTGAGAGCCATGCTGGGAGTTGCTGTACACACAATACTTCAAACTTGGATCTTTCTCTGCATTGACGCAATCAGGTTGGTGCGTCCAAGGCGACCAGTCGATGGGCTCGGGCCCGGTATTCTCATCAATGGGCGAGGGGCATCGGAGTTGATCGTGGTGCCTCAAAGCATGTGGCGGATTTGTGAGGCAGTGCTTTGTTGTTATACTACGGTCTTCGGCTAGTATTGGAGGTGCGACAATCAGTAAGGAGAAAGCAACTGATTTGTATCGCGAGTTCTTCATTTTGCGAGAGAATGCAGACGGCCTGGGGAAAGCATGAACCAAAAGAAGTTGCACGGCTAACCAGTAAGCAAGGGACGGTTGGCTACCCTACTAATATAATAGTATCTCGATAGCTTTGTTAATTCCTCTCTTGGTCCGTCTAACTTGCACATCTGACCACCCAAGCATGACCGAGTTAAGCCGTGGTGTAGCCGTATTAATCACTTGTGGCCAAGCAACGGGATACCAAAGCCAAGAGGGGATTACCAATACGATCTTCATTTCCTGTAAACTTTACTTTTGAGACTCAAGGGAGATTAAGCAACTACACTCATGGCCGGTTAGATAACTCAATTAACCCCTTGGAGTGCCGGGCCAGAGCTTGCTGGGTCGGCCGCAGCACATCCATCTATTCAAAGGGACGATCCATCCTGAAGTATTAGCCGTTCAATATCCAACTTCTTGCCCTCGGAGCTCAGATGAGATGCTACGGAGGCCTGCTTCTCCAAGCATTTGATTAAGCCGCCCGGTCCGTGATAATGTCTTGGCATTGCCGATCGGCGGTTGGACGGGTGTAACACCCGCAACGATGCCGAATTCCGATCACCTAGACCCTGTATTGTAGTTAAGGAGATGACTACCGTTATACCACCTTGTTTGGCCGGCGGTTAAATTGATCTTTCTGCATCATCTTTTGGATTGTGTGGGCCACCTTTATATGTGACACAGAAAAGACGGGTAGTTTGGCAGGATTAAGTCTCCAAAAGCAATAAGTAATATGTGTAAATAACAACTAATAAATGATTTGTGAATGACTAACATCATAGGCTGACGTAATAGCAAACCGCGTTCTGACCAATATAATGCTGACATAACAACAACTACTTGTATTGAATGACTCGGGTATACGACTCAAAGTTTGCCGGCTATTGTTGATCGAATATCACAAGCCTAGCTGGGGACAAAAAGGTCAAATTAGAAAGAAGACTTACAAATTAAGTGAGTCTTACCTCCCCAATAGTAGCAGTTCTCCCTTCCTGTTATTAACTATAGTTGCGAACACCAATACTACGAACAGTAGAACATAGTCAAGCCTGTGCTAAGCCCCGTCTACAGCAACGAGACTCAGTGATTCCCGTGACAATTCATCACTAAGTAGATTTCTCAGCCTGTAAGTTTCTCATCTCGTTTGCCGCTCACACAACCTTGATAAACTATTTTTCTAGTAATTAGTGGTTAGGAATGTCGGAATTGGAGCATCCTGGAGGCTACCAAGGGCTTTCCATTCCCCTTATCAATGATATGATGACTGTTCTATTTGCTAGGGCTTCCCTAAACAAGCCATTCCAACAGTCATCTAGATCTAATTGCAACTGGACCCTGCGTTGTTGTTGTTGTACGGAAGCCTACGCACTGAGGAGAGGTCACCTATGCGAGGCCCCGCGAACTACATGACCTTTTGTATTCGTAGTCATTATATCATAGGCATAAAGCCAAATTACAGGATGTCTTAGATTATGAATAAATAAAGCTATTCAGAGACTAAAACATGTGCTTAAACCTTCCCGCGAGGAGGTTTAAGGCTATAAGACTCCTGTATATAGAGACTACTTGGCCCTCCAAGGGACTGAGGGTCCTTTGGATAGCTAAAGGGTCATTATACGCTCATAAAATATTATTCTTATATTGAGTTATTCTTCAAGCCCTGTATTCAGCCCTTGTGATAGTTATGCACCTTTGTCATATAAATAATGCTCTCTAACAGCACGTAATCAAAAACCTGTACGGAAGGGTGGGCGATTACTGAGCTCAGCTATTTGAGTAGCTATCCAGATACTCTCACGATAAATCAATTGGCTAGCTACCACTCCGTAACCATAGATAAAAAATTACCTTCGTTCTACTGGACCGTTAGAACGACTCATTGCATTAAATACCATGTTGGGAGAAATTCGACATCGTTAAGCTTTCGTCCATTTATATAGCCTTGACGGCCTAAAACATGTCTTTAGTTCAGTGGGACCTATTAACTGCTGGTCTTTAGGCATGCCTATGGGCCAGCAATTGGTACTTTCATTAACGCTTTTGGCAGGATATCAAGGAGATAGCTGTAAGTATCCGATCATGATTTGATAAACAGTCTTGAAAGAATGCGCCACCAGCATAGATCCACGATTGCTCTCTAGCTTCTCAGACCTAATCGCCTATACGTGTAGTGTTGGTAATCTGATACATACCTAGGTAGAGTAGACTATGTGATCCCAACTAAGAACGAGGGCTAATGAATATACAGACCACAAGGGCTGTTCAGACTGAATCCTAAGGCTTGAGTAACCAGGCTACGAAGTTATAATAGAAATGCGAGCAACCAGTCAAAACTAACCCAAAGTCAATACTGACTGATAATCAGCAGTAGGGCGACTCAAACCCCTACACCGACCCCCAACTATAAAGTATGACTACATGTACCTAGTGTACTGCACTACATGTAATATTGTACTAAGGATCGGGGCACTGTGGGGTAGTGAGGAGATTTGGGGGACTGCTAGAGTATACACCTTCTACAGTACTCCGTGATATGGGGTGCGGAGATGGACAGGGCAATGGACAAGGGTGTAATTGTCAGAAGCCCAGGATACCTGGTCAGTATGCAATTCCTGGCTTGTAGGTAGAAAACCTGCTCTAGAACTCACCGCTGCTTTACGCGTGGAAGGCTAAACTATTATCCAGAACAAACTTCGCGAGCTATCTTTCTTCTAGACCAGATCTCGCTAACATATCGGAGTGTTTATTTCTGCCTTCAAAGACATAATAAAATGCTTTTTCTTATAATCGTAACAAGTGTGACTTGCGTTTTCATTCATAAGCATACATTATTTTTAATTCAAAAATCGAGTCATTCATGTTATGCCTTCACTTTTCGAAGTGCCTATCGTGACAATGCCATGCAATCGTCTCATCCCCGATAATCAAGGCACTAAATATAGGCGTGCTAGAGGCAGAAGAGCAAGCGGTCAACAGGACAGATTCGCAGTAGAATATAAACCGGGTCGAGCTTGGCAACTTAGCAACTAATGTGGCATCGGCAATGTTCGCCTTCCCTCTTTAAATGGTTCATCAGCTTTTCCCCTATATTTTCACAGTTCCTATCCGACAAGCCCACATTTTCCCCTCACGATCGGTGGATACTGATTGCGCCTCGATGTTTTTGGCGTACGACGCCAATATACGTCCAGTTGCTGAAAATATTCATGCGGGCAAGCGAAAAGTTACCAATTTTCTCGGCGTTCTCGGCGCTGCGGAGTCCCCGGATCTTGGCCCCAGAGATATCTTGGCGACCAAACTAGACCAAGCAAATTCGAACAAAAGGTGGTCCCGCGAAGAGCTTAGTGCGGGATGTCTCCGCGTTATTAGCTTCATGGTACTTTACATGGCAGAACTCAGTACTCACGTTGAATCGCCTGAGTTGCCGATCAGTCTACCCATATAGCATAGTGTTACGCGTGTAGGTACCTACCTGAATCAGAGTTAGCCCACTGTTCGGTGTACTACGATAGTGTTCAACGACTCGGTCTACTACACCATGCACGTAAGCTTTATAAATCATACGCGTAGCTGGGTCTGTACTACCACATGCCGTCAACTCTCGATTGGTAGGGCGCATATACTGTAGACAGCGGATGTAGATGTATGAGTAGGTAGATGTTGGCATCTGCAGCAACCTCGTGATCTCTACATGTATGCTTGTCCAGCCAGTAATAATGAGGCTTGGTGTAAAGACAAATGGATGAACCAATTGCCGTTAGCAGCTTGTGGTTGAGCTGGTAAGACATGACCGTCCACTTCGTGCGTATGAGTACACCTTAACCAAAGATACAAGGCCCAATAATACCGTGGTTTACGTATAAAAGTTATTCGCTGGTATGCGGATGCGTGTGTGTTTTGGGCTTGGGATTCCCCAACCTTACACTACTAATAATAACTGTCGGCTGCCTAGTATATGCTAGTATAAATACAGCACTAGAGCAGACAGGGTTGTCGTTAACCTCGTGGATCTCGTACCATGGGCAGAAAAGGTGGGAGTCTCGTGAGGGGAAGACAGGGGGGCAAGCATGGGTAACGAGTGCCGGAGGATGGGGATCGGCACAATACAGATTACGATTGCAGTGTCAGGGAGTGCCTGCACGTCTCGATAGGCTAGGGATTCGATGGGACAATGAGCTCTTCGGTTGGCGGGTAGATAAAGAGATTTGCTGCCGCTCTCAATTTCCATCTCTCATCCTCTCATCCCCCACCGCAGTGCTGGCGAAGGCTGGTAGAAGCGATCGCTCCTCTCTTGCGTTTCTGAGCTGTCGACACGCTATTGTACGAGTCCCCGTCCCTACACTCTCTCAAAATGGCGGGCGGTGTCAAGAAACCCGTCAACGTCTTCAAGCTGAAAGACTTGAACGAGCCCAAGGGCGTCTTCAACTGGCGTCTCTGGTTTGCCGTCATCTCGTTCGGTCTCCTCGGCGCCGCTCGTGGCGTTGACGAGGGTCTCATCAATGGCGCCTTCAACTCCAAGGTGTTCCAGGCCTCCATCAACTACGAGAGCTACAGTGAGACTGAGCAGGCTAACATCAAGGCCAATGTCTCGGCCATGGTCCAGGTCGGGTCCGTTGCCGGTGCCCTCATCGCCTTCTTAATTTGTGATCGCATCGGCCGTATCTGGGCGACACGGCAGCTTTGTGTGTTGTGGATAGTGGGCATTGCAATCTTCATGGGACATGGCAACAGTCTCGGCGCCGTGTACGCAGGCCGCTTTATCGCTGGACTTGGAGTAGGCCAGACGCCAGTTGTTGGGCCCGTCTACATTGCTGAGATAGCTCCGGCGTCTATAAGAGGCCTCTGCACCTGTATTTTCACTGGTGCTGTGTACCTCGGTATTGTACTCGCGTATTTCACCAACTATGGCGCGCAGGTCAATATCGGAGACACCACACCTAATCGATGGGTAAGTGAAAAGCGGCAGAGGATGCTGCGGATTCTCACGCAGCATCCCGGTGAAACCACCCGTGCTAACCAGAACACCCTATAGCTCGTACCGACTAGTCTTCACATCATCTTTGCCGGTCTGATATTCATCCTCACCTTTTTTCAAAGTGAGTCGCCGCGGTACCTCATCAAAAAGGGGAAGCATGAGCAGGCGCTACAGACCATGTCACGAATTCGCCAGCTCCCGCCGGACCACGAGTACGTCGTGCGTGAGATCACCGAGATCCGTGCCGCCCACGAAGAGGAGATGGAGGCTACCATGGGGTCGAGCTGGGTCGGTGTGCTTAAAGAAATGTTCTTGATCCCTAACAACGCCTACCGACTATACCTCGCCCTGACAGTGCAATTGCTGTCCCAATGGAGCGGTGCGGGTTCGATTACACTGTACGCCCCTGACCTTTTCGCGCTCCTAGGCGTCGGAGGCACGACTGAGTCACTGTTGGCGAGCGCGGTGTTTGGCATCGTGAAATTCGTGTCCGCCCTGGTATGCGCCTTGTTCCTCGTCGACGTTATTGGCCGCAAGCGCGCTCTTCTTCTCGGCATTACCCTCCAGGCCATCTCCGTCATCTACATAGCGGGTTTCCTGACGGCCACACCGCGGCTGGGCATTGATGACAGCTACGAGCTTCCGGAATCTAGTGTCGGCCCTAGCCGCGGCGCCATAGCCATGATTTTCATCTCTGGTGCCGGCTGGGCGCTCGGTTGGAACTCAATGCAGTATCTGCTGACAGCCGAGCTGTTCCCTTTACGCATCCGGGCCGTGTCCACCTCTCTCGCCATGACGGTGCATTTCGCCAACCAGTACGGAAACTCGCGTGCCGTACCAGTTCTTCTGCTATCTACACAAGATGGTGGTATCACGCCCAAGGGCACTTTCTGGTTCTTTTCAGCGGTTACTGTGCTCGGTGGCCTTTGGGTCTGGTTCTTCGTGCCTGAGACGGCTGGCCGTTCTCTCGAAAGTATGAACCTTCTCTTCGAGCTACCTTGGTACCAGATCGGCCGCCATGGTAACGAAGACGCTGAACGATTGGATATGGCAATTAATGAAAAGCAGACTGACATGCTTGGTGGTGCTGCTGAGCATGTGGATGAGGTTGGGGAAAAGCGCACTTCAAGAGAGGTCCACGTTTAGTTTCAGCGTATAACAAAACAATATGAGTATACTTTTACCAAAACCGTGAAGCTTCTCTATGTCATTCGGAAGAGTTTGAGTGCTGATATGCTAGACTGGTTGTATGAAAGGTCGACAGGGCCTTCTGCCTCTCAATGCAGGTCATTCCTGCCGTCTTCTCGGCGTACCCTCATCCTACTTGGAATTAAACCATTGAGTTGACGTCGTAAACACGGGCAGTATCTATGAAATATAGCACGAGTACATTTGACTGAGCAGGACTGTAAAATTATGAGTTACATTAAGTGGCCGGGAGGGCAAGCCTCCGTGGGCAGCCATTCTGCACTAACACACTGTGACTCGGCACAGCTTAGCTCCCAGAGGAAAGGAGAAAGAACATACGAGAAGACGGAAGAACGAGAAAAAAGTGATTCCTGGCTAGCGATTTACTCAGTTAACCCTGAGAAAGTAGAAACACTTCGCCAGACGAGTCGCTTGTCACGTAGAGCCGCCCAGCAGCATCGAATGCCAACCCTACGGGGCGAATACAGGTGGATGATGAGCACTCCGTCTCGTCTGGAGGATAGAATACATCAATGCTGCCTCTGGTGCTCCAAGAAGCGGCTGTAGGTAGGTATGCCCCTCCCGGACCTTGAACAAAAGGGACCGCGACAACTTTGTACCCCGTGGGCGGCTGGCGATCCCAACTACCATGCATTGCGACGAAGAGATTGCTGAATCTTGCGTCAAATTTGCAGCCGAGAGGTGCCGAGTGCGCCTGGAAGCTGAGTATAGGCGGCACGGAGATTTGGGCACATGTGTCGTCACTAAAGTCCGGGACTGGCGCTTGGACGAACTGTTGGCCGACCTTGAAGGCACGATCAGGCAACTCGTCAGGACTCCACACCGTGAAGCACACAGGATAACCGTACCAGTCGTTATTCGCCATCGTCACATCTCCCAAAAAGTTGAGTTCTTCGGACGGGTTATTCGTGTGTATGTCCGCCGTTGTGCCGTTGATGGTGCGGGCAAGGTTGTCAGCGCTGTTTTCGACACCCCAGAGCCTCCTATGTGTCAGCACTCTCCTTTCTTCTTCTCCTTCTTATCTTACCTCATTTAAGGGGAAAGGGGGAGCCTTCTTACATATGATTCCCATCAAAAGCGAGGCCGACTTCGTTGCGGAGTCCGAATCCTGCGGTCCAACCCTGTGAGACAAAATTGTAACCTCCTATGGGTATGGAAGATACGTTGAAGACCTTGACGATTGCTCTGGCAACTCTAGGGTCGCTGGTGTCTTGGTCAATGTTCGAGCTTGAGCCGTGCGAGACAACCAGAAGGTCAGGACGGTGCGGGGGAACGACTAGAGTTCTCGTGGTATGGCCAGATGTCGCCATCCCCGTCATTACCAGCACTGGGTCCCCGCCAACATTGCCGGTGGTTGGATCATATTTCCAACTGAATACAGACGAGGCTGAGCTGGCATACAAGCCCTGCCCGTCTGGGCTTAGAGAGATGCCGTGATTGAGGTCGGTGTTGGAGACGAGGAGACGAGTGTTAGTGATGCATCCATGGGCGTCTACCATGTGCTGGCTAATCCCAACGCCTTCCTCGACAATGAGAAGCCGACCCTCGCCGTCTACCACCAGATCGCGAGGACTGTGTAGCCCATCTCCAACTTTGACATACGACCAGCCCGGAGCTGTTTCGTAAGGATAGAGGGGATTTCGTATGTTGGGACATGACGGAAGAAGAGCCTGACTGGACGCTGTCGCAGCTAGTCCAGGTTAGCTCAGTATACACGTGGGTATATATATAGATTGTAGGATATGACAACGCCTATCGCGGTAAAACTGACTTACTGACAGTCATCAGAATCATCGCCGTGGTCCTCGATATCTTCATGGCGAAACGGTTGTCTCCTTACGGCGTGCTTATTCAGAATGGCTATCCTTGACGAGGACTCGTCGTATAAAGGGAACTTCAGAAACTCCCATGGATAGGTCCAGGAGCATGAAGATGCCTACATTCCAGTTAAGCATTCACGGTGAGACATGTGCATCGATACCTACCCAGGTTGATAGTTGGTCTAAGGTAGACAGAAGCAACGTCACCGGAGCATCGTCCATCGTCCCCCCATGTGAGGTCATGATCTGATGATTGCGTTTACCTGTCCGCGATGATAGGAGGAAGGATGGAAGGGCCTAACCTAGTCCTGGATCAACAGTGAAACTCAACGATCGTTTGTATTACAATTACAATTACAATTACTTGGACCCGGCAGAGACGACCAGTCCGTAAGTGCATACGGGTAAGACCAATATAGGTGTTAATGTAATACCGATAACAGTACAACATCTCCCTTAAAGCCGCTCTCTGTCGTGGACGGCTCCCTCCCGGTTTCCGATTCCTGTTACCTAGTTACCTAGATTGTTTCTATAAGATTAACGGTAGAGATGTCGAGGATACACTTAGCATGTAACTCCCCGCCCAATATCGATGGGGCCGTGCGCGGACTTAGAGGGATACCTCAGTCACTTAGTTGCATGTTATCTAAGACATACAACATGGAAATAAGTAGATACCTGAGTACGTTCAACTTAAACTTGAAGTCATTCAACTTGGAGTTTGGAGGCGTGTACATTTAGTATGCATAAGTTTGCATCCAATCTAATGCAAAATGTCCACCGTGCATGTGCGGCTCCGCTAAATCCCATCATCATGGATGGTACCTTACCTTACCTACGTAGGTACCTTTAGGTCACCACTGATAAGATAGAATTAATGCCTAGACCTAGAATAGATAGCACTATAAGCATCCCTGTAAGTTTGGGATCCTCTTATTTATTGATATTACGGTATTCTCAACGGGCAGCCATCTAAACAAATCAAACTCGTCTTATATTCCTCTCGTCTTCACCGTCGCCACGGCTATTGCGCACCTACTGCTGCACCTTCTGCGCTCGCCGAGTCTCTGCGAATGCGAGCCTGCAATTAGCGTCGCAGCATCGCGCCAATGGGCCGGCTCGTGACCAACACAGGCTCTTCGAGTCGCAATGGACGACTTCTCCGATGATGACTTAGATGCCCTCAACGCCAACGCTCTCCAGGAGCTCGAGAACAGTGCCATTCAATTCACCCAGGCCCAGAAGACCTATGAACCTCGCGGCCCTCAGTCTCCGCTCGCTCTCCAGCCACGATACGACGTCGGCTACGATGTCGAGGACGACGATCTCGACGATGCCGTGGTACTCATGCAGGACGCTCTGCAGCCGAAGTCGGCTCTGCCGCCCGTGCCTGTGCCTGAGAGACCTGCACAAATACCATCGAGAGTAGCCCCTCAGCAGCAACAACACCAGCAGACTAGGACGTGGAATCCCGTCTCTGTGCCCGTTCCCGCCAGTCACCTTCGGCCCCAGCCTGTCGATCCCATCTCCCGGGCCCCTGCGGGCCCTCCCCGCCCTGCTCCAGTTGGCCCTCGAGCTTCGCAGCAAATCTCCCGGAGCCAAGCCCTCGCCTATAGCCAGATACCACGACCTCCGCCGCCTCTGCCCCGCCCGGCCCCCTCGATACCGTCACGATACCAGCTGTCCCAAGCCCAACGTCAAACGGGGAACCAATCTCATGAGCTCGCTGCACTTCAAGCACAGATCCTGGACTTGAGGTCCAAACTGACCACGAAAGATGGAGAGATCAGTATCGTGCGGAAGCGCCTGGAGAAATCACGCGAAGACCATGAACGTGAGCTTCAGATTATCAGGGCACAAACGGCTGAGCAGTTAGCGAGGCAGGAGCGCGCAGTCGAGGCCGCGAGAGCTGCCCAGGAATCTGCTGCCACCGAGCTCGAGTTCACGAGACGCGATTTGCGGGAAGAAGTCGCCCGTGCCAAACGCCATGATGGGCCGGGAACGCCGAAAAAGAACGCTGTCGTGAAAGCCTGGGGCGTCGCAGATGGATTCGAAGACGTCGAAATGGCCGGCAGTCCGACGAAAGGGAAGCGAGGTAAAAATGTCGGCCCCGTGGCCAGCTCCGTAGTCGAACCTCCCTCGAAACTCCTCAGAACGCCTACCAAGAACAAGCGGAAGCGGCCAGCCATCGATAGCCCGGTCATGGCTCTCGAGACGCATTCGGATGATGTTATCATGCTAGACGATGTGAGGGTAGATGAGGTCGCAGTTTATCAAGTGCCACCCATCGTACAAAGAAATGTACCTTTCGATGTAGGTGTCGGATAGGGTCGAAAAATTCCACCGTGTCTTGTACTAACGATCTTTATTTAGTATATGAAAGTAATCTTGAACCACAGGGCCGCTCACGGCCGCCCCTTGACGTTTGAGTATCTCTCTCATTTCAAGCTGCCATCCAAGCCCAATGAAAGTCTCGCTTCAATACTTCTTACAAAACTCAGCGTTGCTGGCGATCCTAGTGATCCCACCCAGCAGTCCATACAATTTTGTTTAGAAGTCATCCGATTATGGGATGCTTGTAGAAAAGAAGCTTGTGTAAGAAGCCTGGTCTCTGCCTCACGCCCGGGGCTGAGATTCGTAGCTGACCTGTTTACAGCTAGCTCCTATAACTGAGTTGGTATCACTAGTCTCATTCACTCTGCAGCTACAAACCGTGGCGCTTGCTCCGTACATTGCTCCTAGCTTACTGCCGGTGGCTATGGATGCTTGCTATGAAGTGGCTATACCCCGATTTAACAATCCGGTACCGGGCGATCCGACAGATGAAGAATTTGTAAAGTTCAGAGATAACATCGACACAAACAAGATTTTGTCGCTCCTGTACCTCACGGCGCTCGGTTGCGCAACGTCAGAACCCGTCGGTGGCAGTATCTCGTCGCCAGTAGCTGATTTCTGGAACCAAGTGCACATACATTTCGTACTGATGCTTCTGAATCGCAAGCAACCAGTAGACGACTTCGTCGCAACGTTGAGGCTGCTCTGCACCTCCGTGTTTCCCGACAGTATAGGACCCATCAACCCAGACAAACCGCCGGAAGTGGTGGCCCAACTGCTGATAGATCGGATCTCAGCGCATCTCACGGAATCGCCACGATGGGACATCGACGAGACGAAGCTTCGCAACGTGCGACTCGCGGCGCTGCAGACGCTCTCGGAGTTTGCAAGATCTCGGCTGGGGCTTGCGCAGCTTGTCAAGCACGATTGGATGATTCCGCGGCTGGTGACGCTTCTGTCGAGCTGCATCGATGAACTCTACAATGGCGACATGCAGTACTCGCTAGTGGGCAGAGACGGTGAGCCGGACGGGCTGCAGAGGCTCGTGGCGCACGCGATGCTGTTGCTGCACATGATTGTCACGACTCCGGTAAACGGTAGCACAGTCGACATGGCGGCCAAGCTGTCCAAGACAACGGGTGGCTCGCAGAAGTACCTGCTAAGCCTATCGAGGCTGAACTTCGCCGACGACCTCATCTCGGAGGATACTGCGGAGCTGGCACACGAGTTACTCGAGCTGGCAGTGACGTCAGAGGCAGGAGAGGAATTGGGGGAGTTTTTCAACAGTTGACACTTAATGGTCGTCTACGCTACCTACGGCACAGCCTAAGGAATGGAAAATAAAAAAACAAGGATAGGGAGGCTCATATGGGGAATCATTAGAGGTGGGGAGTGGGGGGCTGAGGGACAAATCAGGGACTGGATATTATGACGATTTTGTGGTGCATCATGGTGGAAATACCCGGTTGAGAGATGATGAGAATACAAAAACATAGTAAAGAAAGTGATAGTACGTCTTCGCGTCTGATGATATGCCTACACATAGCCAGCAAAGCAAAGCTTGGCTGCTCTCCAGGATATCACAGTATTAACCTCCAAAGCGATTTGTTCGGCTCCCGCTACTATCGATTGGTGCGTCTGTAGTATTTATCCAGGCATGTGAAAGACCCAAGGAACTGGACCAACCAGTGTAGAGGTACATATGTAGGTAGTAGGTATTAAGTAGGTACCTAGGTACGTAGCTATGAAGCGGGCGTCGGAGGGATAACGGGCCCGCACCAATACATTTGCAGACAAAAATGCCTAGGTCAGGTAGGGTATCTGGTAAGCTACTGTAAGGAAGTTACCTACGGTAATCAATACAAATCCTGGAGCAAAGAGGCTCACCCAACTTACCTCATCTTCGCCTATTCAGGTATTTGCGATCCGCCAGAAGCCGCGCAACATCGTCGTCGTCGTCGCATTGACCAGATACAGATTACTTCCTACCAAGCGATCTGGATGTCTCGGCGCCCCTAGGTGTCTTTTCTAAAGGCTGCCTATATCCATCTTCCGCACGGGTACACGACAGAGAAAGACGCACGACACCTCATCGCTTGTTCTGTCTGTCTGTCTGTCTGTCTGTTCGTCCGTTTGTCTCGATTGAATTAGGTTTACGTCGCTGTCTTCGTTCACGCCCGCACCTCTTCCGCCTCTCTTGGTGTGTTTGTGTGTATGCGCGCGTGTCTCAGCTAGCGTAGCCGCCGTCGTCGCCCACAGACGGGAGAAACAGACCAGAGTCTCCCGATTCTCCCTCGCACCCGATCGTTTCTTTAAGAGGGCTGCCCCGCCACCCCCCCCAAACCACGCATCATGACGAAGCCACGCCGTGGTGTTCGTTTCCCCAACCGGACTGCCAATGGACTTTCTCACGATGGCAGGAGATCCAGTATGAGCGAGATTAGCGAGGATGGCTCTACATCGCCCGTCAGGTCGAGGAACGCGGCCTCGTCGACGGCGTTGGATCATATAAGCGAGGTATGTCCTCTATTTGTATTTTGGGGGAGGGGGGGGGCTCTATTTCCCCCCTCGTGTCCTCTGCCTCACCTTCTATACGCACATTTATGGACAGTGTATATATAGATCTATGTATCGGTCCGTATATCATTTATTCGTACATACATTTATACATACATGTATGTGTATACATATGTACACACATTTCTCACGCCTGTCGTGATTGGCACCAATATTTACACTGATATGTCTATATGCAGAAAACGAACGAGCCGTCGCAATCATCATCGTCGTCGCAGCCCTCGGATTATGAGAAGAAAAAGGCGAACTTCCTCGTGCGCACGTTCTGGACTTTCGTCATGATCGGGCTCTTCTTCACGGCCCTGTTCTCGGGCCACATCTACATCATCGCCTGCATCACCATCGTCCAGATCGTGTCCTTCAAGGAGGTCATCGCCATCGCCAGCGTGCCCAGCCGCGCCCGCCAGCTCCGCCCCACCAAGAGCCTCAACTGGTACTGGCTCGTCACCACCATGTACTTCCTCTACGGCGAGTCCGTCATCTACTACTTCAAGCACATCGTGCTCGTCGACCGCGTGCTGCTGCCCCTCGCCACCCACCACCGCTTCATCAGCTTCGTGCTCTACGTCATCGGCTTCGTCTTCTTCGTCGCCAACCTCAAGGCCGGTCACCTCAAGTTCCAGTTCACCAACTTCGCCTGGACGCACATGGCCCTCTACCTCATCGTCGTCCAGGCCCACTTCGTCATGAACAACGTCTTTGAGGGCATGATCTGGTTCTTCCTACCCGCCTCGCTCGTCATCTGCAACGACATCTTCGCCTACATCTGCGGCATCACCTTTGGCCGCACCCAGCTGATCAAGCTGTCGCCCAAGAAGACCGTCGAGGGCTTCGTCGGCGCCTGGATCATGACCATCTTCTGGGGCATTATGCTGACCAATGTGCTGATGCGCTCCAAGTACTTCATCTGCCCCGTCAACGACCTCGGCGCCAACGTCTTCACTGGCCTCGAGTGCGAACCAAACCCCGTCTTCCTACCGCATAACTACACCTTGCCTCACTTCTTCTTCCTGCCCGAGGGCACCACCTTCTCCTTTACTACAGAACCTATGCAGTTCCACACCATAGTTCTCGCTTCCTTTGCCTCCCTTATCGCTCCCTTCGGAGGCTTCTTCGCCTCCGGGCTCAAGCGCACTTTCAAGATCAAGGACTTTGGCGACTCCATCCCCGGCCACGGCGGTATGACCGATAGGATGGATTGCCAATTCATTATGGGCTTCTTCGCTTTCATATATTACCAGACCTTCATTGCCCAACACAACCTCAACTATGGTAACGTCATGGAGCTTGCCATCACGGGCCTAACGCTAGAAGAGCAGATGGAGCTCGTCCGGGGACTAAGCAAATATCTTGAAAACCAAGGCATATTCGATCCCGAGGTAAGGCCCCCCTCTCTCCTTCCGTTCTTCGTTTTTTCTGGCTTTCCCCTACCATCTTCTTATTCTCGCTTTCGTCGGTGACTATTTACTACTCTTATACTAATGATACCGACTTAGATCGTAGCAACTATCGATAGAGCGTTATTGGCTCGTCGGTAGAATACGTTATTTCTTTTGTTGGCTCTAGCGGATAGACTCTTCTTTGGCAGACAGTATTACGGGGCAAGGGGGAACGGTAATGGATGTAAAGGTACTCAAGAAAACAGTTGCGGTTTATGAAGGCTCAGGATGCCTCGAGTTTACTGTAAACAAAAGTGGATGTGGCATATATGAATCATGAGTTCCTGCAGTGTGACGAAACGCCGGTGGACTCTTGTTTGCGCGCGGATTGCCACAGCCGTTCACGTCTGCTCATGAACAACCTGTGTATCATATATTCTTTAGTAATATTTTTTTTTTCCTTCAGCTGAACGACACCACTGCTCCGTGCGCATTCCTGGACCGACAACGGTAGGTTGTAAAACAAGGGCAGTAGCATGTTAAGCTGCCCAGTCAGAACCCCGTCGGGCGGTTCCAGTCCTACGTTGCCTTCTCGTTTTCTTCTACGCCAAATATACGACGATCAATCTGTCTGTAGTAGATTTGCCTTATCCTGAACGATAAAGGTCAGGCCAGGCTCACAATATGCTGCATTTATTAGCCCAGTTGAACTACATATACTATCGTTAGACTCAAAATATGGTGAGAGGTATAGATATATACTAAAGCTATCCGAGTGAGTAACGTGTGAAAGGAGGCTCGTTAAGAAGATCAAGTTTTGATCAGGCCAAGAAACGGAATGGGGCAGTGGATGTATCGGTCTGTTCTATGGAATGAAAGTGAACTTGAGCTCTCAGTTCGACACTCGTGCTCTTTGTCCGCAACTAGTAACACGTAGGAAGAGTATATATAGTTCAGATGCTCATGTCGCTGGCACTGAGTAAAATGCGCCGCTTGTATTATATCAAGAGGCTTCTATATCTATCCCTATGAATATACCCATGGTAAGTGGATTTAGGAACCATTCTTGAGTGACCTCATACCTCCCTCTGCCTGAAGTCAAGATCGGTAGGTAGTTGTCAACCCCAGTCCGTAGCTAAAGCCAGTCCTAGTTTATTCGCACGTCGTATATTTGACGTATTGATGATAGGCGAACATTCATTTAACACGTGAGTACATGGGCTCCCCTCGGTACATCGTGACTGCTGTAGGTATCCAGGAGATATACTCGGGAACGAAATCGCTTTTACCACGTGTTCTTTCTTGTTACATTGTAGTTGGCATAATACATCACACCAGACAGCGGCACCTCACACATACACATTCTCATTTTGTACCTTAAGGTGTCCAGTGTGCCCCCGGAGAGATCCCGATCGCCATCTATTTAGGGCATCGTGGCGTTATCCGACGAACGGAACGAAGGCCAACAGTCAAGTTCTCTCGCCCCCTAGGATTTTCAAGAAGCGACCCACAGAGTGAGTAGATGCGACTCCTACGTTGTGGCGTACAGCATTATGATTTCGGTACGAGAGCATCGAATGACACGACACCGTGGCACTGCTGTGCTGTGCTGTGCTCGCCGTGCTCTGCAGAACTACGTGCTGTGTGATACTGAACAAGCCGGGTACAGTGAAGAAGGAAACCGCAAAGCAGGGCTGAAAGCCAACGGAGGCCGATGCTCGAGATGCATGTCCAGAGGAAAACAGACTGAGGCGGAAAGGGGGGACACGTAGCTTAACCCTCTTATCCACTCGCTCCGCCCAGGTTATGAATGATGCTCAGATGGAGTAAAGAGGTTGTTTCTCTAAAGGTGGTGTTAGCTGGCATCTGTGGTCATGCCTGGCTCTCACCTCATTATCTATGATCGATTGATTGATCGCTAACTCACTACTACCATGCTGGTCTTATATTATATCCTTCGGACATTCGTGGCTCGGGTGTGGGTGCGGGCGCGATCCCTACAATATGCATGGCATGTACGGGTGGGCACATGGCGTTTGACCGTTTGATACACGCCGCCTGCATTCGAGGTGTGGGTGGTGATATGTGATATATCACTCCAAGCACCTGAGCTCATGCAAGATCCTGCGCATGAAACTCGGCGACTCAGTAGGTGTTGGAGTAAAGTAGTTGGTTAACCCTCGAGCGTTGGTTTTCTCAGAATATAATAAGCCAAGATCCTAGCGATGTGGCACAATACGAACAGAGGCGATTGTAAGATAGTTCTATGCTAGGAGCATTCGACTCGATACACGATGCTAAACTATAATCTGAGCCTGAGTTTCTCCCTTCAGTACCTAGAGACAAGCCTTCTCTCTCTATTTAGCACAGACAGCTGGTGAGATACCTGTTCGATAGGCTCGATACGATAATATCCGCGCTCCTGTCCATGGCAAACTGCGCGACTACTATTGCCAAGGTCTTCATCTGTCGATTTATGAGCCTCGGACCTCGGTCGAATGCAAAAGAAAAAGCAAACTGAGGTAGATATATGCAAGAATGAACTTATAGTACCCGGCATATACCAGCGGCCCTCTGTGCATGCATCTGCAAGTATCGACGGACCTGAGCATGCACTCACGCCTCCCGACTGTGCGTTGACATCACCCACCAGTTCAGCCGAGGCCGTGCAGCGGGTTTGACTACACGTGTAGGCAGTATGCCAGAAGCATCGTCACCGGGCCGGGAAGTACTAGGATTCATAGCTCACGTATGGTGACAATATCGGATTGCCAACCCGCGATATCCGTCACAGAAATGGCAGGTTCCAAAAGGCACACGTATCCCTTTTGTTTTATATGACTAGGCACACGAGACTCCATAATCTTTATCATCGGTAGTATCTGCTTAATCCGCAGCCTTCACTCCCTCCACCGTCAGTATACAAGAGACTATGGAGGCGGAAGGTGGTTTAGGTAGGCACTTGGCCGAGGCGCTGCTGTGCGAGGCCAGATTCAGACAGCCCAATTGGCACGGGGCCGGCGAAGACACACACAGGTAGCAACCCGCAAGCTGTAAACCTGATGGATAAGACTGCAGCCTTCTCGTATTCCCGGAATGTAAAACTGTCTTGTGATATCAGCCTGGATTAATCAATCAATTTCGTATTCCTTATCTTGTGCTCCATATCAATGAAACGCGTTAGCTGGCCATCTCGAATTACATTTTCCAGTACTATACTTATCGCAAATGTAGGTGTAGTACATATACGTCCGTCCACACCCCCATGTTCCAACATCTCTGTGTAGCTACAAGTATTGTATTGTCGCCGCCTGCATCGAATGTGTCAAGGTAGACGAGGTAGGCTAGTATTGAAAAGGGGAAAAGGGAACGGTGGTGTTTACAAGCATCTAGCTTATTAGTCTTACACACCCTCAGCGGCCGCGAATGAGAATATAATACAGGATATACATAGATACGTGACGGGCAACGCTCGGCCACGAATCAAATCGAGCCGGGATCTTTTCCTCGCGTCTTAGACGCTGAAAAGAGCATCATACCGAGGTGTGAGATAATAGTACTGTGACAGTCCCTACATGGTATACTACATTTATACCACGTAATAGGCAAGCTACATTGAGTACTCAGTATACCAGCTACAGCCTGCTTCGAGCTGAAATCAGTGCAGATCCCCCTTCTCGGCCTGGTCGCTTGGCCACAGGAAACCTATCTACTGTAATCCTCGTGCATACAGCTGGCATCGACATTCTACTGCATATTCCATCCACACGCGCATTGGTGAGCCGGGTATACCACGTTTTCGCTCGCTTCGCGCGTCATGTACCCATTTGCACCACTTCGCTAGGGATTGAAGTCATGTGCCACTGCGGGCTGCCGCCGCTGAGCCGTAGATCGTCCTTTGCAGGATCAATCGTGCAGATTCGGTATAGCAGATGACCGACTGGCTGGCCGGCCGATGGCATTCTGATTATGTTCTGGCTGGCTGCTTTGTGCTGGCCGGTTTCAAAGCCGACGTCTCAACTACAGCACTCGTCGAGCAGAAAAGATGTTGTTAGCTGCAACCCTGGGTTCTTGATCATTAGTGCTGATTTATTCATGCAGCCCAGTGAATGAAGTGTGCCCAAATTATCTACCCTACAGTCTTGAACTTCAATGAAAGCCGGCTATCCGTTTCAAGGCCGAGGTATTTCTCATCCACCCATCCCCAGGAAAATACCTGTTGGGTGCTAGCTGCGAGCCCGAGGATCCCGCCAACCTCTCTTCGTCAAGCGAATATCATCAGCTCGTTAAACCCCTAGCAGTACATTACCATTTAGTAAAAGATTTACTTTGGGTCATACCGGTACCGTTCAATTTCGCTAGGCTTGTCTAGTAGAAGGGAAGGGAGACGTTGGGGTAGCACGAGGACCCAATTGGGAAATCCCAAGGCCGTGGAGCGGGACTCCTGGCGCCGCCGACCGACAGGAAGTTTATGGATAGCTGGAACCGCACACTAGACCCGAGCGCAGTTAACCGAAAAGGATCGTGCGCTAACTAACCTATGCCCGGTCGACTGCGGCCCGTTGCTGAGGTGAGATGAGGGGAAATTTGGTATTGGAGATAAATGACGATTCGGGACAGGTTTGTAGATACAGCATGTGAGACATTAATGCAGTTAGTCGCAGTCGTCCGATGCGGCAGTACCGGGAAATACTCGCTCTATCACGGAGATGACCCGAATTCGATAAGCGGGAAAGGAAGGGTAGTGCGTATAGAATAGGACAGGATAGGACTGTGGTCCTTGGTTCGCCCCGTAGCCAAGCGGACGCGGAGCGATAGAGTGGTTGATGGCACCGACGGTGAGACGGGGCGTTACACCCACTCAGACACGCACACCACATAGCTCAGCTCGGGAGCCTTTCCTTTCTCTCTAGGTTACCGTATGGTGTGGATACTTAAGTACTCATCGCGCGAAGTTCTGTACCTCTTTATGCCGGCCGTACCACGGGCCAGCAATAAGGGCTTCCCCTGGGAACGCCCAACGATGTTGGAGCTTAGAGACTTCGTCACCGCACGGCAATGACGATGTAAGAGACACGTCGTAGAATATATCAGGGGCCACGAGTTGTGAAGCCCCCCGCCACAGCCCAACTACCAAAAGTTTCGAGTCGGAATTCCCCATAAGCGGATAGAGGCACTGCGAGGGTTTGCGGCCATGGGCTATGGTAGGACTATAAAGCATTGGTGAATGATGGTGTTCTGGTTGTTGTTAGCTGTCGGTGTTCAATTTGTTGGCTTGGCGGTGAGTCAACGTGGAGAAATAGTCTACAATATGTAGGTATTTCAGGCCTACTACAAGTCGACTGCCTTTCAAGAACCAACACGTCGTATCCGGCCTGGATACCTTACCTGGTGGAGTGTAGGGCTGTGCGATCACCATCCGCCATATTTCCCGCCTTTTTTTGAGCCGTAACAAGTCATCTTCGTGATTGGATACCGACGGGACGGAACCGTATAACAATAGGCCCGATGAGATTCCAGCCTTTGCCTGACGCCGGTCTCAATCAACGTGTGAGATGAACTGGTTATGTATGTCTCTGCTCGTCTCAAGTCGCCGTACGCTCGTAGTCATTTGCTATGGGCACGGGTAGATAATACGCTGTACAACCACTTTGCCCATCTCTTACGCCGCCGTCGTTGGTGTGAATGGCAGAAAATCTAGTTTCAAGTACACGTCGTCACCCCCTTCTCGAGGAAGTCTCATGCAAGTCGCGGGTGTACGTTCCCGAATATGGTAGGGTAGGGCAAATGACAGGGGTTGTAGTGGGAGCATAGTAACTGCGCCCTGCCTGTTTTTTTACTCATAGAGACTCATCACCTGCCCAGCGTCACATTATCTAGGCGGAGCTTGTCATGCCTGAGTCGATCCATCCGGTTCATGCTGTCCACACGTGTAGCTCAGCCCTAAGAAAACATCCCAGGCAGCCAACGTAACCACGAAGGTAACGAAGTATATACTGTCGGATAGGTAACTAACTTACCTTGTCGCCTAGCCCAAGCTAGGCAGGGGGGGCTATGAGGGGCTCATGATCATGTATTACTTGGTACTTGTAGGTTTCCGTGTTGTCGAGATAGTCTGGCCGCGTCGCGTGGATAGATTCAAATAGAAATGGCATTCGCTTTCCATGGGATTGCGTTGCTTGTGACCTTCCATGATCCAGAGCCTCAAGCGAGAACGACAGAACTAGATATAAGACAGTCCAGGACACTGACTAGTTATACTTGACATAGACTCGTTTCCCTACTTTATTTCTCAATATATCGTCTACTTTGTTATTGTTATCCATAGTCTTTACTCATTGAATAACAAGTTCTATATTGGCTGATAAGCATGGCCATCGGCGTTCCATCCCGGTTGCGGTCGTATCTCCGCCAGAAGCTGGAGAGGTCAGGGAGATGCAGGGTTCAACCATCAAACAGCACAAGTATAGCGGAAAGGAAGGACACAGCTTCACCCACAGGGCTTATTGCCACAATTCGACCCGACGTGTCTACGCCAAAAACTGAGTTCGATGAACAGCAAAGTTGTTCTTTCTTTCAGAAGCTTCCCATAGAGATCAGGAAGATGATCTATGCCTATGTGTGGCAGGGGCCTTACGATCACATGTACCATGAGTCCAACGGACGGCATCTACATTTCAAAAATGGCCATTGGGTGCATACCCGTTGTGTCATGTACCAAGAAGACAACGAGGATATGGATATGATCCAAAAGCAGATGGACTCAATACACCGCACCGGCAGGGGAAACCTTCTCCTCTGGCAGCGAAGGCTTGCCTCGACTTGGGGACAGCGTCACTGGAGATGCGCGGAAAGAATCGAGTATGGAAAGCCAACCTCGATTGACCGCACCGATCTAGGAGCCCTGATGGTTGCGTGTAAGAAGATGTAAGTTTCCCAAACGTCCTATCTTGGAGACTAGACCGTCTAGAACCGGCATGGCTAACGCTAATTCTCCATGCCAAGGCATCCGGAAGTGATAGAATCCTTTCTTGAATACCATAAGATCATATTCAACAACCTCTTCTCAGCCCACCGCTTCCTAGCACGGCCCGAGTCCTTCCATCTCATTCGCCACATCCGGAGACTTGACCTCACCTTTAGCGTGCCCTTCCACGAGCTTACACCTTTCATGGACCTCATTGGCTGTCCGGACACCGATGCTCACAGCGACGTTGCGGAAAAAACTTCGCTCAATCGGACCAAGAACAACCGCCTGGCCGCTATCTTCGCTGCCGTTGCGGACCACCCCACGTGTCTGCACAGCCTGCAGGTCTCGCTTGACGTTTACGACCGAGGTCCATGGCGGAAAATCCCCGAACGTGCTCTCTCGTCACACCTAGAGCAGATTTCCGTACGAAGGGGAAGGGACGGCGAAGTCAACTATACCGTCGAACTTCCACCTGCATTACCTATCCGAACACACTATGCCGGACTGCAAGAATTAGAAGATGAAGCTGTCAAAGAGGGCAACAAAGGACTCGCATCACCCCTGCCTTTCAATGTTAAGCGTCGGCCACCTCTACGGTATTGGCAATTCAATCCAGGCGAGGTCGAGCACTTCACCTGGGAGACGTGTCAAGGCGACAGGCAGCGCCAGCACTGCTGGATTGCGCTGAGCAAGGCGACAAGGTTCATCTCGAATCCGTACCTAATTGACTTCACCGAGAGATGATGGAGTGGCATATGGTTGCGTGCTTAAACATTTGACCACCTGCCATGTACATATATCGCGACGTGTGCGTTCATCAGATGGTCTATCCCCATGAGAGAGAAGATGAGTCAACAGCGTCGGCTGCTGCTCCATATGGTTTCATTTTCTATGGGCGCCCGGGCATCAGGGCAGGGGTTGGAACATGCGGTGACAAGGCATATGCAGCGAGGGAGGATCACATGTGCTGATCAAACTGGGCGGTGCTATTTCTGGACCTACGTATTGCGGCTCTGCCTGTGTAAGCGGCGTCGATCTGATCTTCCGACACGGCAAACCGGTACAAGACGACAAAATGTGTTCATGTGTGTATAACGGCTTGGCTTAGCTACATTACCTTCAGCTACTGGGCGTTGACGGTATTTAGAAGTACCGGGATTATGGGGATATAGACGTAGATCGTATTGAGCACCGGCAAGCTCTCTATTCCTTGTAGTCTATCTACGCTATTACATAATTAGTCATTATTATGGGTGTTACTATGAAATATCCAACTATCAGGTCAACAATAGCAGTACGGACCAAACAAGCGCCAGAACCGTGACCCTAAATAACATCGTCAGTTTCAAGATGATAGAAAACTAAACAACGCAGCCCTGCAATAGTCCTACAAGGAGGTAAACAGCGAGAGAGTCCGACGAGATGAACACAAGAACGGGGGCAGCTGGTGTACCTACAGTTGTACTATACGCATACCCACAATCTCAGGAGTCACGAGTGCTGATTTATGCCCAGGCAGCGATGCGCCTAATTTACTTAACTAAGAAGGTTGCCTATGGTTGGGCAATGCCATTGTCGGCTCTGTCATCCCCTACCTGACGTCGCGGTGCTGGTGCAGATAGCGTCTCACTGTCGACATGCAGCGTTGCAATTGTTAGACCTATCCGCATGAAGGGCGGAGGAATCCACCACTGCAAAGATCCGCCAAATGCCCGCCGTCGATGCTGTAGGAGTATGCTTGGCATTTTTGAGGGACATTGAGGAGGTATTCAGGCGGGCTAGCATCACAGCACAGATCGCTCGGCCGCTTGATCGCCGCCCGATTGACCCCCTCTGAGATAATGTGCAGATACTGCAGTAGAGCTGTCCACCCTATTATTCCCTCGAACATGTGGAAAGTCTCCATCTCCTGTCTCGTTCTTGCAACTGCACACATATGGGCGGTTAGTAACCACTCGTAGAACATAGTTCTTGGGTTTTATGGGATTGGTCAATCTTCATCCGGCTTGAAGAATCAGTGTTGGCGTTTCCTAGTCGCAGCATGAGACCAGGCAGAGCGTTTATGTCCAGATTGTAGAGTTGTTGGTCCTTTCGGGTTCGGTCGCCTGTTCTTGTTTCTTTCCAGGGGTTTCCGGGACTCATAATCTATCATGGGATAGGTTCACTCACCGCTAAGAGTCATTCGCGGTAACCAACGTTGTCAAGACGAAGCAACAACATGTTTTTAAAATGGCAGATGGGACGCATCCTCAGGTAAAATCCATTCCGGCATTCTACGATAAGAAAACCCGGGGATAGCAGACGCAGAGGTTGGACTGTCTTGAGACTCTAACAGCATGTGCTCCTAAGCCTAGGGTCGTCATCTGCTCATTACTAGCCGTTTCCTTGCCCGTGATACTACAAGCAAGGGAACGTGAACTGCCCTCTTACATGTCTGAGAATCCCTTCTCGTTTATATGGGCGATGAATCATCTTATTCGCTGTATAATTCTCACAAATACATCGAGATATCGTGGACATCAATTGCCCTTATCCTTGGAGACCTCGCTCCGGACACCTCTGCATATTCTCTCCTTCTCATTCGCTAACTACCCTCCCCTCACACTTTCCCCTCTCGTCATTCATTTCCGAACCGTCCACTGAGCCAGGACCTGGATCTTACCCTTTGCTGCGTCATGTGCGTTTAGCTAGACTCTGCACAACTTTATTCGATATGACACCACATCCTTAGATGTCGCCTCGCCATTAGTGTTGACCCGGATAAGAACGGCGCCGAACGGGTCAGGAATTGGCCATAGATTTATGTTAACGCTATGGGTTGTGTGCCATGTCTGGCACTCTCCCCCGGCGTCTAACTGGCCAGCTCACACCTGCTGTGTATCTCGAATAGCCCCCTTCCCCCCCAATATCTAGACGGTGACGAGGCTCCTCTCTATATCCAATAACGCCGCGAGACGCGACCAGCATTCGTTGAAGGCGAAGATCTGTTGGATCGATCCTCTCTCCATAAGCAGCGTAGGGGCGAGGGTCGGATGAGCCGAAACTACGAAAGATGGCTGGCAGCTTGTAAAGCACTTTATCGTGGGCATGATGTCTGACCCGACCCCCCCGAGAAAAAGGTTCAACGAAAGCTTCGCTTCGAGCGGATGCAACTTTCTGAGAAGGAATCCTCTGTCTGAGCACGATATGGGCTCTTCTAGCTTGAAGTTGATGTACGCGCCATCATTTACCATGTTGGAGGTGATGTTATGTCTGAAGTCCTGTGTGTAGCTAAATTTCAATAGGCGGAACCCGTTGAACCCATTCAATCAAATGGTGGCTGTTTGCTGGGTTTCGATGTAAGTCTCCTGGACTTCCCAATCTCGGTCCATACGTATTGTCAAGCCCTGAGGCTTTATCCCCTTCGATTCTTTCGCGCTGAGTTGGGGCAACGGCGGTAATCCTCCGGTGACTTTGGTTTGTGTTCCTGGCCATAAACCTAAGTCTGCCTCCGAATCCCTGCTAGAGGACTCGTAGTAGCAATATCTCGAGCTTCTTTGCGATACTGTGCGCTCGAGAGGGCCCAAGCTTAGCCCCTCGTCTTCTGGCGCACTGTTAAGCTTTGAAGCAAAAGGCATGAAACGACCAATAAGGGGCCGGATAGTGGCCAGCGCCGCAGCTATGATTCCGGAAGATAATTCAGCCACTGACCAGCACGAAGATGTTATCGCATGGTATGTTAGGTCTTCACCCGGGTCTCCTAGTGTAGTCAAACGAATGATCGATATGGCCGACGTGAAAATCCCAAGGCTGAATATACCCATTAGTGCCCACTTCTGCGCCTTGGGCAAATTGAGCTTCCAAATCGCGGGCATAGGTAGAAAGAGGATAACGAAGTCAGTTACCAGAGTGCCCACGGCGTTCAAGTAAACCCCAACGAGTTGATCCTGACATTTTGCCTTTACACTCTTATCCCAAAGGCCTTTGACTGGAACGCACAGAAACACTACGGACAGAAACTGACCCAAACACCACCCACCAATAACGAAGATAGCAACTAAATATATGATTCTAAGCGCTCTGACGTGTCGAAAGACCCGGTAATATTGCGACAAGAAAGTCATCTTGATAAAGAACATATCCGCGTTATAGAATAGCTCGTTTATCCAGAACAACTTTGCATTGGGAACGATAATGTTAACAGATACCAATGAAAAGGGAGTCAAGGGTCAGATACCTGCAGGAAGCGGGGAATATCCACGGAAGGGTCTAGGTCATATGTATGCCGCCCGAGATATCTCGTTGCATTGACGCTCTGGGAGATGTTCATTCCTATTGTGAGGAACTGAAGCGAGTAGACTTAGAACACATTCGTAGCATAGCAAGCGTAAGTTATTATGTCGTGTGTTTGGACGTACTAATGACATCACGGCCATCCAGTCGTCAATACCAACTGATCGTTTTATTACATGGCGCGTATAGATACGAGCGCAGACTGCGAGTGTTGCTAGACCATTCGTCACTGCCCCAGCAATAATGACCACATGTCCGCGAGAGGAACGGGGAATTGCTGCCGGATTCATGGAATTGAAAACACCGTGTAGTAGGGATTAGTTGTGAGAAAGCAATGAGAGTTCAACCATCGCAGTTCAGGTCCATGGACTGAAAAATTCGCATGGGGGAGACAACACAATATAACGCCAACCTTCTGAGTTCTTCGACTTATCTACCTTGTGATCGACAATCGTGAGGTCGAACTGTATGGGTAGTCTACACTAACGAGAGTGTCCCGTCGCAGTAGAGCACGGACAAGCAAGCATCTGCGACCATCTACCTGGCGGACTCTCCGCTGATTTGGGGATGCATTGCGCTTTGACGACACGGCTGGTTGAATTAAGGCTGAAGTCTGGTGCATATTGTGACCCACAAGACACTCCAGATGTCTTTTCCTCTAGATCTCTTTGCCTCTTTTGGAGCTTTGACATAGCGTTCAAGCCAATTGTATTTTCGCCCGAGCGCTAGGGGCACCAGGAAGTTTCTACCGACTGTGCTATGCCTCTAGACCTTCTGCTTCAAAAGCGCGAAGCTCTTTTGATGCTAGCGCCTGTGCAGCTGAAGGCCTTTTGTCTGGATCAACGACGAAAAGATATTTCATAAAACCCTTTAATGCCTGCGGCATGTCCATACTCTGCATTTCCTCCTCAAATGATGACACTTTCACAACCTGCTCGCCCTTATCAACCCACTCGGCAAGGAGTCTAGCCAGTTTGAAATCTTTCTTAATGGCATCGTTGTCCGCAAGCGAACCGAGATCGCCCCCAAAGAGCAGCATAAGCTTTGCGATACACCAACCCTCAACTGGGACATTGCAGTCCATGTCGGAGAAGCCGAAAAGGTCGGAATTGAACAGTTCAACCACGGTCACGGCGAGTGCCCAGACATCGGCGCGACGAGTGCAGGCGAAGGCTCGGTAGACTTTCGGGGCACGCGTAGCATAAGGTTGAGCGAACTTGAGACTGCCTTCCGGATACGCTGAAGTACGTTAGTATGATATCACAGCAGGGGAAGCGGTGCTTACCAAGTCCTAAATCTGCTATTTTGACAATTGGGCTGTCTGTGTCAATGTTGGAGAGTAGGACGTTTGCTGACTTAACATCTGGATTGATTAGTGAAGATTCAGCCTTCAAAAAGGTATTCTACCTATATAAGCAAGCCCCTCCTGCTTAAATGCGTCAAGTGCAGAGAGGCTTGCGCGAATAAAGGGTTTGAGAAGGGTATGATTGTTTCGGACACTCTCAGGCCGTAGTTCTGCTAGAGTGTAGTCCATCCACTCGAGAACTAAGCAGGCGCTCCCGTCGCCAGTGAGATCCCTAGGGTCTCCCACGATGTCATACAAGGCTCGGATACATGGAGATGATGCGATGGCGGGTCTTTGGTAGGTGTTGTACTCTCGCTCCAAGGATGTTCTAGTATTTTCGTTGCTAGGCGTGGCGGTTTTGATGAGAACCCTGATCTGAGAATTAGCTCTAGTATTCGCAGCAGTTCAATAAGCAGTGACAGACTATCCGGATGCAATATTGGCTTTGTTTCCAGGTAACACTTTCGCCTTGAAGACTGTAGAATCATGCCTATCGTGCTCAAGGCGCTTGCTCAGAAGGTAACGCCCCTTGCATCCAAAAAGCGTTTGTCCGACCTCCATCGCGGGGGCATGTAGCAGAGAAAAATAGTAGATAGGAAATGAGAGTGAGGTATAGGTGAGCCGTTGCAAGGCAGCCAAAGGGCGGCGAGATGTAAAAGCATGCATGCTTCTAACATGAAAGCTATCGAGACAGCTCGTTTGGCTTTGCTCTCCCCCTCACACAGGCCAACTCCCCCTAGCAGCCCAGTCGAGGAACACTAACCGCCTGTAGCCAACGCTCCACAGGATACTCCTAATGCCCGAACCTTTGCTTCGGAAGAGGATCGTGTGGGGTCGCGCCTTGCGGAGCGACTCGTAACGGCATTCGAGAAGCTGATAGCAGCAAAGATTGTGCCAAACACTACGTCTGCATCTAAAGCCAAGAAAGCTCTGGCACAAGAGGGGAATCTCCAGGCCACCAAGTTAGAGTATAGGCGCGTGAACATTTGAGCCTGGTCGGAACCCTGCCTGTACCTTCTAGTTACGAGCCGAGACGAGGTCGACATTCACGAAAGTCTCCAAGTAACACCGCGAGAGACTATTCCCGTGAGAAACGAGGGAATATAATAGACAGAGACATAGCTTCTTTTGTTTCTCGACACCTCCGCGACAATCGACGACTCCGGAAGTGGGAAGGCTATCACGGAGAGATCGAGCAAGTGTTGATTGAGAAAGCGGATGGCGGGTAAGCATTCAAGGATTATAAAGTTAAGCATCGATTAATCTCTCTCCAGTTTCCGTTGGGTCGAAGTTGGTGCTATGTTATTCGCCACTGGCGAGTGTTCAGTTTAAAGCGCTCGTCAGCTGTCCAGAAAGCGAACATCTACTTGAACAGTGTCAACGAGGCTTTTCACGGCCTGGCATGTCTGACCATGAGCTCGTCTAGCAAGTACTATGCAAAATGAGATTCTATTAAACCTCGAAACAAGTAATCCTGCTGTAAAGCTCATGCTTCTTCCAACGTGCACCTCGTCTGCGATGCTTCCTCGTCTCCCTGTAGAGATTGCACTGTACTTTTTGGCTTACGTGTGTCATGTATCGCCAAGGCGCTTGTTCGATTTAAGCCTATATAGATGAGCAAGATTGGTACCCCGCTTTGTGTGCTGGGCCTCTGGAATTCTGTGCCCATGCATACATATCACCCGTAGGTTTGTTCGTGAATAGCTGCCATGGGGCCCAAACCCCCAATTACTATAAGCATCCAGATAGAAGAGGCAAGGCGGGGTTAGCGACTCCCTGGACCGGGACAAATCGGAAGACCAGAGTCTTGAGGGTGCAATAATCATCATCTTCGAGGGAAAGGCCAAAGCTGGCCTTTGGCAGCCCCTTCATGAATGGATATACAATGTCCCTATAGCTCACCATTGCTGTCGTCCAAAAACAGGTTTTGTAGCCGTTTCCGATTGCACCGTCTGTCAAAATCCTTCATTGTTTAAGCTGAGCCTGCCGTATCGACTGTAAATTCTGGTCACCAATCTTCACGTCGCAGTTATTGGGAGCTGAACGGTCGCGGGCAGACTAGAATGAAATTGGGCTGATGCATGGGGACCGAAATAGTGGAGCTAAGATGACCTCTGTACCCCCATTGACATGCAAACTAAACCCCTTTGAGGAATTGGTTTAGAGACTACTCTAGTTATGGTAAGGATCCAGGTTACGTCAGGCTCACGCCTCACTGTAGAATAAATAGAGGTTGTTCGAAGTTGGAACTCCACTACTACAACTGTCTCTGGAACTTAGGATCTCCTCAAGGTGTGTCATGAACAGAGTAGTTCTTGCTCCTAATATCTAAAATGACGGCAAGATTAAAATTGCCCTTTCGTTCACTCTCCACAAATAATTTTATCGCGAGAGGTTCTTCTGGTCACGTATTTGCAGTGAGCAAAAATGTCGTTTTCAAATGCTCCACCTCGTTTGAAAACCCCAGCGCAGAACAGATATCGGAGATGAAGGAGAGCGCCGGAAAAATTGCCCACGAACAACAGGTGTACGAGATTCTAATGGAACGAAGACACCCCAACATCGTGTCCTGTGTTCTTATAATTCCACAAGGTCTCTTTCTGCATCGACTAAAGACGACCCTCGAAACGCGGCTGTCTTATTCTGGCACGTTACCTGTTCTCCCAACCATCCAGGAACAATGGATACGCCAAATCATAAGTGCAGAAGCCTGGCTCGAGAAACTTGGGTTTGTCCATGGCGATCTACGGCCAGCAAACCTCCTCCTCGATGCAGGGGATAATATTCAGCTATGCGACTTCGATGCCACGGTAAAGATTGGCGAACAGCTGCTAGTGGCGAGTGAACCGTACTGCAAGTTGAACCACAACTTCGAGTTACCCAGGGCTGGCCCAGGTAGTGAGCAATTTGCTCTGGGTTCTTGTTTTTATGCCATCAGGTTTGGCAACAAGCCTTTCCACGAACTCGATCCACCCAATAGAATTCGGAAACTCATGAGGAGTGAGTTTCCGCCTACTTCCACGGATACTCTACTCGGTGCGGTGATTACCCAATGTTGGTTTGGTTCATACCCTTCTCTCAGAGCGGTCGAGCGCGACGTTCGATTCTATCTCGGAGATCCTCTTACCTCTGGGGAGCAATCAAAAGATATAACATTGCTTAAAGCGGAATGCGACGAATTCTTAGTAAAAGAGGGGGGAGGGTGTATGGAGGAGTGCCAAATGAAGGACGGGGCAAAAAAATCTCGACGATATTCGTAGGCAGAGTCCGGCTCCATCAAAAACCCCTCACCCCCCGCCAATCTATGGTCAGGTTCTATCATTTTACCATACAACGACACCATCGAATACGCCTTTACATAATCGAAAGTTTGCCCGTACTTTTAAGTCGAAAAATCGGTTTTCGGTATTTAATTTTGCTAATACTTTCCACGGTCCTAGTGGCTTGGTATTGATAATGTACGGGAATCTTTAGCTAACGAAGCACGGCGGTCGATGCAGCGCCGGCACACACATCTGTATTCAGAGCCCTTCTGGATATCATATCCGTGATCCCAGGCCCAGGAGCTCAAGCGTCGCTTCCATTGAGCCCAGGTATAGCTTGGAAAGCAGTTGAAAAGGAAGGCTTCGTCCGGGTGGTCTTTCTGCCTTCAGGTAGGGAAACAGAGGGCGCTGGCGAGCTGGCAAATGTCGAGGGTGTGACTCGGTATTCTTTTCACCAACAGACGACGCAGAATAGAGTGAATCAGTCATGGCATGGCGTGCTGAGAATGTTGTGTTCAATTTGCTTGCACCCCACCAATACAACCCTTATCATTTTACGTACTGCTAATAGGGAGCTCCTGACTCCAACCCAGCATGCCTTAACAAAGCACTCTTAACCGCCGAGACCCAACAGAAAGCCTTAGATATTATATAGCCACTGTACCAAAAGACTGGCGCAGAAGAAGGTTGGAACACCAGGATCCGCGTCGGTCTCGGAAGTCTAAGCCACATGCATTGATGGTAGATCAGGACTCCCGACGATGATTATGTCAACGGTGATGCGGAGCTGAAGGCGGCTCAGAAGGTCATGGTCACTGATTTGCTAATGCCTTTCATCGCAAACTGGCGTACTAACTAACAGCCATGCTCATCCCATGAGCAGTGCGCTGTACAAGAACTATGCCAAGTAGCCAAGAGTAGCCTATTAGTTTATTCTACACAAACTACTAGTTCCTCTTGCAATTAACACTTTCTCAGTCTCGGTAATATCTGTCCTAGATTCCTAACTAGAAGTACATTATGAAAGTGGAAGGAATAGAATATCCCGCCAGCTCGGTAGCTTAGCTTGCAAATAGTCGCGAGTATAATGGTATAATTTAGTTTCGATCGCGTCGCGTTTTACCCCGCGTAGCTGTGCATGCCGCTCGCTCCAACGTACACCCATCACGTTCCCTTAGCCGCCTGGGCATAACTCGCTATTTAATTAAGTCTAATCCTGTTTATAGTCCGGTTTACAGTCTAGCTATCGCCATCTTAGTCTCCATCTTCTCTGCTTCTTTTCGGTTTCTACTTTATAAAATAATACCCTCTCAACACCCTGTGATAACGATGGACCACAGCATTATCGGCCCACTATGTCTACCTACATCACGATACACTGATCTGGCAATTTGTCGTCTCCTCTGTTAGACCTCGGCTCTTCCCCGCCTAGTCTTGTCGACTCCAAGTCATCCCAGTAAATATGATTGGTAAATCCGGTCCTGGGGTTCTGGAACTCTCGCGCCATGACATGCAAACACTCCTTGTCTTGTAAATGAAGGGCGAGATAAGCGAGGCCGACTCGCTTCTGCTTCTGCCATAATGGATCGGTCTCGTACGCCTGCACGTATAATGGGTTCCGGAGCTTGCTCAGCTCCCTCTCGAGCTGATGGAATAGCATCATGAATCGAGCCATGGTCCAGACGTAGTTTAGACTGGAGAGCGGGATATCTCCGCATATGTCGTTGGAAATGCCCAGCTTTAGCAGATCGAGTAGAGCCTGGCCTGGCAACTTATGATTGCCGCCCTTGCCGCCTGGCTCGGGAAGATTGCCTATTCTGTATCCTTTTGATACCAGCGCCTCCCGAATAGTCTCGGGAAGTGGTCGCTCCCCTCTAACTATGCGAGAGGGGAATGTAGCCCACGCCAGTAAATCCTCGTCAGAGAGGCCGTTGGCCCTTGCACGGTTGACTAAATCTGTGTCCTCCATTCGTTTCTGTCCCGTAATTGGATCGGCAATGTGCTTTGTCTGGCAGATACGGTAAATCCCCAGCAAGGACGGCATAGGAATATCACTCTCTGGAACGCGGTCGGGATTCCAGCCGGCCCCATGACACGCCATGAGATATGATTTTGTCTTGAAAACCCGGTTTGTCCTGAGTTCCTTGACGTCGTCAAAAGCACGTCGGGCCCCGGGGCGACGTGATTGCCATTTTGGGGCCCTCGCTTGAATAGCTTCGCCAAAGTTCGAAGTTGGGACTTTGCCATCAGTGAAAAAAGACTCCCAAAATCAGCTCTTGGAACGATGCATACAGCCCGACCGGCTCAGCGATATAGCCTTTCTGGACGAGCATGTTGTGCAGGTGGACCAACAATACGGGTTCCGGGAGCGTATCAAGGACGATAAAGCTGTACCGGTAAGCTTCCCTGAGTCCTTCTTCAAGGCCAACACCGCAGAGGAACGGTGAATACTCCCAAAGACCGTTGAAGTTAGTCGCGGAGAATCGAGACGGTGGGATGTTAGTGAGCCCGTGCATGTACTTCGACTCCCCGAGCCAATTGACGAAATCATACTGGACGGCTTCCAACAGTCCATGGCTCGCTTCGTGACGATTGAAATCGCTATGAAGCATACCATCCTTTTGGAACAGCTGCTTGAGAATATCCACCGCCTGGAGAAACCCTGAGCCAGTCCGCTCATTCTCTCGACCGAGGAATAGATCAACATCTCGTCGTGGCTGGAAGCCCTTGGGTGGTGCTCTGAGGACATGGCCTCGGAGGCCACTGAGAGACCAGCCGCGGAAGATGGTAAGTGAGTCAACAATGCACTGCAGCTGGAAGATGTGATGAGGGAGAATTATGTGGCGAACATCTGAGCCCGGTTTTTGCACAGCAAGACGCGTAACCATACCAGCAAACTCGTTCAGCCCAAAGAGCCGCCGGTGCTTATCCCATGAGCTAGCAGGAGACCAGTACACCGATCCCAACGCGTGCCGTTCCCCTCGTATGGTGTTGCGCTGCACAACAATAGACGAGAAGATATTGACAAGGTCGTAGAGCCAGTTGATGGTGTAGGATCGGCGCCACTTCAGCCTCTGTCTCGAGATTGGGGGTCCCAATTGCCGATTTGATTGAGCATGCGCTTTGTCGGTTTTCCATCTCGCGTCTTCTGGAAGTCGGTGACAAAGTCAATGAGGTCTCGGTATGCATATATCAAGAACTGCTCCTTGACGTCAACAGCAGCTTCCTGGACCTTCCTGGTGCTGGCCCCATCTGGGCTTATCTTGTGAAGCGCCAGGTGGAACATCACTTGTACTTTGTCTGGGTCTCCACGGGTGATGGTGCTCATGACGGTTTCATAAGAGTCGTGTCCGGGAAAGTCGACAAACATGGGGGCAGCTGAGCACTTGATCATATCAATGGCCATGTTCGACAAGGCCCCGGCAACGGCGCCGTTGAGCCCGTTATATGCCACGTCTTGCCACAGCCCCTGTAGATAGGCTCGAAGCCCAGCCCATTCCTGAACGATGGATGGGATGGGATTGATGTGCTTAGCGATGAGCTTCGAGAGGGACACGAGGCTTGACACAGTGATCTGGCCGTTCGTGTTTGGGATTTTGGGCGCATCATCGGGTAGCGTGGGTGAAGAGGCGATGATGGCATTGGATGCTTTGACGATCCAGAATATGAGGGATTGAATAGTCAAGTAAGGAAAGACTGAGACTAGCTAACATAGGGAAGTTTCGCATCGATGTCGTATTTGCTTCCCTCACTCAAATGCTTGGAGCCCTCTGGTTCACCGTGATCGCAGTGAGCCTGGCGCACTTGGATCACGCGGCTCCTAGTGATCCACCAGGCCTCTCACATGGGCAAGCCGCAGGGCCGAGTAGCGAACGGGCGGGTTCGCTGGCTACATGATTGAACGCACGCGGGAGTTCAATTTCTCAACAGAGGTCTGAGACGAGTAGCTCTGAGTTGTAACAAGAGTTCGCTATATCTCAGTTATCAGTACTATCGGTTGGCCAGTGACTTTAAAATCCAATATCATTATTCACCTTCTTTTTCTCTTCCTGATTTTCTCACTTTGTCTCCTTCCTTAGATGTCCTGTATGGGGTACTGGCCAGGAGACAACAACTATCGCGATCGTGCACTTTGATACTACGGAGCCCTTATCGTAGCTTTGGTCCTTGGAACGAGAGCGAAGGAGTTCATCAGCAAGAGTTGAAAAGAAAGGTCTTTCAACCAACAGGACGGCCTGACAGATATGATGGCTCTCGAGTTTTTAATTCTTCTTGTGATCTGCCTCCTTCCATGAAAATTAGACGGGTATGCCTTACGCCTCGAGGCTTTGGATGGAGAGGCGCAATCCGTGAGCCGAACCAAGCCACACGACGTGATATGGTCTCACACTTGAGAATATTAGCCGTCGTGTCAGAGCACCTTTCATTGGCTAGCCTTCGATGCAGTCGAGTCTGAAAAGGCCATATCCATATTTTTCTTGCCGACGAAGTAAGTCGAGCAACGAGCCATTGTCTGCTTCGGTTCCGCGTCACTCTATCTCCTAAGAGCTTCTATTAGCCACGAAGGACCATCCTTCTAGATTGAAGATGGCCAGCAAGAAGTGGACGGCTTTTATGAGAGAGACGAGATGCCAACGAGGACAATGGAAGCCAAACTCTCATGCCTTCCAGCCCCTATGGCGCTGAAATAGGTCTTGTCCGAGACATAGCATGAAACTCATGTGTTTGCGTCTAGAAGAAGCATCAGGTCCTTCGGAATTACGCATATTACGACATCTGAGTGTTCTCCATCCCAGCCGACCCGGCGGTGCTGCCGTCCACCTCGAAAGGCCAATCGGACTCAAAGGGGTTGCGAATACCGGAAATTTCAATAGAAAATGCGTCATCGAGCGAGTGCCTCTTTAGGGGAATACGAGTGAACTGTCTAAGAGTTGATGATGGTTCAACTTGTGCGGACACAACAGATGTAGGCACTGAACCTTAGGTGAGGCATATCTGAGGTATGGTTATACGGGTCGAAAAAAAAATGCATATCTGGTACGCACAGTTTGTAAAAATTGTTTGTGTTATTTTGTTTTTCTATTCATCCTCTTGTTCCATTTCTTATTTCTCCTTTCTTCTTTACATGTACATAGATGCGTTATCGGCTGTTAGTTCACAGTCGACTATGAACTATCCGTGACGCTAGGAAACTCTGAGCTAACCTAAGAAGGGTAGGTATCTCGGTGAACGCAGTGCTACTTAGAATGCTGCTGTACGCATAATACATACAGAACGGACGGAGGATATATCGGTGCATTTCTGGGAGATCTTCATTCAGCCATCCCCCAAGCAGCTAGCAAGGTCGCTCTGCTCTGCGCTTTTCGGCGGCCTAGACAATCAGAAAGAGGTAGGCATACAGAATGGCATTGTGCTACCCTCACTATCTAAGTATCTAAGCATGCATTGGAAAAAAACACACTAACCGCACGAAATTCCCTCGATCGCTCCAGTCATCCACGAGTCGCCCATGATAGGTCCGGCCATCAAAAGGGGAGTGGGCTACGGTTCTCTGCTCTCCGCATGCGCCAAACGAACACCGATCGCATCCTCGGCGTCCGTTCGGAAACCTCATCTTGATCTTCATCGTCGTCACCGTCAATCTCGATCCTGCAGCAGCGATTCTTCGAGTGGTAGCTATAAAAGTAGCAATATCAACAGCAGCAACAGCAACAGCAACAGCACATCGACCTGGTTCAACTACAGCAACGACATCACTCGCAACATGGCCCCCTCGGACATTTCCAAGTACCTTCAGCAGACCCACGACCGCGTGTTTGATCACAACCGCGCCTGGGCTGCCCAGCAGAAGGAGAAGGACCCCGAGTTCTTCGCCAAGCTGAGTGCTGGCCAGAGTCCCGAGTATCTCTGGATCGGGTGCAGCGATTCTCGCATCCCCGCCGAGCAGATCTCGGGCCTCGGCCCCGGCGAGGCCTTCATCCACCGCAACATCGCCAACCTGGTCGTCAACACTGACCTCAACGTTATGAGCGTCATCGAGTATGCAGTGTGCCACCTCCACGTCAAGCACATCATCGTGTGCGGCCATTACGGCTGTGGTGGTGTCAAGGCCGCCATGACCCCCAAGGATCTGGGCCTGCTGAACCCCTGGCTTCGGAACATCCGCGACGTCTACCGCATCCACGAGAAGGAGCTGGATGCCATCGGTGATGAGAATGCGCGATACAACCGCCTTGTCGAGCTGAGCGTCATGGAGCAGTGTCGAAACGTCATCAAGACGGCTGCTGTTCAGCAGTCCTACGCTAAAAACCAGTACCCCGTCGTGCACGGCTGGGTGTTCGGCTTTGAAGATGGGTTATTGAAGGACCTCAAGATCGATCACAAGGAGATCCTTCACAGTATCCAGAAGATCTACAATCTCACCGAGAGTTGATTACCGTGTGGAGGATGAGTTGCCCAAAAGGGGCTACCTACGCTATCAATGCTACCTGGATATCTGTGGCGTCGGCATTTCAGGTGGTCATGATTCCTATGATGCCGGATAACCGACGGTAAAATCATACTTGGTTGTCTCAGGCCAGGTGACGCCTAAACTGACTAGACCAGTATTATTATATGGACACAGTCTTACTCAGTAGGCTCAGACGGAGTGTAGCGATGAAGAAAAAAAAAATACAACGAAAATTCAATCACCAATAAAAAGCACTGACTCGCATGAAAACGCTTCGACCTAACTTAGCGATTAAGTTGTAATACTAGGCATCAGACCGTATTCCTAGACATAAAAGTCCGGTTCATCGATTTTCATGGCCACGTCTCCCTCACGCTTTTCAAGTATCGTATACTGTCGCAGTTGAACCACCAGTTCACGATGTCTGTCTATAACACACCGGCATGCAAGTATGTACTAGTAGGGGATTCCGAGGCAATGGGTCACTGGGGCAGGGATAGTGCTGGATCTCCGAGCGTGCCACTAAGGGTCGGGACCTTAACCGATCAATGCTTGAACGATCTACGCAGTAGGCTATCTACATGGATTGTTACGGTTATCAAGCATACTCAGTAAGTATCAATGTCCATTGGTACCTACGATCCCACAGCGAATCCCTTGAGATGACGTGAGTTATCTCCATCCTTTTATCGTTCCTTGCCCGTCTCTACGGCTTCGCCAATGGGCCCTCGCGTTGAGGCTTGGCGTGTGTAGATAAGTCCAGGCACACGCTGAGTCTGCATCCCAGCTCCACTAACTTTTGGCAATAGATCTGCGACGATGGTCTGTTAGCGCTTATCTTAGCAAAGCATCCAGACCTAGCGAGCGACTCGGCAGCGCTCCGTCTATCTACCGCGTGGTCGGAAAGCGATCACTTAGTGCGTACTCAGTAGGTACTTAGTATGCCAGGTAATAATAGAGGGTCTGAGAGGGCAATGAACAGCGCATAACCGAACTCGTATTGGGCTTTCGCTAAGCCAGGGCCAAGCCATTAACGTTCTGCAGTGATCGATATTGATACGGGCCACCACGACGCAGTTCGTGGTTCTAGATGGATCAGCCATGCATGTTTCCTTTCAGCTGTAATCAATAGGACACCGGGAATGGCGGGCCAGGCGCTTCAGCTGCAGCAAACTGGCCTAGAGAGCCTAGAGAGTCTTTTGTAGATATCACCTCCGTCGTTCCCGGCTGTGCTTCGACTCATGCTCCTCTACGCGAATTTTCTTTCCATTTTTTGTCGGTTTCTCCCAATTTACCCGTTTCGTTATTTTTACACCAAGCTCATAAGCGCGACGTCTGTATATTCATCATTTTCAAGTCGTCCTTACTCGTACATCACGATCTCTCTATCGCACTCAGTTCCGGGACTCGAAGGACGAGTCCGTCCTCCAAGGCGGCCGCGAGTAGTCCAGCTCGCCGGCACGGTCTGCATTAATTCGGCCGTCTTTAAGTGTTTCTAGTCCTTCGTTTATCTCGAATTGCTCAGCCATGCATTTCTCCCTTGCTGTGATAGCTGTCGCCTTGTCGGTTGTCTCTGCACAGACGCGATCAGATAAGCGCGGCCTCGTCTTCGTCCCAAATAAGGATAGCCCGCAGGACAACGCCATCTGGGTTCAGGGCGGATCCGATTTGACATGGTACTACAATTATGAGTCGACGCCGTCGCCTGCATATGCCGATCAACCACAGAGTGACTTCGAGTTCGTGCCTATGCTATGGGGCTCTATCGACGACACGTCCTTCCTGGATTCGGTCAATAACTTGATTGACAATGGGCGCAACATCAGCCATGTGCTGACTTTCAATGAGCCCGATGGGCCGAGTCAGTATGGAGGGAGCGATATCGACCCGTCGAAGGCTGCTCAGGTCTGGGTCGACAATATCATACCTCTGAAAGAGAAGGGAGTCAAAGCTGGGTTGCCCGCCTGCACCGGCGGCACGACGGGCATTCCTTGGCTACAGCAGTTCCTAGGCAACTGTTCACAACTCATCAGCACCGATGGAAACAAGAAGAACTGCTCCTACGACTTCGTGACCATTCACTGGTACGGGAATTTCGAGGGCCTGGCGAGTCACCTGGGTGAATATTCTGCTGCGTATGTTTTACCCGTTCTACTTAAACGCCGATCTTACGGCATACGATGTAGATGTTTTGCCAGCCAACTGACGTGTTTGACGCCTCCACAGGTTCCCGAACAAGACACAGTGGATTACCGAGTATAATTTTGATAACCAAGACCTCACGACGACTCAGGACTTTTATAATACCTCTTCTGAGTATTTCGACCGTCTAGATAGCGTTGCGCGCTACAGCTATTTCGGTTCATTCCGCTCTGAGGACAGCAACGTGGGCCCGAATGCCGTCATGCTTAACAACGATGGCCAGCTGACGGATATTGGTTCCTGGTACCTGGGCGGCACTGCCACTGATGTAGACCCCCAATCCGGCCGAGCTGAAAGGACCCAAGCTAGCGTGTTGTTAGCCATTACGGTGGCGATCATTGGGAGCCTTCTTCTCGTCTAAAAGACATTAAATTGACGCAATGCAAAAAGGTTGGCAATGAACGAATGAATAAATCTTCATCAACGCTTTCTCTGAAATTTGCTCTTCCAGATTCTTGAGTCTGGCAGCAAAATGAGCGGCGGAGAACTATTATTCCTGTTTTATACTGAGATATTGATCATATGGCATAGGGCGTTTGTGAGACTTGATAAGCATATCAAGCGTCAGATATAGAGTTCATGTATCATGAAGAGATACCAGGCGTTTGGCAAAGCGGATAGACGGAGGGTATATAATGTTAATCATTCGATATCAAGGGTTTGAACCTATGTGTGAGTAATATGGGAGACTTGATGAACCTTACCAGCAGTAGAGGGTGTGATTAGGAAGAAGTATGGCACTGTGAACATAATTTTTGGTACCCATTTGACCTATCGAAAATGCAATCACGGTCACGCTGTCGGTAGTTGTAGGTATATATATACATCACTGCTCATTGACAAACAATCCAGCCATGCCCATACCAGTTCCAATGCACATACTAGTCAGAAGAATCTTCTTCTTCGTCCGACGACACTCGCTAAGACCGGTGACGATCTGGCGTGTGCCTGTGGTTCCGAGCGGGTGGCCGAGAGCAATGGCACCGCCACGGGGGTTCATCTTGTTCCAGTCCAGCTTTAAAAAATCTTTCGTATAGACAGCCATCGTGGCAAATGCCTCATTGACCTCGACCACATCGCAGTCGTCTAACGTTAGGTTGTATTGCTTCAGCAACTTTGGAATAGCAATCGTGGGCCCGATGCCCATGATCCTCGGTGGCAAACCAGCAACAGTCGAGCCAACATACTTGGCCAAAACGGGCAGTCCCAGCTGAATTGCCTTGGAACGCTTCATCAAAACCACGGCCGATGCACCGTCAGTGACCTGGCTTGCATTCCCGCCGGTCGTCATAGGCCCCCACTGAGGGAAGGCTGGGCGAATCTTGCCCAATCCCGCAGCCGTCGTGCCGGGCCGGATGCCCTCGTCCTTGGTTAGGGTGACGGTCTTTAGCTCGCCGTCAGGGCCCTTAACCTTGGTGGTGATGGGCACAATTTCGTCGTCGAACCAACCGGCCTTCTGCGCCTCCTCGGCGCGGCGGAAGCTCTCTGCGGCATACTCATCCAGAACCTCGCGAGTCAAGCCGAAATCACGAGCGACGTTTTCGCTAGTCCATCCCATGGCCTCCATGCAATCGCGGGCTTCCTGACTGTGCTTGAGCACCTCCTCGTCGAACGGCGCTTCGAGTCGATCTCCACCAATCGTCATTGACTCGGCGCCGGCGGCGATGCCGACCTCAATCGAACCTGCGGCAATCGCGTGTGCGATGTCGGCCGTGGCCTTGAGGCCGGAGGAGCAGAATCGATTTACGGAGCTCGCACCCGTTGTGTTGGGGAAGCCGGCGGAGAGCGCTGCGGCACGGGCCTTGTAGGCTGCTTTGCCGTCGGAAACCTGTCAGACGCTTGTCAGCGTTGCTGTTATCGTGGGATCGAGCCAGGCCCGACAAGTCCAGGCGCAATTGAAAAGAGCCACGCACATTTCCCATGCAAATATCTTCCACAAGTTCCGGCGCAAAACCCATACGCTCCCGTGTCGCCTTCAGGATGGCATACATGATGTACTCAAGGCTCGTGTCCTTGAAGCCTCCCTTGCGGCCTTTGCATAGTGGTGTCCGAATCGCGAGAGTAATGACTACATCGTCTGGGCTTTTAGAAGTTCTGGCGTCGCGCAAAACAATTCAGCGATGTTCTCGGAACGATTGTTGTGAGGGGTGAAATGGTTCGCTTACATCGCCGCTACAGGGTTATTTGGCGATAGGTGCTTCAAGAGAGAGGAAACACGTTCAGCCGCCATAGTGTCTATCGTCGTCTACCGGATTACAAAGACGCGAATGGCTATAGGTGATAATATCGGGGTCAAGCGACACTATTTGAAAGCACCGGGCGACCTTGGGGGGAATGTAACACGAAATCAGAACACAACGCTAGGTCTTGGTGCTATTAAATAGATTACAAAGACGTCGGATGGCAGTTCGTTTGGGTTTACAAGGAACCCTGCAATGATAATTCAGCCGAGGTTCTTCGGCAGATCCACCTGAGCACCGCTTAGCCACGCAGAATCCGGGGAAAATTTATGGCACTTTACAGGGACGACGCGATCCCTGACTCGGACTAAGTTGTTTAGTCATCTCCATGGCCACTGAAGCCTACGGAAACCCCCTACTACTGGTAGTAGCTTTTCTCATCAGCGTAAGAGATATAGAACAAAGGAGGGCTTACAATCCATTGATTGGTCCATGGCTCCTCAGGCAGTGTACAGTACAACATCATCTTGTTTGGTTCTACAGAAGATAAGTCGACTCGACGCTCACTACTATGTAGGCATATCAATGTTAGACACTTATGCGGACTCTTGTTGGTTGTATTTGCAAAACAATCATTATCGTTACTCGTCGCTACCTCAGTTTATACAGTAGCACATCGAAGTCGCCCGGACTTCTAGATTACATGTCTTGTGGCTGTCCTTTCCAGTCTGTAAGGACAACTTGTTCTGGTTCCACCGTCTTAGCACCCTCGACTGGAACCATCGCCGCCATCATCCCCGACAGCTCTAGTCTTACCACGGCTCGGCAGAATACGGCGCTGAGCGTGTATCTTCCGACGATGATCAAGCAGTCGGCCAAGCTAAAGAACAGCAAACCCGACAGAACGAGGGTGCCGAATGCGACCTGGGCCAAGCTGCCAATGCTGATGACCCAGGTCAATATGTAGAACCAGAAAGCATTTGCTCTATCACGTCGCAACTCCAGCGCCATCGACGGATGGAAAATGGCCGGGATTACTTGCGTCGGTACCCATGTTGTATTCAGAGGCTTGGTGCGCACGTTATAGACCTCTCCGTCCCTGGCGTCGACTGTCCGCATTCGCACGCGCACCCACAGGGCGAGACAGCCGGCCAAATGGATGAGGGCGGCGCCTAGCGTCCATAACGGCACGCCGAAGATGGTGTTGGGGGCGAATATTGCTACGGCGTAGACGCCTAGCTCATAGGCGAGGTGCAGGACGTTGGCTACCGCACCCCCGACGACCACATATTCTAGCAGCGATATGAGGATGGCCCATTTCGCGCGACTCGGGCTCCAGCGCAGGTTGTCGATGCCAAGTTCCCTTGGCTCGCCACCCTCAACGAATTCCGTGACCACGCGTGAGAAGTCGCCCGTCTTCATTATCGATACCGCCGGGCTCCCAGCAGAGACCAAGAAGCCCAGCAACGGACGTCGCAAGCCGACGAGGGCGGTTTCCACTGTCGAGCTTCCGATGCTTTGTAGGATTGTCGGGATGAGGCCTAAGACGAGGGCACCGGTAGCCACTGATATAACATGTTAAAAAAATTAACTAACCCAGTACAACGCGAATGAGTAGTAGAATTTGGTCTGTAAGTGATGGGGTTCACGGATCTAGGAAGAAGATCGCTTACATTCTGCCTTGCGGGACTCCGGGAATGCCCCTAGGACACAGTCAATGACTGGGTTTACGAGCGATTGCACCCCAAGTGTGTAGTTGACGTTGCCCGTCAGATACTCGGCGTAGGGCTCGGAGCAGTTCTCTCGTAGGATCGTCTGGACACGATCGTTCCATCCTGGGAAGAAGTGGTCAAATTGGTGTGTCGGCATGGCCTGTGCCACATATACTAGAGCAAACAGAGTTGCGAGGCTTGCTGTAAGCAACTTCATCGTGAGAGTAATGAGTGTAATTTCACGAGAATTCAAAAAGAGAAAAATATGGACACGAGAGAGTGTTTGCCGGACAGGCACGCGTGCCCAGGGCTACTTGACGGGACATTCCATGGCTTTTAATACTGGATCATCTTCCGCAGAGCCTCGCATACGAGCAGTGTGCCTAGCTACTTAGACCACTTGACAGCATTTATACTAGACAGATAGATACCCAGTCGCTGCGGGGAAGACCAGTGTCGACGAGACGAGAATAGGTGTCCCCGCCCATATGACTAACCCCGAAGGATTCGTTTCCTGGCAGGCATCATACGTCTGCCCTTTGGGATTGACTGGGGCACTACTGCAAGCACGGAACACTAATATAGTTTGACCAGGCAAAGATATAGTAGGAACAATGTAGAGACTGAGAAGCGGGCCGGTTCACCTTTCACCCAGCACCGACGGTGTAATCGTGCGGCTGGAGCGCTACCTAGACTGTTGAGAACCTAAGGATCTATGGGAACCCATGCCTTGTCAGGAAGAGACAAGGATCAGGGTATTATCAATTCGAAAACAACTTCCATTTGACGGTCTTTCGAAGCCGAGCTGCTTGATCACCACGCCATTGCTTACGACTTGAGCACATATCATTCCCCAAAGCCTTCCAGAAGTATGAGCATTGGGTTACCAATGTCTCGGAGAGCCGCACAATGTAACCCCTTGTATGCATAATACTGTCAGAAGCCAGCTAAGACCGACCGGGAGAAGTTTTCCAAAGCGGACGGGAATAACCCGGACGAAACAAGGGGCTTTCATCCTTCCAGCATTTTTCCGAGACAGATGCTGGGGTAGCGCTTAAGAGGTCTGTTCAAGTTTCGACCTGTGTCGGTCATGTCACGGGTCTCGTATACGTTTCCTTGACATATGGTACACTACCATCCACATACGCTGAAGTAGTGCAATGGCGGCAAGTCCCGCGCGCCAACTTCAGCTGCGGGTATAGCATGGCCTAACCGCCATATCACCTGGGCACGATAGTCTAAATATATCGTTCTACCTTACCGGTTACGTTATGTGGGGGGCCACTCGTAGACATAAGTGGCGTGAGCCAGAGTGGAATATCTCCTAAAGCGACCACCATGCGAGGCTGCTTACATATATACGTAGACACGTAAGCAGGAGTCCACATTCCATACCATAGCGTATACTAAAGTATTGGGGGCCACGACTACTGAATTTGTTGAAGGATGCATTTTGGTCGAAAGTTATTGCCTGCCGCAAGAACCGCAGAGTAGCGGTTGGTATGAAAATTGGGGGCTGGTGGGCTGGCTGGGTATTAAAATACTGGCTTTCTAGCTAAGTACTGTATCTATTCATAGATTATGGAGCCTTGCTCGTCTTTACAACTGATATACTGCTAGTGTAGTCTCGAATTTTCTATAGTTGCTGGTATTCTTCCTCGGGGTTGGGGTTTGTTCGCTCCTCGACTGTTCTTCTGTGCCGAGGTATAGATAATACTGGGTGTGAAGGCTCTCGGCTGCTTTCGTCTCTAACTTTTAAACCGGAGCTGAGATCTAGTCTATTCCTTCTCTCCTCGTTGCGTTTGTTGCTTCTTCTTGAGCTCTGTCTTTCGCGTATTTTCTTCGCGCCATTTCGCACCGTATTTTAATACGAGCCAGAGCGCAGGGGAAAAGACTACATTGGAGAGTGCGAGAATAGTGAATGCCCATCCGGCGCCAACAGCCGTCATGAGTGGGTTGATAAAGGCTGAAGCGCCCGCTCCCACCAGACACCGTGTGAGATTGTTTGCCGCTGTTGCAGAACCGGCGGCACCCGGGTTGATATCCACGATAAGGGTGCTTACCACGTTCGACAATGCGACAAGAGCGAAACCTTGTAGGAAAAGTAGAACGATCTCGACGGCCAAATGTGCCTTATATTGCACTGCCCAACCAAAGCCGATCTGGACTGCTGCAAATAAAGCAAGAAATGGAATAATGATCTGCAGTCGAACCTCTTCGATAGGAAAGTTAGACATATCTTGCTGACGGCTCCTATCGTATGGGATGTTGAGCTTCTTGCAATGCCGTCTATAGTTCCAGTTTGCTAACTTTCCTATAACGAAAACAGCCAAGATCGAGCCAACACCTAGAGGTAAATATATGAGACCAATCTTAAGGCCACTGAAGTCATACAGACCAGCGAATTCGGCCGGAATGGCCGTAGCTACTGCATAAAACCCTGCATAGAACAAGCTGCTGTACATCAGCAACAAGAACATCTCCTTCTCAAACAATATGTGCAGGGTCCGAATCAGGTTCGGCCGCTGAATGCGACTGCCCTTTCGACTTGGTTCTTTATTAGGATCCTGGCTGGTAGACGTCCTCTTCATTGCTCTCTTGCGGTAAGAGTCCTTGATTAGCTGCCAGAATGTACGATAGAAAGGACGGGGACGGATCGAGCCATCGCCTACGATGAGGCGACAAGTTTCCGGCATGAAGAGTAAGAATAGGACCAAGACGAATCCGGCAAAGATTGTTAGGAACCAGAAGATCCAGCGCCAGCCTAGATACTGCACTATGACACCGCCTATGACGGGGCCTACCGACGGTCCGAGGATCGTGGAGACGGCGGTAAAGCCGACATATGAGCCGCGCTCGGCAGATGTAACGATGTCAGACACGACAGCCTGGCACAAGGAGACAGTGGCGCTGGAGCCAGCGGCTTGCAAAGCACGCAGAACAAGAAGAGCGGCATAGTTGGGGGCCAGAGCGCATCCAATACAGGCCGCGATGTATATGATGAAACAGAGGATATAAGCTGGGCGTCGCCCAGCTGTGTCGGCTAACGAGCCCACGAACATAGGCGCAATGGCTTGGACGATCTGCCGATGGTGAGCTGATGGACATGAGGGAATAGGAGACTGGATCAGATACGACTTACCATGTAGGTCGTAACGGTCAAGTTGACCTCGTTTATGGAAATATGGAGGTCGCGTGATAAAGTGTCGAGAGCCGGGAAGTAGATCTGGCCAGACAACGGCGAAAAGAAGGCTCCAGCAGCAGCGCCAAGGACAATGGCTCGCTTCTCGAAGGTGGTGAAGCTGCTATACTTCTTCCCCAAAGGTGCCTGCACCTCGCTGGGCGGCTCTGCGCTTGGATCCCCAGCTGTGTTTTGCACATCGGGTGTCGTCGTCATGGCCTTTTCTCCGTCATCGTGGCCTCGGTCACCCCTCTCAGGGGTGGTGGGACGTGTAGACGAACCGGCCATCTCTATTTCGTGAGAGATGTTTGAACTGGAGCAATAATCTCAGATCGTCTCCGAAGCTAAGTGGTTGACCAAAGGAAGACGGTGAGAGAAACAGCATTGCAGGACCCATGATTCGTATATATATCTAATGAGCCGAGCACAAATACACCGAGCCTAGTCATGCGTGATCGGCCCGGGTGCGGCCCAGATGGCGCGCAAAAGGGCGTCGACCAGGCCGCCAGAATAGATCTTCGTCGGAAACTGCCATTTGAGCCACCAATCTAACTGGGTGCATGTATTCATGTAGGTAGGTAGTTGATCGAACAAAGAAAGTGGTTGGTGGTTCCGGAGCCGGTTCGGCTATAGGATATGCCATACCACTAACTCGGCAAGTAACTACCTAGTATCTACCCTACTTAGTGTAAGCCTAGTCGTACTGTATAGATGAGCGCGCCGCAGAGTCAGCATATAAATCGACTGCTGAGAAATTAAGTAGACTGTGAATCCGTGGTGTATACGGTGGTTTCAATTGAAAAGGCGGTCGTTGTAAAGCTGTACCTAGTAGTTAGTCTTGCTATGCTGTGTTCGATGTAAACTAAAGCCCTGCAGGGGCGCCTGGTTACCGCCTCGGGTCCGATGTGACATCGGGTACTAGAAAACGGCACGTCATTATGTACCTAGGTAGGAGGTTATGCTGATACCGTCTAACCGGAGTGGGTCGTAGACAATCCCGTCACCATTGTTTATTTTTCACGGTCATCGTACATATCTCTATTGCGAAAAGTACGACTTATGAGCTAGTTCTTAGTGGCAAGCGGAAGGATGAAGATAATTTAATATGACTGTAGTATGTAATAAGATTTAGATGTATTTAAACTAATATAGGTGGCGAAGCCTATTTTGTACCTAGTGCAGACTTATAGGTATATAGCTTGTTTGGGCAAGCGGTAAATCCTTAGAGTACTGTAACCTGTGCCGTGATTGGCTGGGTACGATTTGACAACTACGTGTACAGTTACTGGTTGCTCCTTTCTGCCATATCGTTCTGCAGCATCTGATAGGTAAAGTTCAGTAGGCAGCTTAGCTACTTCAGTGTTGTAGGCCACGGTTTACAACATCTACAATACGTAGGTAGCAGATTCCAGTTGACAGCCTACCGTGGTATACATACATACCTCTATAGGTACTAAATCACGACGGTCGATGGATGGTCTGATTCTACGCTTCGACTGCGCTTTCGTCTCTTATCCTCCCACTGTCACTCCTCACAAACCTTTCAACCGATTCTAACTGGACACGATGGTGAGGTGACCAACATCTTGGCCTCTTCGGCTCGCCAGTCCTGCCTTCTAACTACGTCGCTTTTCGCTAGAACACACAATTCAACTCTGCGCTGAAGCAGTCTACGTCGATCAAACGCGATCTTGCTAATCTCTCCTCACCTGATGGCGCGCCTACACCCGCCGCCCTCGGTTCGCTATCCGCTTCCCTGACTGCCTTTTCGCGCACCTTGGACGAATACTCGGCCCTGGCAAAACAGGAGCTTAACCCGGCCAAGCAAGAGAAGGCCCACGAGCGTTTGCGCAACTTTCGTGGCGAGCTCGCCCAGTTCCGCAGCCAAGTCGACGCTCTCAAGGCCCAGTGCGAAGCTGCCGCCCACGACCAGAACCGCTCCGAGCTTCTCGGCCGTCGGCCCTTCACCACATCAACTCCCGAGAACCCGTATGCCAATGCTAGCGCCTCCGCATCGACATCTTCGCCAACTACCGTGCCCACGAACCGCTACGGCAGCGGCGGCGTCGTTGGCGGCGGCCAGATGAGCATGGGAAACGGCGACTACACGCGCGAGGCGCACGCTATGCGCGAGCAGAATTTCTTCGCCAGCACCAACACCGCGCTCGACGAGTACATAGCCCGTGGCCAGGCCGTGCTGGGCGATCTCGGCGCTCAGCGGGACATGCTCAAGAATACCCAGCGCCGCCTGTACAGCGTCGCGAACACCCTCGGCGTCAGCGGGGACACGATCCGTATGATCGAGCGGCGGGCCAAGCAGGACAAGTGGATTTTCTGGGCTGGCGTCGTCGTGTTCTTCGGATTCTGCTGGCTTGTCTTGCACTTCCTACGATGACGTGCGATGAGGGGGTTCGGAGTAGCTTTTGGCTAAGATTGGGAAGATATTTTTTTTTTGTATATACCATCATTCTCTAGGTTCGTAAGATTGTCTGGGTGCATTTATTGTTGTGCAGCGAGGAGTCCGGCGCGCAAGCGGTTTTTTTTTTGCATAGGGCGGGGGAGAAAATACGACTCTGGCTTCGCAGCCCGTTAATCTGTTGAATTTGCCCATTCTACTCAGTGCCCTCACAAACTTTTATCCTTGTTTTTCCTGGTACCTTCCTTCTCTGCCTTTCCTTCAGCATCGAGAGCTCTAAGGCTTATAGAAACGGCGTGTATCCTTTCTAGGGAAGGCCAGTCAGCCCGGTCCTCACCGTATCTATCCACCGTATGAGGTACGAAACAATAGTCCAAATATCTCCAGAGCCGGCCTTCTATATATCATTGGACCGTTCAGTCGTATGCCAGTAGATAACAGCTACAACGCTCCGAATGCCTATGGTATATTTGTCCAAAGTTGCGCTTATGTTCTTCTGTATACCCGGCCAAAAGAACCCGTACGCAAACCTTTCGAGCATCGGGCAACTCATACGTTAGGCACTTGCTTTAGTGCTATCGTGAACAGCACATCGTTATCCGTCTGGACTTCGACGACTTCTGTCTCCGGTAAGACGTGATTACTCGTACTCATACGGGTCCCAAACGACGTGTCCCAGTCCTGGACATCCCACTCCAGGCCCTTTGTCGAAATGACAGCGGGCTCGCCTACAGGGATAATGCCGACATACTTCGCGAATGGATCGCCTGAGATCCGGCGGAAGGTGTCGGCGACTTTGATGCCCGGCTCACGGACCCGGATCTGATGTTTCACACCCCCCTTAAGAACGAAGGATAATGAGTCGCCTGATACTAGATACATACGACCATCGGCGTACGTCGCGGACTTCTGGAATAGATACAGGTGGTGCAGCTGGCTGAGGCCTTGGTCCACACGGCCGCCAAGCCCGCCCATGCACACGATGTCTCGGCCCGGGGACTCGTCGCGGGCAAGACACACGGCTTTGGCAAAGTCGGTTGAGTACTGGTCTGCGTCGCGGATGATACGACTGCGGGGCGAGAAATGCTGGCGCACCTCATCTGTGAGCGAGTCTAGATCCCCGATGATGGCATCGAGGTCCTCCTGTCAAGCATGACTTGATATGAGCACGGGACTATATCCTATCATAATCATAATGATACGTCGACGCGGGTGCGGGTCAAACTCACGAATCCCTCGTTTGGTCCCGAGCTGCCGGCGCCGTCTGCAGGCGGTGCTCGCTTGGCCAGCTCGTAGATCTGGTTGGCGCCGCCATCTGCAGCGATCTTGGACTCGGCTATTACGAAGAAGAAAAGGAAAGAAAACTCAGCTAAGTGAAGAACCAGCCAGTCAAATAACCATGCATACCTGTGCTCCAAAGATCCCTGAACAGACAGGGATCTAGGAGGGGTTGATTTAATATGATGAGAACAAACTCATGCCCTGGATGCCCAAGAAGCTGTCGAATAGGGTACCATTCTACAATACCAGAGTCTGGTGTTGAGTGGGAGCCCATGGTGAGATCGGGTGGGCGAATAGGTTACTGCACGCTGCTGATATGGGAAACGACGAATCAAAAGGCTTAAAAGCGTGTCAAAATCGCTGCAGACTCCTAATGTAGCTTGGGCCATTCTATACATGTATACAGTGGTACTACGCGAGTCGTTTACCACATCTTTTGTGTAAAAGGCATGTATTCTATCGTTGGATTAGTCATATGGTCCCGGAACTCTCGCACTAGGATATAAGACATAAAGGTATGTAATTCATATCAAGATGTGCCCAACAACGTAGCCTTGATTTGTTTTGTAACCTTTCTTTCTTTCTTTCTTTCTTTCCCTGCCCCAGGCTAGCGTAACCTGCATCGATGACTTACGAGACTGAAAATGCCGTGTAAGTCGAGCTGGCTCATCAGAGTTGAGGCTGGAGCTTCAAAGTTCTTCGACTAATACATGAGGAGCTATTCATGGAAGGAATAGACCAATGGAGAAACCCAGTTGAGTCTGTCTACCTACCTAGGTAGGTGAGATAATAGTAGAGTTTCGAGGCACAGCTACATCTTGTTATGTGTTAAAGTACAGCTCTGTAACTTAGTAAAGATTGATGTACAGTGTCAAATACTGTCGAGAATGGTAGACATTCTGCGTCGCGCCCCGGTCTGTATACAGGTATCACACAGTATGTCAATAGGCGGGCACGGTTTTATAGAAGCTTTTGGCAGTGTGCTTTTACCGTCCAAAAATTTCTCGAGATAGGTATGACGATTAAGCAACACTGCTTACAAACCCAGCATCACCCTTTGATTTCGCGCACCTCAGTGCTTGTTCTCTTGGCAATAGATTTTCGCCAGTTCTTTCTCCCCCTTTCCCTTTCGTCACTCGTTCTCATTCTGTCAAATCACTACTACTAGAAGACTATGTATAGAACAGCTCTACGGTCCGCGCCGCGGATCGCGAGTCCTCTTCGCCAATCGCTCGTTGCGTCATCCAGCCGCCGCTTGGCCTCGACCGTCCCAGCCGATAAGAGACGTAGCTGGAAGAGCTCAGCGGCGAGGTGGGGGTTGGCCATCGGTGCTGTTTACTGGTACAGCACGAGCACCGTCTTTGCCGAGGAACCGAAGCGTATGCGATATCTTTCATCAACATATTGAACACCTGGCAACCCACCTGCCTACCTAGCTACACCGATAACATGATGCGCTGACACTACGCAACAACAGTCACGACGATACAGCCGCCTCCCGAGTTTTCTGATAAAGATCTCCCTACCGTCGAGGCAGTTGTCGCACGAAAACGTTTAGAAGCAGAGGCCCGCTCACAAAAGGCCGCCGCCCCCGAATCCAAGACTAGTCCCGAGTCCGAGACTACTGCGCTAGCTTCTCAGACCTCACCCGAAGCGCCAGCGAAAGACATCGACGCCAATGGCCAGGTAGCCCCCGAGGAGGGTAGCCCCGAGGCGCTGGAGGAGGAGGCCGCGCAGCAGGGCGCTTTCAACCCAGAGACGGGCGAGATCAACTGGGATTGTCCATGCCTAGGCGGTATGGCCCATGGCCCTTGTGGAGAAGAGTTCAAGGCTGCCTTTAGCTGCTTTGTATACTCGGAACAAGAGCCCAAGGGCATGGACTGCATCGACAAGTTCCAGTACGTCTTAGCTCTGCGCGCTTTATCGAGGTATCTTTCACAGGACACAGCTAACGCGAGAGGACAGGCACATGCAGGATTGCTTCAGATTACATCCTGAAGTATATGGTGAAGAGTTGGCCGACGACGACGAGGCTGCCCCCACAGTTGACGAAGGAGCAGCGGGTGAGGTGACCGCCAGAGATGCTTCAGCAGAAAGTGCTTCTAACGTTAATGCTACATCGACGGAACCATCCTCCTCTAAGCCAACGAAGACCATATCATCCGCCAAGGAGGCGATGGAGACAGATGCGAAGATAGAAGTACCAAAGGCCCAGAGCGAAAAGGTTCCCCCCACATCATCGGTACCTGCTACAAAATCGTCTGAATAGGTGGACTTCGAATTATCAGAGCCTCATGGGAAGAAAATAGCGTGTACCACCACTACAACGAGCACCTGTGACCTTGAGCATAGAGGCGTTCGGATTTGTTAATTATGTATTTCTGTAAATAATGTGTACATATTGCATACGAGACATGGCGACGATTATTAGACCACATCCTTCTCATACTGTCTTTGTTATTACCATAATCCAAAGACTTTATTGATTTATCCACGTCCTCCTCGCAAGACACTGACTGCCGCACATGGAAGTGTTCAAACTGGTGTAGCAAGCTGCGTGGAATTCTGCTCAGGTTTGAGCTCAGTCCACTTGTCTTCAGATTGTCCTATGAGGTCGAGAGAGGAATTCTTCTAGACCCATACGCATTATAACCTCAGCTACGAGAATATTCTAGGAGACAACGTTGACCGTTCCTGTCTAGACTTTTCGCTGTAGGCGTTTATTCACACACACACACACACACACACACACACACACACACACACACACACACACACACACACACACACACACACACACACACCGCTTCAGATAGGTATTGTACTAGTATCGCTCTCAGCCACCCCTTTCACCCGTCGCTTCTACTCGGCTCAGCCTATCGGATCCTAGCTATACACAAGTAATAGAAATAGAAACGGCCGGCGAGATGGCCATTATTCAACGGTCAATTACCTATGTAGATAAACGTGCTTAAGTACGCATATAGTCCCCAGTAGCAGAGCAGAATCGACAAATCAGCGTCCTTACAAGTAAGGAGCCGATAGGGCGACTTCCTGGGAAGTTGTTCTAGTGCGCAATAACTATATGGTAAAGGGTAAACACGTGCAAAATTAAGAATTAAAGTCAACAAGATTATTTAACATTGATATCCTTTCTCTGTTTGAATTTTGAAGATAAACTGTTCGGGGATATTCGGCATTAAATACTTAATCAAGCAATTGCTATGTATGTTTTAGGATGAAAACGTTTTTATACCGGTTGGTCTTCAGCGCTAGACAGTTTACGTGGGGTGCTGTTGACGTCACCCGAGAAGCCAAAAGGCAGGGGGGAGCTTCTAGGCCGGGAACTGGCCAAGGTTACAGAGCTGTGTCAGTAGGTAGATGATTGATAGATAGCCTAGAACAATGAACCAGACAGCCGATGGCATCACTCACCACAGTGCTTAGGAAGGTCAAGCCGCACCCTATATAGCGAACGTATGCGTCTCTTTTCTTCCACCTCTCTCTGCCTACTTAGTACCTATCCCATCACACGAACGATCTTCACAACCTAACAACCCCGCCATAACAGCAGATTCGTCCTGTCCTTCCGTTCATCTTTCCACTCCACTATCTCTCACATTCCGGTAACTCTGCCAGTTCGATTGCTGCTTCGCACCTCGTGATACCTTCTCTGCCGCCCACATCAAATCGCCGATTTTAAGAAACGGAAAAGACAAAACGAAAAAAGTAGGTAGAGAGGCGTAGTCATAGTCGACTGATATACGCATTGATTGGCATTCAGGTCGACAACAAGCTAACGTGACTTTTGTGTATAGTGTCGTACGCTGACGTCGCCGCATCCGGGCCAAAGCAATCTCCCGAGGAGGTATGTCCCGTGCTCCGTCCACCACGCAATCAGACTACGAGCTGTCCTCCGCCTTGGCAAGCCGTGTCGGGCAGGTCAAGCCGGTGAAAGGGGAGGTGACAGAGGAAAGATAGAATCAAAGCACGAAAGATGGCGAGGTAGCTAGCCGACTAACCATGGTCTTTTCTCCCTTGCAGGCCGCAGCCCCTCAACCACCGCAGATTATCCCCTCTGAGACAGCCAGCACAGCGTCTCTCATCGATGTCGACACACCGTCGGTGCGCACAGTACCATCTGACTTTCTGGAGCAGGATGTGCAGACCGAGACGCAGGAGAAGCGGAAAGAACGAGAAGAAGCGGCCGCCAAGGCCCGCGCCGAGGCCGACCTTGCTAAGAAGAAGAAGGCCGCCGCCCACAAGGCCCGCAAGGCCGACAACGTCCTGACCAAGTTCTTCGGCGAGCTCAGCGATGGCGCGAGTACCGCTCTCGTCGCGACGAACCTGGCCGCCGTTGTGGGTATCAGCGCTTACCTCGGCTACAAGGCCCTGGGCCTGTACGAACGCGGACGCCTCACCTGGAAGAACGTCGGCGTCGGCGCTGGTGTGGTACTTGGCGTGGGTCTGTTCGAGGCTGCGCTTGGAGGGTAAGTCGAACTCCCACGCGCTCATTAGGGTCGCTCAGGGTCTATCAGAGTAGTATGAGTGCAAGGCGGGCTGACTTACAATGAATAGGTATCTCTACAGAGGAAAGAAGAGCGACCGCTCGTAGGAAGGAGGCCCCTTGGACTATTTTATCGAGAATGACTCGTGCTGATGAGTCAAATGGAATAGCGGCTCATCTCACGCAAATCTGCTACCCAGGAAAGAAAGGAACTAAGGAAGGGGATTCTGGCGGCGTTCTGATGCGGTGGTGATACATGGAGTCTCTACTCTTCTGAATTCCCTGCTCTTACTAACACCCACCACGTGTGCAAGGGTGTATAGTGTGTATACTTTATATATCTGTTCTTGCATGGATGGACCGGCAGCCTTGGGGGTTCGACACCAAACGATGAGTGTTGTTGTGGTTTACCAGGTTCACTCGTGGTAAAGCATATTTTCTTGATGCATGCAGCACGATAGGACAAATAGGAATTGACATCAGATCCCATGCCATGTCGGGCGAATATGTGCTTTTCCGACCTTCCTTCGACAAATATTATAGATGGACGAAATGTCAACTAAGGCGAGAAAATCCATTATCAGAATATCGAGCAGATAGGTAAGGACTGCGGTGCAAGGATCGCTCACATTGCATTACAGGTCAGCAAGCCCCCCGCAGCGGCCAAGAGTTGTACTATTACCCATGTCATGGCTGGCTCGGCCAAGGTCTAGGCTTATTACTGTCATTTCCATCGATATAACTGTCACTTTTCACTTTCTTTTCCATTCATCCAAATATTAAATACCATTCAGTTTCATAGAGCAACGGTGCTGTGCCTCAACGGGTGATCGAATCATATCCTCTCCACCTAGAGCATCCTCGTTGCGTTACCGGTAATACATACAATGTTCAGTTAGACAATACTATTGGTCCTGAGCTATGCTGGTCGCGCTCGATGGAAAATATTCGTGGTTGCTCCTTATCTAACTCACCGTGTCGTCTTGAGTTGCGAGCAAACACCATTTCGGATATCCTGTTTGGTATCCAGTGAATTAGGAGCCGAAATCAGAATAGAGACAGATAACTAGTCGCCTTTCGCGAAGACGTCTAGACTACGGCACATGGCTGATCCGCCTCCGGACTCGAGCCGCCGAGATAGTCGCGTTACCTTAGAAATTTTAGACACTTCCCCTAGTATTGAACATAACCGTGAACCCGCCCCCAGTGTGGGAAATCCGGGCGGTGGTTCGATAATCGATCATCTCCCCGCGGGTTTCGTTGGATCGAGTGTCGAAAATCGGCAGCCAGCAGGTCGACTGACGGTGCACCCTACACGAGAGGCGAACGCACACTTACCCGGGGGCAGCGGGACCGCGGGCAATGTCTCCTCCGGTACTACCGCTACTTCGCAGCAGCGACAGCAGGGACGGCAGGGACGGGCGGGTACCGTCCGTATACGACCGCCAAGTCCGTCCCCGATAGTGGAACCGGAACGGCCCGTGGCTAAACGGAAGCTCGCACCCAAGGTATCCAACGGGTTCTACCGAGTACCGGTGCTCTCGAACTTTGGAGGGACCGAGACCATCGAATGGGTTCGCATCGCCGAACCACCAAAGACGCCCGCCGACGCAGCCACCGGGTGGGTGACAGCCGAGCAGGCACAGACGCCGTTCTTCTCGACCATCTGGCAGCCTAAGAAGGACCGGGATGAAGAGCTCGGCGATAGCCAGCTGAGATGGATGGTTCGGCTGGCCCAGGATCGCATACAGGCGGAACGGGAAGACAGACGGCTGCAGGAGATGGTCCTGCTGCAGCAGCGGCAGACGAGCCTGAGGACCGGTCTGAAAACGTGGAATTTGGTGCTGAAGGACTGCGTAGGGAGAGTCGATGCCCTGATTTCGGGTATGAAAACGGCGCAGCCGCATGCGCTGCGGTTCGAGGCACCCCGTAACGAAATGGCGCTGCAACAGCCTTTCGCTGCAAACAATCGGCCCTTGCCCTCCACCTCGTCTAATAATCTCACCGGTGGGACCTTGGACACGGGACGGTTAGATGCTGCTGCGAGTGCCGCAGCTTCAACGAGTGTAACTGGCCAGTCGACCTCTTTCATAGAGAACGTGGCTGCCACCGCTTCCGTGGGTCGAGATGCGAGCGTCCCCTCTCGTACGGGGGTCTTACAAAGGACACAACCATCTCTGGATAAAATCCGCTTGCTTAGGCTTTTGCCTTCGGCGGAACACGCCGGCCACGACACGGCCCACGGAGGCGAGACACTAAGGTACAGCCTCGAGGAATTCACGTACGCGTATTGTCCAGCGTACATAGCGCTCTCGTACGTCTGGGGCACCGAGCGTTTCACGAGCAGCATCTCCATAAACGGGACGAACACGCCAGTTCGCCCCAACCTGGCAGAGGCCCTCTCGAGCATCGCGAAGTCCGACCCAAATGTATACCTGTGGGTGGACGCGATCTGCATAAACCAGCAAGGCGAGGAGGAAAAGTCGAGTCTGGTGCAACACATGGGCGAGATATTTGCGAAGGCTAAGTCGGTCTACGCCTGGCTTGGGCCCATCGAGAGCGCGACTCAATATTCCTCGACCGGTGATCTATTCACGCACTTGTTCGATCTCGGGAGGTTGTTCTGGGAGCATGCTGGTCCAACGGATACCGGGAGGCTCAACGAACGCTCGTTGGATCTCAACATGATACTCTCCAAGTGTTACTCTGCCCTGCTCGATAGGTTCACGGGCTCTCCGGCGGAGCGAAACCAGTTTCCTACGGAAGAATACACGGCGTTTTCTTTGAGAGCTTTCTGGAGGCGCATCTGGGTGCTTCAGGAAGTGTTTCTAGCAAAGGATCTCTATTACCTTTGCGGGGATCGTCGTCTGGCGTCCAAGCATCTCACCGGCGCGTTGATCCTACTCGAATCATTCCAGCGAGACATCATTCGTAGGGAGAGCTTTACTCAGGAGAGAAGCCAGTTACATCACCGTTTGACAAAGTTCGTGTATGGCTCGCGGGGTTTTCCGGAGATGCATCGCCTCCTGATATACACTTCGATATACCCGCCGGACGTCGTGTCCCTCCGCATTGCCATGACCAACTTTTGCGTCAGGGAGCTGCCTGGGGGTTCGAGCGCAACGGACCCGAGAGACATGATTTTTGGTCTTCTGGGTTTTGCTAATGATGCGGAGCGGTCCTACATCCAGGCAGACTACAGCAAAACCGATAAGTCTCAATCTTTCTCGGGTCTTATTCTTTAGCCTGCTTGTCTCCCATAGCATCCTATGTTCTATGATGCTGCTGCTGAGCTTTGAGATTCCGGCTAACATCTTGTATGAACGCAGTGCAGGAGACTTATATAGCTGTCACCCGCGCCCTAATTCGGAACGGCTTCACCGACATACTCGCGTGGGCACAACCAGCCGACACGAAAAAAATCACTAACCTGCCGAGCTGGGTGCCTGATTATTCGACGACCATCTACGAGTCTCTGTGTAGCCAGTGGCAAGCGAAACCGTGGCTGCCGCGGTTCAGAGCATCTGGGAGGAACGTCAAGTATAGCGATGAGAACGCGCCGCCCTGTGATGATCAGACCCTCCCGATATACGGTCGTCCGGTCGACGAGATCAAGTGGGTAGGGAAACTCTGGTACCCTAGGTTGCCCCGAGAGCCGGCTTCTGGCTACACATCATCCGCAGATAAGACCGGCTCCCGAGAGTTAACCCGCTCCGTCTCATACGAGTCGCTGCTCTCGTTCCTCGAGGAAATCCTGGACTTCGCCAAACAAGGCGAGCGGCGGCAAGAACAGGCCAGACGACTCGGAGAGAGAGATCTGCCTCGCTTTCCCCTCGCCGCGAAGTGGCGCGTGCCGTGCTGCGACCAACTCGTGCTCGACGGCCGGCTGGTCCGCGGCGACACGACGACGCCGTCGCGGTATAACGCCACCTTCCACGGCGTCAAGGCGTGCATCGAGAATCCGCAGCAGAACGAACTCCCCGCCGAGGCGCGGCCGTACGTCGAGACGCTGCTGCACTGGGCGGACAAGCGGCCGATCCTCAGGAAGAACGGGTTCGTGGGGCTCGGGCCCGCGCGGGCTGAGATCGGGGACATCGTGACGGTGCTGGACGGGTTCAACGCCTGCTATCTGCTGAGGTGCCCCATCCCGGCTTCGATGTGGAACTGGCCCGGTTACCGCAACATTCTTCGGTACCGGCTTATTGGAGAAGCATATATCTGCGACTACATGGATGAGCAGATGATTGGGCCTGGCACTAATCCGGAACAGTGGTTTCTCATACGCTAAGTAGATGAGGCGGTAATGGTAGAGCTGCTGGCAGTCTTATTCGTTGGCACTGATGGTGCAGATAGCTCGATTCAATCCAATAACACCATATTTCTGGACTCACCTCATCTATGCTAGTTTGCGGGCAGGCATCTCTGTTTACGTGTCTTGTTATATTAGCCCCTTGTGAACAAAGGAGGCATGTCTCTATATAGGTAGTACGCGTTGCTCAGCCTTATAACCATGAACTAAATACGCAAAGGAGATACTGCACACGAATACGAGGTTAATTTTCTTTCCCATCTCTCTAGTACGTTCTGTCTCTAGTTCCTTGCACAGTACTCCTTATTCACCCCAGGGTGAGCTTTATAGGAAGGGTGCTACTGACCAGATGCATATACCTAGGTAATTAATCTTACGGCGTTGTGAGCTCATAATGCAATACACACGTGCTTTCCTATCTTCCTAGGAGCATTCTTCGTCTCTTCGTTCTACCACTCCAGAGTTTCCTCCTCCCAGCAGACCAACTATTAAACTCCATACTTTCAACCCCAATCAAGAGCTTCTCAGGCGTGTTCCTTTTCAACACACCTCTAACCATTTAGTGAACGCCAATCGCCCAGGGTCACTGTGGAAAATTCTGACCCAATATTTGATCAGTCTCGTACTTGCCGCTACGCCTGCGGTCAACCTCCGCATGTACTGGGCCAACATAACACATTACCTATAAAGTAACAGTAGGGTCCATATGCGTAGGGAGGTGTGCAAGCAAAATCGCAAGACAGCAATACTCCAGAACTCGTTCTTAGATGAGTGCCCAAATACTGATTCCTTCTCCCGAAATCTTTATAACTGAGAAGGGAGAATTCCTCCCTTTCTTCCCAAGACATTCATTCGCCAACGTTCCGCAGGATAGAACTACCCCTATACGTTGTTTTACTGTCTCAGTAGGCTCTAGGTATGCCCGTTACCATAATACCGGAATTCTTTTCATGTGGCGACTTGACTGCGTGATGTAAATCAAAGCCCATGAAGCTACGTCGTGCGCAGGCTGGGGCCTTTTCTCTGATGTTTGCTGTTGCACGATGACTCTGATATTATTCAAGAGGGCATGCGACATATCAGCACAAGTGGTAGCATGTATGCGTGCATACTTAGCGGCGATATGTTTAGTGTGTTACGACTAAGCATTAGGAAGCCTCCTCGCCGACTCTTCCCAGGCCCAGGCCGCCACCGCCTAGGCTTCGCATGTGAACTTCTCTGAGCCTAGTGACCCAGTGACGCCTCAGTACGGGCGTCATCTTGACGAAAACCATAGCTTTGTTGTCGTCCGTGAGAGCCTTCTCGGCTATCTTCAGCTGCAAATCTAAGTCCTCGTCGGCAAAGTCTCGAAATAGAATCTCGAGTGCCTGTTCGGGCCATCTCGGTGCAGTGCGAGCCTTAAGCGCCTCTGCTAAGGACAGAATGCCGCTCTCCATGAGCCCAGTCGGGAGTGGAGGTGGAGGTGGAGGTGTGTGATGGGTGAAGTTGGCTGTAGAGGAGGAGGAAGCACCGGTGGATGTACTGGGAATGGCGGGCGTGGAGTGCTGGCTATAAAAGCTAGGAGCGAAGCGAGATGGCCTACCTCTACGCCTCTCGGGAACGGCTGGGGCAGGATCGGGGTGAGGTCGCTTGTGTGACTGTGTAGTTGGTGTCGTCTCATTGGGCGGCGTGAGGGCGTTTGCGTTGGAGGCTGCGGATGTGCGTGGGGGGATAGTGGTAGTGGTAGTAGCCAGTTGTGATGTCGGCGGCTGCATCTGATTCTGGGAAGAGGCCTGGTTGTATACGGCGGAGGACGTAGACGCTTCCAGGCTAGGATCGACGACGGAGGTGTCGACTTCGCTCGGGCGAGGTGGCATGGTTCCGTCGGGATTTCTGCGCCTCGGCTTCATGATGCGCTTCGGTGCGCCACCGGATCCCACGACGTCCGGGAAGAGAATCTCCATGTATTCCTCATGGTCAAAGGGCCGACCCCGTAGCGCTTTGGATAATGGCTCTTTCTGTCTCGCAGAAAGGTGACTGTGGTTAGCTCCCGGTTCACACAAGACTAGCCGATTGTTGCCGACTCACCTCGAAGTGTCGAGCCCATGCTTCCTCGCTCGCGGTAACCATGCGCGTGTTCGGGTTGTAGAGAAAGTCAGGGTCTTCCCTCAACCCTCTCCACATGCGGAACTTCTTGCGCGCATTGTCGGCCTTGTTGATGAGGTGGCTCTTCTCGGGATATGCGCCGTGCCTGTCGCGCAGCGCAACGGCGGCTCGCTCCCAGGCGCCGGCCTTGAAGTTGTGGCTGTCTTTGTAGCCCAGCTGCATGGACTCGCAAAGCGAGCGGAAGAATGTGTCTTCGTAGGCGAGGTTCCAGCTGAAGCGCGGCGTGCGACGGTCGGCATTACGACGCGACGGCGTTCGCGCCGCTACCGCGACCGCCGTCGTTGTGGCTGCCGTCATCTGGACATCTTCATCGGCCATTATCGGTACAGTTACTTATGCGACCCGCCGTCCGCAGTCCGCAGTCCGCAGTCCGTAATCCGTGATAATACCTACCTACCTAGGCATGTGGTCCGTCGTCGGTACTCCGTCACTCTCTGTGACCCAGCCGAAACGCTGATGGAGACGACAGAGACCTCGATCGAGCGCCCCCCCCCCTCTCCAGCCACGCCTATCTCGAAATAGACGATTTATCTTATTGACTTATTCATGTACAGACAGAGGCGCCGGAGATGACAGAGACAACAGACTCGCCCTACCGAGCCTGAAGCTGCCCCCCCAACGGCTGTCGATTGAGGTAGTGCGGTGGTCGGAGTAGAAGCTACTCTTCTGATTGACGCGACGACTGTGGTTGCTGTCTTATCGATATCAGTTCGGTCTCCCCTCGCTGCACTCTAAGGGCATAATATGGATGCCGGCAACAGGGACTTGGGGTGATTGAAAGTTACGGTTGACGAGGTTTTCGTCTTTCAGTTTCAAACGGTTAGGAGTGGGGTCGGTCACTACACCTTATGCTCACTGCGCATCACGTGTCTCCACGTAGGATAGGTAGGAAAAGGGTACTAAGGTTAGGTAGGTACCTACATCTGTTACCTACTAGGGCGTTGCCTCCAGTGAACAACTGTATACATATCTACCTACCTACATAGGTATATACCTAACATGTCTCTCTCTTAGTGGAGGTACTAGCGATATATCTACTTACCTACACTTTACGTACTTAGTTATCACCCATCTCTCAAGCACCTAAATCAATGGATATATTCATCTACAACTTCCGAGGGGCGTAAGCATTCACATATCTATGGTACCTTTCTTGGGTGTCTATAAACAAGTTTGGCTGTATCATGGCTGGAAAAAAACTGCGGCTAACCGTTTTCCGGCCTTGGCCCATACAAAGTCCTCGCCAGCCCACCACTTACACGATTACCTAGCATCAAATACTCAAAGCACGTCTTTGAGACTCTCTGCCTCACTACGATACTTGCGTAATCTATGTAGCTAGGTAGGCTAGTAAGCGGGTCAATGAAAAGACGTTCCTTCTCTACTACTACAGTCAACATATAAGCAGTCCTGGTAGGTACATAAGTGCCCATGTTACATCGTCTTTCTTATAACTGGAATTACTTTACGCGCGACAGAGGTATTGACTCTCTTACCGAGCAACACATCAGAGCAAGCATAAGTTGACTCGTTACCAGTAGAATCAGCGAATACTTTCACTCTCCTGTCGGTATGCGCCATTTCTCACCCCCTTTCCAGAAGAGAGAACCCACCTCAATTATGTAGCAATAGGCATGACGTAAAACTTTGCTACAAAACAAGCCGACTATTTCCGCTGCTCTGCATACTATACCTACTATATACTATTAAGGTAAACACGCAGAGAGACATACATCTAAAGAAACTACACGGTCACGCTCATATCTGTATATAAGAGTTACAAAATAATAATAAGGCCAATACTGCCTATATATCTCATAAGCCAGCACATATCCTATTATATATTCTTATAAGTATAGGCTGAAGAAGACGCGAATGTCTAGATGTTCTATCCCGAGATCGGCCAGTGCTAATGAGAATTTTGCTCTAAAGACACTTAGCGTAACCGGTGCTTTGCTGGGACTACAGTAGGTAGGTGCGAGGTACATTGCATGGTATTTAGTAGCTGATCATATTTAATCTTATCAGATCCGAAACTCCCCACGCACTCCATCACCTTCACACCGGTGGGTAGTCTTACTTCTTACTTAGTGCGCATCCAGGCCCCGCTTCGTTCACATTATTTCCACAACTCGCCCATGCTACGTTCCAAGGTATACTACTATCCTATGCCTACGTACCTATCCTGCAAGTAAGGTAGCCCGAGGCATGTATACTACATCTATCGAATCGCCATGTCTTCCACCTCGATGTAGCAGCCATCGTGGAAGAAGAAGGCAACCCTGCTCTATAGTAGTATTCTACATACAGTCATGTAACCACCTACCTGTCACGCTAGCATGTGGGATCGCCAAGACCCGATCTAATGCAGCCGAAGCACGCACGCTTTCCATCATGGGTTATCAGATCCGCTTCGAAATTATCAGATCCGAGGGCGGACGGTGCCTAAGTGGCCGGCTTCGGGTCACCTGCATCGCATTGCAACGCTCGCACGAGAGAAGTGTGGGCTGCCTTAGGATGAAATCCACCCCGGTGCGGCGTTTTGCGCGACCTCGAATGGGAAAGTCGCCTCATCCAGAGGGGATCACTGTCGGTACGAGTCTGTCAGACCCTTCATATACTGGGCTGTCTCTGGGTCACTACTCGTCCGTTTGTCTCTTCTGCTCAACTGTCCACCCATTTCTTCCTTACCCGAACCTCCGGTCTCGAGGACGGTTTGTGGGATACCGCAAGACACGAACAACCTGATATGAATGGAAACGGCTGCGCCCCCTTATCCTTTGACACCTGGTATCACCGTAGCGCGAACCACTCATCTGCGCCTTACGTACACCCCTTTTAGCAAGTAGCCATGACCTCTCAGGCCACAGTTCACGGCTGTAACGAATCCTCCGTTACGGACGAAGCCGCTTCTATCAGTCTATCCACTCCACCTACTGATGTGGAAGTAGATGGCCTTTCTGCTGAACAGTTAGAGCAGCTATGGAGTTGGAACTCGCCCCTCCCTCCCACTCTGGACATCTGTATGCACGATATCATCAAAGAACAGGCACAAAGGAACCCCCAGAAACTTGCTATCGAATCATGGGATGGTAATTTCACATACCACGATGTCGATTCTCTATCCGACTTATTTGCTTCAAGGTTGGTGGCGCTAGGCGTAGCGCCGGGGACCATTGTGCCTTTATGCTTTGAAAAGTCTCGGTGGACTGCTATAGCAGTTCTCGCTGTCATGAAGGCCGGGGCTGTATTTGCACTCACGGACCCCAGCCAACCTGAAGGAAGATTACGGACCATCGTCGAGCAAACTGATGCAGTCGTGCTCATAACTTCGAAGCTCCAGGAAGGTCTTGGGACTCGCATCGCTCCTCATGCCACGCGCCTCACTTTGACACAACAACTCCTGGACGAGTCTCAGACGCCTTTGGCATTGCCTAAGGTATCCCCGGGCACAAATCTCTACATACAATTTACCTCAGGCAGCACTGGCAAACCCAAGGGTGTTATAATTTCCCATGTCAACTATACGAGTGGTGCACTTCCCCGCGCAGAGGCGGTTGGTTATAAGGAGCACTCCAGGGTACTTGATTTTGCATCCTACGCCTTTGACGTGTGCATTGACTGCATGCTCTGTACCCTATCAGTCGGAGGCTGTCTGTGCATTCCTTCGGATGCTGATCGGGTCAACGACTTGAGCGGTACCATCCGCAAGATGAAGGTAAACATGGCTCACATGACACCTTCTGTGGCCCGCGTCCTTGAATCAGATGTTATTCCCCCGCTTGAGGTTCTCGGGTTGGGAGGTGAGGCCATCTCCGCCGGGGACTCTGCGGTCTGGAGTAAGACTACCAAAGTTGTCAATGCATACGGACCATCCGAGTGCACAGTTGGGTGCACCATAAATAGCGATGTCGGTGCCGAGTCTCATAAACCTCACATCAGCATCGGAAGAGGGGTAGGCGCCGCAACCTGGGTCGTTGAGCCCGCAGACCATAACCAGCTTGTTCCCATCGGTGTCGTCGGGGAGCTACTGATAGAAGGGCCGATAGTAGGACCCGGATACCTAGGTGAGCCCGATAAAACTGCGGCAGTCTTCATCAGTGATCCGAAATGGCTCCTCGCGGGAAGTCCTACGCGTCCAGGCCGCAAAGGGAGGCTCTATAAGACCGGCGATTTGGTCAGATACGACACAGATGGTACAATTCTCTTTGTTGGACGTGCCGATCAACAAGTGAAGCTGCGTGGTCAGAGGATCGAGCTTACAGAAATAGAATATAACATGAGGGACAAGCTTCCTCCGGGCACTCGCATAGCTATTGAAGTCATCAAACCTGGAGGGTCATCGGGCGAACCTACCCTAGTGGCGTTCATAGCTGAGCGGGCGGGCTTAGTCTCCGAGTCAGAAGCTCTTCTAAGCTCTCACTCTCCGCAAGTCCAAGACGCCCTTTTGGATATGAATAGCTGCCTATCAAACGACCTTCCGATATACATGATACCGGCGGTCTATATCCCCTTAAAAATTATGCCCCTGCTAATTTCTGCTAAGACTGATCGCAAGCGTCTACGAGAACTAGGGTCTTCGCTGAGCCGGAACGATATTGCTGGGTTCGCGGCGGCCGCGGCTCCAAGGAGAGCACCTTCCACTATCATGGAACTTAAGCTTGCCGAAACATGGCGCAAAGTACTTGGTACCGATATGCATGTCAGCGTCTGCGACAATTTCTTTGCTATTGGCGGAGACTCGCTTCGGGCGATGAAACTTGTAGCCGAAGCCCGGACCGGAGACATTACCCTTACTGTTGCCGATATATTCAGCAACCCCGTGTTATCGGATATGGCCGTTGTGGCGAAAACCGGCGTCGAACAGACTGTTGTCGAAATTCCCGCTTTCTCACTTCTTAGCGCTAAGTGGAGAGAAGATGTTGCACGAGCCGAATGCGCGGCATTTTGTGGCGTTGATGCTGCGGATGTTGAAGATATTTATCCGTGTACACCCCTTCAAGAAGGCCTTATGGCGCTCTCTGCTAAAATCAGAGAGGCTTACGTGGCTCAGCGTGTCGTGGAGCTCACGGACAGGGCAGTGGCACAAGAACTACTACAAGCATTTCGCGACGCCTCTATCGGCTGTCCTGTCCTTCGCACCAGGATTGTTCAAGTTCCTGAGCATGGGCTAATGCAGGTGGTGATCAAGGACGATTTCAAGTACCAAGAAACCCCGGGGCAAACCTTAAAGGAGTATCTGGAAAATGATAGGAAAGTTTCAATTGGTCTTGGGCAGCCTTTGGTTCGGTACGGTGTAGTAGGCAACGAGGAGAGCAAGGACAAGGCATACTTTGTTTTGACGATGCATCATGCGCTTTATGACGGTTGGAGTATGCCGTTGGTGGTGGACCGTGTGAACAGGGCGTACAAGGGGCATTCGATCGAGCGGCCGGCACAGTTTAAGCATTTTATCAAATATCTACTTGATATGAACCACAAGGAGTCAGAGGAATACTGGCGCCAGCGTCTCGTTGGCGCCGTCCACGAGCAGTTCCCCGCCCTGCCATGGCAAGGCTACCAGCAGCAGGCTGATTCCTTATTGGAACACTATGTTCCTACCGCGAAACTCACAACGGGCACGACAATAGCTACCATCATCCGCGGAGCTTGGGCTCTACTAGTGTCAAGGTATACTGCATCAGGCGATGTTATATTCGGCGAAACTCTTACAGGACGCAATGCTCCCATCCCCGGAGTCGAGCAAATTGAGGGTCCGATGATCGCCACTGTACCCGTGCGCATTGCGGTAGACCCAGGTGCGACGATCGAGGAGTACCTACAAGAAATTCATGACCAGTCAGTTGCAACTATTCCGCATGAGCACTTCGGCCTGCAGCATATCCGACGCCTTAGTCCGGATGCACGAGAAGCCTGTGAGCTGCGAACGGGGATAGTCATGCACCCGAGCACTGATAGTGAGAGCGCTGAGAAAAGGGTAAAGAAGCCAGCAGATGGATTTGTACCCGCAGGTGACACCGAAGCGGCGCAGGAAGCGCTCAAATTTAACACGTACGCGCTGATGCTGGTGTGCTCGTTAGATCCCGGGGGATTTCTTATCATGGCCAGTTTCGACTCGAAAGCGATAACCCAACATCAGATGAAGAAAATTCTTGCCCAACTAGAACGACTAACACAACAGCTTATCGAAAATCCTAGCTTGCAGTGCCACAAACTTGACATGATGTCGGACGAGGACATCAATGAGCTTGTGCAACTTAGCCGTACTGGCGGCTTAAGCTTGGCTGGGTCTTCTCTATTTGCTTCTGAATCCCGAATTACCGAGACGTGGATCATGGATCCTTTCCAGTTAGATCGCCTTGCTCCTATCGGCGCCGTAGGCGAGTTACTAGTACGAAGTCCTGACAGTCTCCAGATGGAGCACGCGAGGAACCCTGCGAAGGTGAATGAATTTTCCGAGGGAACTTTATACCAAACGAAACAGTTAGCAAAATATACGGACAGTGGCAAGATTGTTCTCGTAGAGAAGTCCCACCGGCCGATCTCGAAGCCCAACCTAAAAAAGAGACGGGTGACTGTCAGTTCGGCGAAACAAAAGGTCTTGCGCCAAGTATGGAGCAGAATATTGTCAATCAACGAGGATGAAATCGGGCTTAACGACAGTTTCTTCCTACTGGGTGGCGACTCCATCGGGTGTATGAAGGTAGTATCAGATTTGAGGGCCAAGGGCATGGAGTTGACGGTACCCGAAATCTTCAAGCATCGTACCCTTTACGAAATGGCCAAGGTTCTCAAGGAGAGGAATGCGCCGGCCTCCGAAGTCACTACGCTTAACTTAACGCCTTTCTCCATGCTCGATGTAGAAAACGTAGAGGCTTTCGTCGCAGGCACCATACAACCGATGCTTCCCCAAGATGGTCCCACGATTTTGGACGTCATACCTACACGTCCTTTACAACAAGTCGCCGTCAAGGGTACAACTCAGCTTCCTCGCTATTCAGCAAGATATGAGCTCTTCCATCTCTCTGGAGCCGTGGACAGAACCAAGCTCTTCCAAAGCTGCCAAGAACTAGTGGCTAAGAATGAAATTCTAAGAACGGTCTTCGTGGAAATTTCTGGCAAGTGCTACGGTGTCATTCTCGAAGCACTGACTGTGGCCATTGATCAATACAATATCGAAGGAGATCTTGATTCATTTGCCCACAAGTTATGCGACCTGGATATTCAGACATGCATGCCACTTGGTTCTTCCTTCGTCAAGTTTTTCTTCATTAAGGGCGAAACTCATCACAGTTGTTTAATCATACGTATATCACACGCTCAATACGACGAAATCTGTCTTACTGGGCTGCTGCGTCAACTTGCCGCCTTGTACGAGGGGCAGCCGACGCGGAACTCCGCCCCGTTTTCGTCCTTCGTGTACCATGCCGTGCAGAACGGTATCCCTCAAAGTATCCCTTACTGGCGGGAGCTATTGCAGGGTAGCTCGTTAACGGTGCTTCGCCCGAATTTACCGCTCACCTCAAAGACTCCGGCAGCGATTACTCGAATTGTGGATATCGCCGCCCGTTTGAAAGACATTACCATCGCTACACTACCCACTGCAGCATGGGCACTGTGCCTAGCGCGTCGCCTCTCCCTGCGCGACGTCGTCTTCGGCGAGGTGGTAAGCGGCCGCAACATCGACCTTCCCAATGCGGACGCAGTCATGGGCCCGACATGGCAGTACGTTCCTGTGCGAGTGAAGTTCGAGGACGGCTGGGCTGGTGTGGACTTGCTCGAGTACGTCCAATACCAGCACATCGCCAGCGCGCAGCACGAGTGCATGGGGTTGACCGAGATCGTCCGGGAATGCACCGACTGGCCCGAAACCGTGGACTGGTTTGACTCGGTCGTCCATCAAGATGTCTACCACGTCGAGGAGCTCAAGTTCGGCTCCGCGGACTGCCGACTTGAGACAGTCTATCCTCATCTAGAACCTCTCAGAGAGTGGAAGGTGCAGGCTTTTGTGAAAGGTGATAGCCTGACCTTAGAGATTGTAACTTTCAGGGATTGGCTCAGCGTTGCGGAGGAGCTTCTAGACGAGCTGGAGGTGATCATGACGACTCTAGTCAAAAGACCTGGCGAGTCGCTCTTCTGATATTACTATATGGTTTCCGTAAGAGGATTCACGCAGTAAATAGTACGTCACCTTCTGTTATATATTTGCATTCCGTAGAAAAAAGTATATATTTGAGTCATTCTGGATTGTACTGTCAGTCTATTTCACATTTGCTCCCAAGCATGCCAAATACGGCGCAAGGTTCTGATAACGACAAATTTGTGAACCCGGTCGGGATCACCAAGTAACAAGTCTTTTCAAATAGAGTCAAACAGGTTGGGCATATTCAGTTCAAGAATAAGGTCAACGTAGTGCACAATTTGAGAACTAGCATAGTACATAGTAGCTCACAGGGTAGGGCGTGCGGGCCCCTATTAGATCTATATAAGAATCGGCTTCCACCCAGCTAGTCCCAACGATCGACCACTAGGGCACTCCCAAAATATGCGCTTATCCTTATATATACCTCTGCTTAATACGATATTTACTATTAGTTTATGTGACCAACCAGATACCTACCTGTTGCCTCAACCGAAACCATGCTGGGTGTGTACCAAGCAGTTGATCCCTCAATATACAGTGATGTGTATCCAGAGAACCCAGATCCGCGGATCCGGGAGATCGCGGATCTCATGAGAGAATGGTACCAGCTATTCATCGACATGAGATACATAGAGGCCGAGAAAGTCGTCTTTCCTCCTCATAAGCACATTCGCATCGCCACGACCAAGGCCGCCGAGTTAGGCCTCACCAAAGATGTGGTTGATCTGTATCAGATGCTTCCTTATCATATCGGCGACACGAATTGGAACTTTGGCACGGACGCGGGCGAGTTCCTCATGTGGGGTGGGTTTCTGTCTGACATGAGGGGCTCCAAAGCCGACTGGTGGCAAAATGCTGTCGACCCTACCTATGCGATCGATGACCTGAGCCCTAGGCATCGGCCTGGAGTTCGAGCATCCGACGGCGATACACGCGGTTGGGATGATGAGAATGGCCCTTATATGCGACCGTGGTATGCCACGCTTACCAATTGCGGCAACCACGGGAGTGTCATGACTCTCGATACGAAAACATGTGAGGAAAACTTCCCTACTTCCCGATGTTGGCGCTACTAACCTGTTGATAGATCGCATGTGGTTCATTGCGCAGGATAGTGGAGGTAGCTCAGATCCCGCCCTTCAGGGCCAGAGTAGGGACGATTATGTCAAACTACCAAACCGAAATGACATGGAGCAGTATCCTAGTCGCCCTGCCGCGGAGTTCCTGCGTGATAGTGAGTACTAATCAGCTCCAAGCGTCTATTGAGTATGGTTGCTCTATGTTGATATCAGTGTTGTGGTCAATCTGCACCCTAGTCTCGCGAGCTCCGGGTCTCTGGAATCGTCCAGTCACTGACCAGGAAAACTTCCAGTGATATCGAGATTTCGAAACCTGGAGTGGATTCCAGGAGGTCTCTACAGAGATGAAGTCGGCCTTGATCACAACTACTATAAAGAGTATAAGCAGCTCTACCGAGAGTGTGGTTGGCCTGATAAGTTCAATCCTATACTCTTCGACACCAAACGTATTGAGGGCGGCAAGCGTTTCAGTTACCATGCGGCTACCCCAGAGCCATCCGAGCGCGAACGCTCGTACGCCGCATTAAATCATCTCTACGGCATAATGGCGGCGGCTCGGGAGAGAGTTCAGCAGCAGATCCATCTCGTCGACGCTAAATATCGTCTCGAGAACAAATTATACGAGAACAATTGGGAGGAACAAACGCTACAGGCCCGAAAGATGGGCGCGGAGGATTACCTTTTCGCCCCGAACTGGGATGAGGACAACGGTGCCCTGAGAACCGAGCTCGAATTCCGAATTGCTGACCTCGAGGCTTTACGCACACGTAGCGGTCGCTATGCCGGTCCTGACTGGGCGGGAGTATCAGACGAGGACATTAAGCAGTTGTATGAGAAGGCTGTCCAGGATAAACGCATCGCGACTCTCGAAGCACGATTGCAGGATAAGGACCGGAGGAGCCGAGACGAGCGCGAGTACCGAGAAGCAAAAGCCGCTGCCGCCGCGACGCCACAGGAAGCGTGGGATAACAAGGCGGTAGATGATAGCAAATGGGAGAACGATGATTGGAAGGATCGCTGGAGTATTCTGGGGAGCGGGACGAACCTTGTCGATGTTAAAACGGTTCTCGACGAGGACCTGAGCCTAGAGGAGCTCGAAAGACGGATTGTGTACGAGCTCGAGAGGAAGGAAGACAGGTCTTGGAAGGGGAAGAGACTGTGGCGCAATAACGAAGGCAATGTCGAGACGGTACTCGACCGTCAACAGAATGAACTTGAGTTGTTTACGTCGATACTGCGGACAAGATAATTGCTTCTGGGATATGGGGTATGGCTCCGAGCTCTAGCGTTGTTATGCACAGACTATAATGAGGTGAGATTATTTTATCCAACTGTTATATCTTCACCCATGTCCAGCAGCAACATGCGTGGGAATTTGTTATTAGACATCGAAAGTGGCACAAGCAGGGTCGAGGCGATTCATGTAGGTAGAGTGGAGGTCCATAAGGAATTCAGATTCTGTAAGTTTGCTTGAAGAAACGTACTCATAAGTAGCTCAAAATCAATATTATATTGAAAGTTTGCTGGGAGATGTATTAAAAGGTAGTAATAAAGGGTAATTACAAAAACCGATAATATTGTAGTAATCTATTCTATGCCTGATATTGTGTATGTCTAGTCCACCTTGCAACTTATCAACCCCCCCTCTTTATAAGTACCCTGAAATCTCGGGATTGCAACAAAAGGAAAAAGTACGTAGAGTCAATGAGTGTATCAGTACTGCTGCTCTTCAGGTAGAAACCTCAGCTCCTGGCCAACGAACTTATTACGCCGTGGTGTAGTTGGAAGCATGTATATTGGGTGGAATATCACCATAAGCGATGTGGCAACAGCAATCGGGATGCCGTCGAAGATGATGAACAGAACCTGATTGTGGCCCAGCGTCCCGAAGATACCCTCCGAGTATTCAGCCACTCTGAAACCGGATCGACCGATGACCAGGATGATGGCGATGAGTATGTAAACGATGAAATTCCTGACTCGCACATCGTCTTCGTCTAGTCGTCCGTTCTTCTTGGGACGGAAGAGATTGGCTGGCCAGATGACACCCATGAACAATATGAAAAATACTGTCAACGAGACAACTTGTAGAGTTAGACCGCCAATGATGATGCCTTGCCCAGTAGATATCCCTCCATCCAAGGGCGGCTCTTCGCCAAAGGAGACACCTCCACCAGAAGCCTGGATGAGCAAAGCGAACAAGTCGCAAGGGATGAATATCCGTGCGTATAGTCTAGGTCTGATGTTGAATTTGCCTCGGCCAAGGTAGTCCGCTATCCGTCCGATGCAGACGTAGATGCTACGAATTTCATTAGCGGATGTTTCCAAATTGTATTACAATATGGTACTTGGGGACCTACGCTGCACTTGTAAACACGGGGGCAAAGGTAATCAGGGAATATTGAAGAATCCACCCAATCTTAACGAACGGATGGGCATATCCATATATGCGCGACGCAAAACCAATAAGCTCCAGCAAGGCACCAAGGAGCACGGAGATGGTGTAGCTAAGCCATTTCCTCTTAATAATGGCGACGTAAAGGCAGTGGCTGATGATGGCGACGTAGACGATGCTAATAAATATGTCGATGCCTAGGTTCGGTCGATAGCCATAGAAAGAATCGGACAGTGGACAGGTATCTAGAGTGCAATTTTCAGAAGACATCGCGGCGGGTTATTTCGTGGACGAGAAGCTCCAATCCGTATCTGCTTAACTGTCGAAATGGGAGAATAAAGAAATGAGTCCGTGTTGGCCCGTTGGGATGCCGCTGTGGTTGCCTTGGTCGAAAGACAATGACGGCTCTACAACGAGGACCACTTCAAGAACATATATATAGATATAGAATACATACTGAGAGCGTATCCTTAAGTTTTTAGCTGTTGCCTAGCGTATTGCTACCCGAGAGATAATTAGATTCTTAGATCTAGATATCCTTAATACGATCTCGTCCTATAGTTGGCTGTATAGCCTCGATGCTACCGATGACCTCCTGAACGGGGCGAGCGCTCTCCGCGTATTGCGGCGGCCATGGGAAAGCTTCGGGAGTCCAAAGTCTCACAATCGGTCTTGGAAGCCGTGCATTGGCCTGTTGTTATTGTTATTATCTTAATGCGATACGATTTACATTGGCTATACTTAGTGAGTGAGAGGCTAGTCAAAAGCCAAATGATTGTGTTCCGCGTATCAATTGCCTGCACTAACTACACGCGTATATGCAAGGGAGCTGAGCTAGCAAGGCAATTCCGCGGAAAGGAACCATTGCGATTGGGTCTAGCCTTTTCAGCCTACGTGTAAGCGTTGACCCGCAGGATGAGGCTTAGCTACCTGCCTAGGTAGACTACCCCAGTAGGGTTAAGAAAGGGACCCGTGGAGCTGGGTTGACGGCATTTTACTATAGAAGATAGAGGGGCTATACATTATAATCAGATATGCCCAATGAGAAACGACACCCCTCAGATAATGAGATCCAATTGAACCCACTTCCATTCAATATCTATGTGTACTGCCCCGCTCAGAGATGTCCTGAGAGAGTGGCACTGGCTTACCTTGTAGTGGACTACGTAAGATACATGTTTCTGAGGCCTAGTTGTCTTGTCCTCATACTAGAAACTAACACATTGCACCAAAGTTACAATCTCCTTTATTAGACCATACTCAGACAACCGCGGGGTGTTGTCGTACGCCGGAAAATATCGCCCAAAGCACTCTTGGCAGTACCTAGGTAGCCCGCAATCTGATGCTGCGCTGATGAACAACGCCTGGCTTAATGTTAGTATGGGTACTCAGCTGTTCGAAGGGTCGCACATGGTGCCACCTGATGCTGTCAAAGCCGCGGTGCTAGACATAACTTCAAGATCATATAAAAACTCACTAATAACAAGGACAGCCATATCGAGGCAAAATGCCGCGTGCCTGAGCCTTATATAGGGATTATAAGGTCGAGTATGGATTTCTGTCGTCGCATGAAAAGGTGAGATCTCATCGTGTTCCGGTCCCTGGACATGATGGGGGGACTATTGGCCAAGCTAGCAGCTCGGCTCATCTGGCGAATGAAGTAGAAGGACGTGCCCACTGCTTGGTAATACATATTATGGTCGTAGAGCAAATGGATGTTACAAGTCTGATAATACCCTTCCTCGATCGATGCTGGTCGTATAGGTGTTCAAGTAGAACTTCATCAAGCGCGTCTGACTCTTTACCTATCACATTACAACCAGTGGTTGGATAGCACGGAGTATGAGTCTTGAGCCCAGTTTACGTGCGAGACATTTAATTATCAGATACTGTTGGTTTCGTGGTGTAGTTGGTTATCACGTCAGTCTAACACACTGAAGGTCTCCGGTTCAAGTCCGGGCGAAATCAGGACCTACCTAGGTAGTCATCAATTCCTTTTTTCTTTTTGGTCCTTCCTACAGTTGCTACCGTAGGCCATTAACGTGTCTCACTGTGCTCTTGTTTAATGATAATGATAGCGTCATCGTGAGGAACCCGATGCGAGGGGGACTGAAAGAGCAATCCTCGTTCAGCCCGCCTGATAGTTAGCTATTATAACCCGTAGAAGTTGTGTGTTTAAAATTGTCACGTTATCGAGTGCATACTCCTATCTGCCTCTGGGCTGATATATTGAATATACCGTAGGGTCGAAGCCTGGTCGTGAGAGTGAATTTGTTGGGCTAATGAGAGTCTATATCATCAAGCACGTCAGCCTCTGCCTCGACCACTACCAACACTACCAACACTACCACTGCCACTGCCTACCATAGCGTAAGGAGCATACCATCTATCTTGCTACTACTAGTCTTACGCGTGTCTCCTGCGTAGCTCGTGCGCGGAGGATGCTAACGTGGGAAAGGTGCGCCTGCTCCCCATACTGACATCTTGCAATGACCTACCACTGATCCAACCGCACTCTAGTACAACTTGCAATACCAACCCAGAAGCCAAGATTATGACGCGAGACCCGGTTTTATACAATATACAATCGCGAGTAGCCGCCGGTATGCAGAAGATGTAGCTCGTACGGCGTTAAATCGAATACTTGTACAAGATGCTCTTGCATCTACTGCAGAGCGGACAGTCACGGCAGATTTCTGAGCCTATCTCGCCCTCGGTGCCCATTTCAAGCGAGCCAATACAAAGCGAGCCAATTAATCACTCTCCCTTGGTGCTCATTTCAGGCGAGCTGATCTAGTGTCGACCAGCTAATCTCTCGATCTCTGTGTCTCCGAGTCGACACGATGCCCTTCAATGGGAATGTCTCGCCCTTTGCCATGATATCGGACAAGGCAGAGTAGGTGGGAGTCATTCCAACCTCTACACGCAGGAGACAGCTCTTCATGGCGGTGTGGGTAAGATTGCCGATGAACTTATTGATATGGTGCGACCGGAAATTTGGGATCTCTCAGGAACGATGATTACGTTCAAAACTCTTATCGACGTTGGTGAACTGTAGTCCGAGTCCTAGCCTCGGTCTGGTGGTTATGCCAGCGTTATTACAGGTGACCACCCTGACGTGTATTTCCGGATGTACGTAGGGCAGAAACTGCTCAAAGGGCGCTTGCTTGGCGGGCATTGTCAGGTCATCTTGAGCGGGGGCTACTCAACTTTACACTATTATATTCTCTAGCTTAGCAATAGCCATCGAACCTCCAGGTTCTTACTGCTCTGGGCCGGCCTACCTAAGGCAGGGTCGTAGGAATTAGTAGCACTGCGATTCAACCTCACAGAAGCGCTCTTCTGTAGGGCCTTCGGTACTCCCAACGGATGCTTGTTGCCCAATTCTGAACAGCACGCCCAAGGAGATTCTCACTTAGGGCGGGGCTTGAATGTTGTATTCCTTTTGTCGCAAGGGCGATCTTCTTCTGAAATGCGATTGTTGATAGGTCGTCGCTGCTACCGGAACCCGAGGACGCCCAGATTGCCCACTGGTTATCCTTTCGTGAACGCATGAAGGCGGCGGATCGCAATTAAGTCGGGTCTCACGTGGGTTAGACAGAACTCCGAGATGGCTTTAAGGGGTGACGAATTCAAAGCACTAGCGGAGCACATACAGGCTGTTACAAGCCGCCCACCGAATTGCGAAGCAAACGGGACGCTGTCCGTTCTTGGGAGCCTAAGTGCTTTAATAGCCTTCGTGTTGGGACGCGGATGGCACAACGGCAGCCATGAGTGTCAAGATTCGGATGACTCATCACAAGCCTTAGCACCGGCACTCAAACAATCAGGATTCAACAAGATTATCATTGTTTAGGCACATGATCTGCATCATTTCATTCGTGTGACAACCTCAGACTTACATGCAGCCTCGGAAAAGCTGTCAGGTAGATAGGTGACACCCTAGTGTGTGCCTATAAGGCTGGGTCTATATATACGGGCTATCCCTCCCAACTACCAGTTGGAAGGGCTAGGGGCCATTTGACCAATACACCTTCATGGCTACTGACCCCTTTTACCTACCTGCTACGTGACTGTAGGGCTATTCCATTCACTCTGGGACAGATACACCTGACAAGAGCCATGCATACTCATCGTCAAATAACTGATACCAGCTCTGCAATCGTCGTTCTGATGAGTGGCTCCTATGCAGAGGGGGCTATGGGGAAAAGCAGGCACCTTCGTCCTATGTCTAAACTAGAAATTAAAGAGCGCCATATCTCTCTATTCTAGAACAATACCGAGACTACCAAGCCGAAGCTCTTTATCCTGCCCTTAACTGCCAACCGGTGTCCGCCACCAAAATAACCAAGAGGCTACAGCGACTCCTAAGATTTTCAAGTGTTCCGGTACTATCACTAAAACAGACTAACTCAACTCATATTTCTTACAGAGACGTACTGTATTCTCGACGATTTCTAAAGACTGGGCAGAAGAGAAACTGGGCTATCCAAGGATGACCACTTAGACTATCGATCCAGGTATCGAGTTGTGGCTTGCTAGGAAAGGATTCTCAGATAACGAAGCTATTGGTGAGCTGAAGAATGTCGCAGGTTGTTTGACACATGTGCTACTTGTTTTGTTGCAATACCTGCCTCGAAAATCGAACGCGACGAAATATCCACTGATTCTAGGGAGGCTACTAAAAGATATTGCCGGGCGGTTATTGGAAAGCGTAGCTTTCCGAAAGGAATTTGCGAATTTCTGGAGGAAAGGAGTATATATAACGGTGTATAAATTTCTCTGCAACATTCTGATTGGTCTATATCGACTCTGCAACGCTGCTATTGGTCAGAGTTTATTTAAGGCATTAACCATAACGTATTTGCACTTATGTTAACTGTGTGGCTTGCATACTGCAATAGTAAGTATAGCCACTAACGGCCGCTATATTTAAATCAGCGTCAACAAGGTCAACGGGATCAACGAGGTCAACAGCGTCAGCGAGGCCCACGACGCCAACAGAGTCAAGGAGGCCACCAGGGCCACCAGGGCCAAAAACCAAAATGCAGGGCAGTTTGGTTTTCACCGTATTTAAAATGGTAGCTGAGCCTGTACCCGTGACGGCTAAAGCTTTCCATTTTAGGGACAGCTTGACTGGCACTACAGCGTCCTATTTATTAACGGGGCAAATCAAGCGTGACAAGAAAGAAAGGAGAACAAGAAATCCAGCCAGGCGCGATAGTCATAATCGAAGACGGCGATTATTCTGACAAAACAGAAGACCTCAGCCCACCAGACGCCCTTCTCTCTATTTAGAGAAACTCGGGATTTATTGATGCAATAACAGCTGAGCTTTATCTAGGTCAGGACGAACACGATAAATCTGACTACCTGGGTAGGTCAAGGATATGCTAGTAGCAGGGGGCATGTCTAGGGCTTTGAGGCTCCTAAACGTAGTTGAATTTAGCTAGAATCTTGAGCACACTCAACATCCTTGCTCTGAAGCATAACAAGGCGTGATGGCCGAGTGGTCTAAGGCGATAGACTTAAGCTTTGCATAAAAATTCTATTGGGGAGACCCGCGCGAGTTCGAACCTCGCTCACGTCAGTATTTTTTTTACCATTTTAGACTACCCAATAAACCAAAAGACGTCAATAAGTAAACCCACAGTCTATTATTTTTATTGTTGGTATTTCCTGCCTGTGAAGATTGAGCCGCTTGGTTGGTGTTTGGGTAGTCGTGCTACTTTTGGCTGCTGATACTTGATTGGCCTGACGGCGCTAGATAGCGTGCTGCCACCAGCTCAATACCGCCAAGAGCCCGTCAACCTCACTATATTTGATGTCCCGGAATTACCTAAATTGAAAAAGCTTCTGTTACCATATGTACCTACCTAAGGGAAGCTGACTCAACTACAAGAGTTAACGACGACATAAATTAATAAAACAGAAAGCAAAGCCTTGAAAGTGTCCTCAGGTAAATAGCTACCGTAGCTGATTATGCGGCACTTTACTACAAGTTAGTATAGGCCCAAGGTCCAAGCGGCTCATTGTCTCGCGTAACAAGACCCTTGTCAACCAGTAGCCTCCATCGTATGGTCTTCCGGGCGCTAACGATTAAAGGCAAAACAACACTGCCCCATACATGTACGATATACTGCAAATTCTTTTTTTCTTTTATACAGGATAGCAGGACGACTATAAGTAGGTGGTCGCTGCCGTGTGCTTGTCCTTTCATTTTGCTATGCTGACGATCTAATCTAGATTGTCTCTGCACAGGTCTATATAAGTTATGTGCTTGGGCCGAGGAATAGCTCAATAGTAAGAACAATACCATTAAGTACCTAAGCAAGCAAGCAAGTGGGTATGTTGCTCTTAGGTCATAATGTAGTGCAAGTAAGCGCTGGGTACAGTCGTGGACCAGGTGAAGCGAAACGAATTGGAGACGAAAGATGGGGCTGAACATGACCATGACGACAGTGATTGGGCTGCCTCTGGCGACCCCTGTTGCGACCCTGGTCTCCTGTCTCGACCTATCTGACCCCTCGAAACCACTTCATCTTGCCGTCACTCCACTTCTCCGACTGTTCCTGTTACATCGCCAGTCGATCCGACAGACGTCTGAACCGCCCTAACCCATCTGTCACTCGTTTAGATTACCTGATGGCGGCCTTCGGGGCGGTGAACCCCCTCGAACCTTGAGGCTTCCACCAGCATTTTCATCACGCTCATTCACTCATTCATGCTTGGTGCCCCGTGCAGTACCCGTGCCGGTGCCTCGCCAAGGGCGCTTGCCATGCACGCTTCGTTCCATCCCCTGTGTCAGGGTCGTGTCTCGAGGCCCTCGACGTCGCTGTTGCTGTCACAAATATGGCCACTGGTGCCGTTTGTGCCTCGGGCCCCATTCTAATACAATTCGGGGTCGCACACCCCGGCCAACACAGGGTAGAATCGACCGGCAGACATGGTAACGCGAAAAACACGAAGGCGACCCCTTCACAGACTGCGCCGTGAAATTTGATGCGAGCTGTCTTGGGCTCTCTAACATGTGGCACACGTCATGATCATACTCCTAGGCATATGGTACGATTCATAGCATGGTGTCGTCTGGCACGCGACGATTGAGGAGTGAAGGGGTTGTGTTTCTATTATAGCGTAAAGATGCTGTGAGCCTGGTCGACGAGTTTCGTTTCTGTACCTGTCAAATAGTAGGCCTCGCCTTGCCAGTTTCTTGTTTCTGCCCCCTCTTTCTCTTAACAGCTCGACGCTATGATCTTCTCTTCTTCCCCTTCTTTCTCTTCTGTTTAATCATTAACCTTCTATTCTTTGCTTGAAGCCAAGCCGACTGATTTTTTCCACCTGCCGGCAGGCTCAATTCCCTTCTACTATTAGATTTTGCCTTAGTGCTGCACTTGACCTCTGGGTCTCATTCATTTCTTCCGTAGCTCCATTCACTTGTGTGCCTACCAAGCTCGACCTAGGCGTCGTCGCTCTTTAACGATTTTCTTGGACGACCGCAGGCCGGATTTCATATTATATCAATCTCTAATTTAATCGGTCACGAACCGGCATTCTATTTGCAAACTTCTCCTGTTACCTGCAGAGCCAACATGCTGTGGATTACTGCGTCCGTTGCGTCCCTGCTTGCGATGCAGGTGTATGGTGCTCCGAGCACTATCGTGAGGGAGATCGTGGGTTCAAGCAGGTCCTCTTTAGAGAGGAGGATGGAGGAAACAGCCTACGGCTCATTAGAGAGGCGACAAAATTCGACGGAATCCTTGAACACGACACGATGGGACAGCGATACTATCTCGGCCTGCACGAGCACGCTATCCACGCTCTCTGCTGCTAGTAATCCCTCCGGCATGGCTGTTTGTTATAACGTGGCCCAGCTGAATACAGATCTCGGCGAGTTCATGGCTGATTTAAGACTCTTTGAGATATCGCCACCTTCGGGCGCTTGGGAGGGAATCCCTCTGCAACAGATGCAGGGTGGGTTAACATTTACTGGAGCTACTGCCTCCGAGATCAATGGACAACAGGTGGCGGCCCGGGATATGGCAGACGAGGCTCTCTACAGGCGTCAAAGCTCGGCTCCTGTACTTCATCGGACTTATATGATTGTTGGCCGGATTAATCAGGACCAGATGATTCCGCCTATGACAATGTATGACCTTCAAGTTCCTCTCCTAGTGATAAGTTTTCTCTTCGCTAACCCTGTCTTTAGTCAAAAAATAGAGCCCTTGATAATGCCAATCTTTACGCTTACGGCCCAGGACTCCACGGGACGGACTATTTCCACAAATGTTTCTGCCAATGAGGCAGCCTTTGTGAATGGTATATTTGCTAAGGAAGTTGTCTTGTCGCCTTTTAACCAAGCCTCTCTGGCTGTTCAGAACATCACAGCGGAGCTCGAGGCCGGCAGAGTCCCGTTTGTCCTTCCAGGAGTCAATCTCTTGATCTTCCCAATCGGCTTGGTTGTCACAGGTTTCTGGACACTAGTTGGAGTAGGCGCTTACGCGTTCGGTACCTATGAGCGATACAACTACCGCGAAACATATCGCCGGAGAAAAGCCATGTCTGGGGGCAAGGCCTACGCTACGAGGATATAAAATGACTCTGGTCTCGACTCTATAGATATTCTATGGCCACCTATGGCAAAGTTTTCTTCACAGCGTCCCGGGAAATGGCTCATTGGCAGTGCCGCAACCACCTTTAGATAATAAAACTTCTTTTTTATCCGTAGTACCTGAATAGTCCTGCGCAGCACATTTATATATAATAGCTATAAGTAAAAGCGCTACCGCTTACGTAAGATATGTTCATCTTCCGAAAGTAAAAACATTTCCTTGTCTTGTTAGTACAATTGACTCGAGCCGGATAGATGAAGTCCCCAATGCGGCGAAAGAATAGCTCTGTCGCCGCAAGCCACAATTGCTGCATGCAGAGTCCTTCCGCAACCTGAAGTTCCAAATCCTTGGGCCGTGCAGGCCCACCCCGCTGGCATTAACTACAGCGTGGGATCGATCCTGCTCGGTATCAGCCGACGTGGGAATTGCACCCCAATCAAGTCAAGTTACCGATCCAATGCTATCGCGGCTGATGTTACTCCTAATAACAACGCTATGAATATAGGTAACACATAACGTAAAAAGTGAATCGGTCTAGCACTGACTTGCCTCAAACCTTCATCGCCATCATCGTATATACGTTCAAATAATTGCCGCTTGAGAACCGTGAACATGATCGTTATTTTGTCCGCGATGCACATTTGCACTTTTGATTTCATCTAGGAATAGGAACACACCATTTGCTGATAGACTCCTGTATATATATACACCTTTTCGTTGTTATCGTAGAGACACACATTCATCAATTAATTGGTACCAGGTAGCGACGGCCGGTATGGTCATGTATATAGACGAACAAGATGTAAAATTGCGATGTTTTTTCACGCCAGTGTTATTGACGCCTGCCTACACTTGGTCATGTGTTCTGTCATGGGTTTCTTTCGATAGACAGCTGGCATATTTTAGGTATAAGAACAGTCTTCAAATGGAAGCCACATCCTCCATGTTGCATTAGTACCTGCTTAGGTAGATGCCAAACATCAGCTTCCACCTGCCTTGTCAAGGGGACTCCTGCTGCCTGGTGCCTTCGATTTGGCATATATATAGGTACATATGTACCTTCCTGCCTTCCTGCCTTCCTACCAGCTAAGCTCTGTCGCGTCCTCTTATTCACCACCAACGTCAAGAATAGCCCAGGTCAGGCAAATCAATACACATACCTGGCTCCTACCTGCCTAGATGTTGAAGATTGTGGATCCTTTCACCCAGCAAAAGTGCGTCTAACTAGATTCGAAGCTTCCGTAATTTCAAAGACAAGTTATACCGAACATGCCGGACGATATGGAGCCTACGGTCTCATCCGCTGGCCGGTCTAGCAACAGCACAAGCCGAGATATGACGTCGACCACCCGTCCTACTGCACACGGTGACAGCCAAAATCACAGCTACAGCCGCAGTCACATTTTCTCGCCATTCAAGCCGCAGCCGCGAGCCGAAGAAGATGCGGAAGGACATACCGATGATGTAGACAATATCTCGTCACGCCTTCTAAGATCCCTGCTTTCATCATCATCATCAAGCTCGCTATCGCAGTCTGCTGACACGGCCAACAATGACACTCCCTCCGAGTCCCACCGAAGCGTGCGCAACATATGTTTCGTTGGAGCCGGATACGTCGGTTCGTGTCCTCCACATCCCGCCGAGCAGGACAGCTACACCCTCCTGATGAATTGCTCTCCCATTTCCGCCTTCGCACCGATTAATAGCTGGCTAACTTAAGTGTCTGTATTTGTCCCAAACAGGTGGTCCCACAGCGGCAGTCATTGCGTACCAGAACCCGCACATCCGCGTAACCGTCGTCGACCGAGATGCACAACGGATCCGGCAATGGAACTCGCGACACCTGCCGATATACGAGCCAGGCCTACAGCACGTAGTGAGAATCGCGCGGGACGGCGGTAGAGCCTTCGCATTCGCCGTCATCGACGACACCCCGAATGCACTCGTCGGCAGTACGCCAGACGGCCGCGGTATGTAGGAGATATCGAGGGCGTCGGAGGCGAGCTCCATGTATTGCAGACGGAAATTCGATTTCTCTAGGCGGGCGACCGAGATGATGGTACCTGCTCAGCAACCCAATTTACTCTTCTCCGTGGACGTCGAGCGGTGCATTGGCGAGGCCGACCTCGTCTTCATTGCCGTCAACACGCCCACCAAGAATAGCGGGGTCGGCGCAGGAGCTGCGACCGACCTGGCTGCGTTCGAGGCTGTTGTCCATGACATCGCACAACATGCGCGCGCCGGGACCATTGTCGTTGAGAAGTCCACTGTGCCCTGCCGGACAGCGCAGCTAGTCCAGAACATTGTAAGTCTTGTCTTAACATATCGTGTCTCTCATCCGTCATCGATAACCACTCACATCTATATTTACTCTCTTCGTTCACCCTAACATGTGGCTTTGTCTCTCCCTATTCTAGCTTGCCGTTCATCGCCCCGGCACACACTTCGATGTCCTCTCCAATCCAGAATTTCTGGCCACCGGCACGGCCATACAAGACCTGCTCCACCCGGATAGGGTCTTGATAGGCTTTCCCGCGACGGCTTCGGGGCAGCACGCTGCCAATGCCCTCGCCGATGTGTACGCTTCCTGGGTCCCACGTAGTCACATCAAAGGCATGAATGTTTGGTCGGCGGAGCTGGCCAAGGTTGCCGCCAATGCGATGCTGGCGCAGCGTATCAGCAGCATCAACTCAATCTCAGCAATTTGCGAGGAGACGGGTGCAGATATAGGTGAGGTCACGGCCGGAGTCGCCAGTGATTTACGGATTGGGGACGGGTTCCTGAAGGCGGGGATTGGGTTTGGAGGAAGCTGCCTGAAGAAGGACGTACTGAGTCTCATCTACCTGGCAGAATCGCTCGGGTTGGGTCACATCGCCGAGTACTGGAAGCACGTCGTGGGCATCAACGAGCACCAGCTTGACAGGTTTTCGCGTCGTATAGTTCGCTGCTTGAATCATACACTCATTGGCAAGAAGATCACGATTCTTGGGTTTGCCTTCAAGGCGAACACGTCGGACGTGAGGGAATCACCCACACTGGACATCATCCGGACGCTGCGGGCCGAGAACCCTCTAGAGATCGCCATCTTCGACCCCTATTGTAACCCCGGTACAATTCGACGGGAGATCGAGACAATAGTGACCCGGGCCCGGCATGATCATGCTCGGACGGACGCCGGTGGATGCTGCAGTCCAGCTGTGGTGGTCTATTCCGATATCTACGAGGCTTGCGCTGCAAGCAATGCTATTCTTATTATGACGGAATGCAATGAGTTCAGGAACACAGATTACGCGTTTGACTCGTTCGAGTCAAAGTTCGATCTAAAACCGTTCGCGGAGCACAAACCGACGGAGACGGATATTTTCTATCTTCACGATTTCATCTCGCGACAGGCCCCCTCTTGGTCCTCTTGGTATAAGGGAACAGATCTTCTAGGTCGATATATGAAGGAGCCCTCTTGCGCTGAAGATTGCGCAGAGTGTAAGCTGACCGAGCGACGCGGGGAGAATATCGCCGGGCGTCCTGTTGAGGAAATTGTGGACTGGCGTAAGATCTCGCATCACATGAAGAAACCCAAGTGGGTGTTCGACGGAAAGGGCATTATTGATCCCAAACGGATGGCTTTACTAGATATCCAGGTCGAAAGCATCGGGCGGCCAGGGAAATTGTGAGGTCATCTTCGCTAGGCTCATATCGTTTGTTTGAGATGTCTTAGTGTCCCGGAGGGGGTTTGTTATGCTGATGTTACGCTAACGATGCTCAATCAAGCTGTTAACGTTTAGATAAAAAGATTTGAAGTCACATCAGATGTAATATATGGTGCGCGCGCCACAAGGAAGCTGTTGCCTCTAGCTTGTCTTGGAGGCTAGACCGAACGTACACTAGGGGAGTTAGCCAACCAGAAGCGCCAATTAGCCTGTTCAGGTAAATGTACTCTTCCTTGTTGCCATTTATTATTTCGCCATGTGGAAAACTACGTGTATCGTAAAAAGCCTTTCTTATTTATGCTGTGGTCGGTCGGCATCAGGTACACCAATCGTTCTTTCCACAACGTTTTTAATTTATAGAGGCACTGTACCCAGACTACTTAAGTAAGTACTTACCTAGGTACCTACTTACCTACTAGGTAGGTACGTAGATGTACTACTAGTGGTGACTCGGCAGTTGATCTACCGCCGCAGTCCCCGCTAGACTAGGACACTGTCCCTGCGATCGGATGCAGTTATAAGTACCAGGTAGTTAGCCGCGGCACCCAACGTGACGTAGGTGTATCCTATATAGACAGCCCAGGAGCCGGCACTTTTTGTAGAACTGGGGGGTTGAACTCGGTGTGTGATAGAAAGGGAATCTTCTTGGATCTAGCACGACGGACGGCACCATGGCGCAATTACACGATGTTCTCCTGCGCGCTTCCGTTCGCATCTCCTACCGCTGGGCGACACCTAGTCCCAGCGCCAGGCGCTATGCCAAGCCCGTGGCGTCGTTCGCCCTGCGCCGCTACTATTCCATGGACAGGCGCCCAGCAGCGCCGGCGAAGACGCGGGGAGGGTCTAAGGTCTTCAGGTCGGCCGACGAGGCGGTCGCGGATGTGAAGGACGGTGATGTTATCCTCAGTGCTGGGTTTGGATTATGCGGGGTGGCCGGTATGAACCCATCTGTTCATTCATTCATTCATTCATTCATTTAGTTATTCACTTATTTACCTTGCTCTCTATCAATCATCTCTTCCGGTTGAGAGAGACTATTGGGAAAAGTATTTAGTATGAGCAGGGAGAGGATTCGGTGATGGGATGACTTGAATCTGAGTTGAGCTGACAGTCGAACTTCGCATCCACACAGAAACTCTAATCCAGGCAATCCATAAGAAAGGCGCAAAGAAGCTGACGGCCGTGTCCAACAATGCCGGATCCGGCTCGCATGGCCTCGCGCTGTTGACGCAGAGCGGCCGCCTAGACCGCATCATTCTCTCATATTTGGGGTCCAACAAGTCGCTCGAGAAACAGTATCTGACGGGCGAGATCGCCGTCGAGCTATGTCCCCAAGGCACGCTGGCCGAGAGGTTACGCGCTGCGGGTGCTGGTATTCCTGCTTTTTACACGGCTACGGGTGGAAGTATGTTTATGTGTCTCTCTATTTCTTTCTATCCCCCTATCTCACCTTCTCTTACAACTTACCTCTCTTTCTCTCTGCATCTCATGAAATACCAACTTTGAGAATCGTATGATTACTACAACGTGGATTACCAAAAATTGGCTAGCCGCTCGGCTGACGACGAGTGAAATGAATCTAGAGACGTTCATAGAAACTGGCGAGATACCCATCCGGTTTACACCGGAAGCCGTGCTAGAAAAGGGGCGGCCGCGGGAGACGAGGATCTTCAACGGCAGGTCGTATGTGATGGAGACGGCGCTGCCCGGCGACGTGGCGATATTGCGAGCGTGGAAGGTCGACGAAGCGGGTAATTGCGTTTTCAAGTCAGTCAACCTGCCAGTCTACATCATTACCCAACTCTTGATCAACTTTCCGCTATATATCTAGGATATAGAAGGGGCTTGGCTCATCTATCAGTGTGAAACTCAGTGCTCACTAAGCTGCATGAAATAGATATACAACCAAGACCTACGCAGGCCTCATGGCCAAGGCGGCACGTTTAGCCATTGTCGAGGCCGAGAACATCGTCCCGATAGGCTCGATCGACCCGGACAGCGTGGATCTGCCGGGCATCTTCATCGACCGCATTGTTCCCGCAACAGCGCCCAAGACGGCCGAGGTAATCAAGCTAGCGCCACCCAAGAGCGATTCATCCAAGCCAGAGGTCACGGATTCGAGGACACGCATCGCGAGGCGCGCCGCGCAGGAACTCAAGGATGGTTACTACGTCAACCTCGGCGTGGGCATCCCGACGCTCGCGGCGTCGTATCTCCCCGAAGGCACCACCGTGTGGCTACAGTCGGAGAACGGACTCCTGGGCATGGGACCCTACCCTTCTTCAGAAGCCGAAGCGGACCCGGACCTCGTCAACGCCGGCAAGGAGACGGTGACGCTTATCCCGGGTGCGTCGACGTTCGACTCGGCCGAGTCGTTCGCCATGATCCGCGGCGGCCACGTCGACGTGTCGATCCTCGGCGCCTTCCAGGTGTCGGCGTCGGGTGACCTCGCCAACTACATAATTCCGGGGAAGGTGTTCAAGGGCATGGGCGGCGCCATGGACCTCGTGTCGAACCCGGACCAGACCAAGATCGTGGTCGCCACCGAGCACGTCGATAAGAACGGCCGCAGCAAGGTCGTGCAGGACTGCAAGCTGCCGCTTACCGGCAAGGGCGTGGTCAGCACCATCATCACCGACCTCGCCGTGTTCCAGGTCGACAGGACCAAGGGCGGTCTCACGCTCACCGAGGTTGCTGAGGGCGTCGACGTAGAGACGGTTAGGGCCAAGACGGATGCCAAGTTTGCGGTGGCTGAGGATTTGGGTACCTTTTAAGCGCATAGAAAGTTATGCCGTGTCTAGATTTGGTTTTTTTTCTATGTCTCTTTTCTCTTTTTAAGAGCGTCATGTTGTCACATAAAGGGATCATCATACATTGGATTTACATATACACATATCTTGTAGAGAGATATTATATCATCACAAGCATGCCATTACTTGAGTAATTAATTCATGTGTATCGGTTCTATCTTGTACTTCTGTAAATGTTGTATATGTACAGGAATATACATCTACCGTCGCACTGTATCTCTTATGCTGACACTGTTGTCATCACAGCTTGGGACGGATGCCGGGTGCAAACGTCGTCCCTTCACCACTACCGATCGCGTGAACCAGCTTATCAACGCTCTCGAGCAACCACAGGTTCCCATCATCACTGGCGAGCCACTCGCCGCCCTCGACGGGCTTCTCGCCCTCGGCCTGCGCCTGTCCGTACTCGTACGCCTTGCGCAGGCCGAAGACGTGGGACACGACCTGGGGGCCGACGCCGGTCTGGGCGCGCAGGCAGGCGATGGCGACGAGCGACGTCAGCACGCGGCCGACGGGCTCCTCCTTGCGAACGTCGCGCGGGTTCGCCAGCAGGTTCGAGTAGTGGCCGTTGATGATGTGCACGGGCAGGTCCGGGTGCGACTGGGCAAGCTTGTCGAGCAGCTTGCGCTCGAAGCCGACGTAGACGGCGTCCCAGAGGGCGAGGCCGTCGCGCTTGCGGACCTCGAGGTTGGCGGGCGTCAGCTCGCGCGTGGGCGTCGTGGAGAGGGCGGCCTGGACGTCGCGGGGCAGGCTCTTGTAGAAGACGCCGAGGGTGTTGATGGAGCGCGGGATGCCGTTGAAGGAGATGCACTTGAGCCCGACCTCGCGGATCAGCTCGGCGTTCTGCGCGGGCGTACGCCGCGACGACGCGTTGCTCGTGTTGGCGAGCTCGAAGACCTGCGTCATGGCCTCGGGACAGTTCATCGTCGCCGAGACGGCCGTCTGTTTTTTGGTGTGGGACGTACAATCAGCATAGAAATAAATAATAGCAGTAGTAGTAATGTCAATTCATACCGAGAGTGTGACCCAGGCCGGCAGCCCGACCTTCTTCTCGCGGGCATCGCTGGCGAACTGCTCGAGGGCCGGCTTCACGGGCGCGCCGGCGCGCGTGTAGCCCGGCTTTGCGTGGCCGACATTGATGAGGGCCTTGACGGCATCCGACAGCTTTGACATGTTTGTCGGGGTGGTATGTTACTGCGACTAACGACGAAGCCCTCGCACTTTCATTCACACCCGCGATGTCGATAGTGACGACGATGGCGACAGTAGCTTTGGAATTGGAATTTCTTGTTCTTAACCAGAACACCAAAAACTCCGGGTCCCGATGGTCACCCTCATTCCAGGATCAATTCAAAGAAAGAAGCGCCGGCAGGGTCCGACACGACTATGTTAACGCAACGCAACGCAACGTCCGGCACGTCATGGGCGAAATACTACCCCCGAATCGCTGTGATGCTGTCCCGAGAAGCAATGCCGAGGGAATTGGCGGGGGCGTCGGCCATTTTACCGACCGAAATGCCCGATGGCACCTGTATATGTGACGGCTACGTTAAGCACTGCTACATTAGTGCCTGGTTAGTGGGCTTCCAGTGGGCACCACTGTCAAACAGAGGCTAAACTAAGGCGCCGTAGTGCACTAATGCTAGCTACAGTACTTCCTAGCTCTACCTGGTGTAAGTCTGATCTGAGATGCAATATCTACTTAAGTATTTTGTTGGTAAATAACATCGCATCAAACCACATTAGCAGCAAGAAATCGAACGTGTATCATATATAGTGTAATTAGCTATACCTACAATTTATCTGAGGCTAAACTCATAAGGGTTTCTAGTAGTACGCGAGCTACTATGTAAACAAGCCACTTGGTACCTAAGCAGGCAGGGATATGATGAGAAGAAAAGTAAGAAAAACCAGGAGATAGATGAGAATCGTAATAGTGCCCTGTAACCAGAAAGGTCGAATTATGTACTTAAGCAGGCTACGTGGAATTGAGAGTTCCAAAGAGTGCTGCTCATGCCTACGATGAAACGCTGGCCATCGCTAATAATAGCACCGCTTGACGTTGGAGATGTATAATGGGAGCATCACTCTCACCCAAGACCGTTTCTTCATCTGCTTTTTCCTCACGTAGAGCGGTCAACAATAGCTTTGCAGCGACATTGTTCCCAGTGCGATACGGCCCTCGTTCTTGTCACATATGTTTGTATTATATCTACCTAAATGCTAAATGGCACGAGCACCCCATGATTAAGATCAGACATCAAGCCCATAAAGTGGACCCTCTACCCGAGCCCTGTCTTTCTATACACACATTCAATACTCGAGCAAAAAGCGGCCGCTGAATATTCCGCCAACTATAGACACAGATAAGCCCTACTTCCCCTCTACAGAACCAACTTAAAATTGGGGTCTCGGTCATCTTTATACCCTTGATACTTGTCATATTTCCCATTCGCCTTGTCGCGGTTCACTTTCGAACAGTACAGGACGTTGGAAAGGACACTGGTCGCCCGTTAGTCAAATTTCATGCTTGCTTGCTTGCCGTCGCAGATAAACTCACAGGAACCATCCAGCAGTCAACAGGCTGAGGACAATGGTGTGACCCTCGTGGTACTGCGGTCCCTGGGACTTCGGGTAAATGAACACAGCTACAAACCCGCCAGCGTTCGCGATGGCTAACTGAAGCGCGCTCGTTGTGGCTCTCTTATAGTGACCAGCCGAGTTCTACATCCAGTCGGTTGTTAGTCACTTGCTACCTTCAACACCGGACCTCGTCAACATGGCAGGGTTCGCGCCTACATTGGAGAGCCATCCAAGAACCGGTGGGACGCTGCTGTACAGGCCAGTGGCCATGAGGAACGTCATGCCATATTTAACCGACGTGTTATGCGTGTTCGCGATCACCGCGTATCCGATGATAGCGATGGGCAGCGAACACAGCATGACGACACCTCGAACCTTGAAATGGTCGGAAATATAGGCGGTGCAGACTGACCCGTGTAGAAGTCAGCACTGCGTACTTGATCGAGCCGAAAAGAATACGGGTTGGTCACTCACGTGTAGCCACAGCCGCAACGGCATAGGGAATCACGGACCAAAGCTGGGCTTCGTTGGCCGTGTAGCCCAAATCTTTAATAATGGTCGGCAGCTGGATATGGTTGTCAGGGCCCTGCTGCCCCAGGCTAATCACAGATATGGGCTGATACGTACGAAGAGACCAAAGCTGTACAATCCACTGAGGATCCCGAAGTACGCCGACGCAGAGAGCCACGTCTGCCAGTTGAAGACGCCACGGGCCACTTCGGACCACGCGAACTTTTCTGTCTCCTCCCTGCAGGCCCGGTTAGGGAACCGTTTTCGGTCCAGACGCAAGGATCTCAGGTCTCAATTTACTCACTGTTCTCGACCGCCATTACCAGCGGCTTTCGCGCGCAAGCGCCGAACGGCGTAGTCTCGTTCCTCAGGCTTGAGGAATCTGGCTGAGCCAACACCATTTGGCAGCAGCCAGAACGAAGTGAAGCCTACCGTGGCACTCTAGAAGTGGCAGGGCTATCAGTATCTAGTCCAGACCTAGGCCACCAACGGCCTACTTTTTCCGACTTACGAAGAGGCCGAAGATGATGAAAATCCATCGCCATTTGCTCAGGCCACCCTTGCCACCCAACTCGGAAATGGCTCGAGCGAGAAGTCCTAGGAACCCGTCAGTCGACAGTCTGTCTGCTTCGTCCATAGAGACGAGACCGTAGATGATGCACACGTACCCGAAAACGCGCCGGAGAGAGAGGCAGAGGTATAGAAAATACCTATCCGAATTGCAAGTTCGCCTCTGGTATATACACCTGACAGATACAGGATCTATGAGCGAGTTAGGTCAGCCAGGTCGCTGCGACAAACAAGTTGGTTCGTCATACCATGCCTGGTAACAATCCACCCTCGCACAGGCTATATATAAGATGAAGATCAGCAAGATTACGTTTAGGGACAAAAAGCCCGACATGCCCCCAACCGGAGCGAGAAAAACATATTAGTGAAAGCAGGCACGCATACCCGAGAAGTGCTCGAATGGCGATGAAATGGGGGTATGTCTTGATGAAACCGGTGCTCATGGCAACGATGCCCCAGAAGAACGCAAGGCACGGCAGCCATACGCTCGGCGTGACCTTCTTCAGGATCAGATTACTCGGGATCTCGCCGAAGATGTACGTGGCGTAGAAGACGGCGAGGCCGGTGTCGTACTGGTGGTCCGTGATGCCGATCTCGTCCTCGAGGCCGTACAGCCGGGCGTTGCCCACGTTGGTGCGGTCGAAGAAGGAGCATAGGAATAACAAGGCGAGGATGGGGAGAATCCTATACCGTGCCAAGCAAAAGCTACTGTTAGCTTGATCCGACTAAACGCATCCATCTATCTTTCCAGCGTTCCCCTTTCCTGCTTCTCGGTTCGACACGAGAAAAGTGCAAATCCCTGATATTCTACCAGACATGCTTGCGAACGCACCTCGTATCGAGTTTCCAGAGGACCCGCCGTTCTAGCTTCTTGTCAGCGCCGAAATCCGCCACATCGCCATTCTCCACGCTCTCGAATTCTTCGGCGCCGCTGCCCTCCACCTTGGGCGGCTTCATGTCAGATTCGATCTCGGACATCGTCATCGCCGCCGTCGTCGCGAGCGGCTGATTGCACACCTTTCGCTAATAAAAGACCAGAAACTAAAGGCGCGACAGCAGCGGGAGCTAGAACGAAGACCAAGGCCACATTAAGCTAGGTATTAAGAAGAAACCAAGCTAGAGCTTGGCGACAAGACCGAACAAAGAACCCCAAGCGGAAAGCGCCTCCCTATAAGCGTGACGGTTCTTCTTGGTCTTTCTTGGATTTTGCGGGGTAGTACGAAATTATATACATGACTGGTAGGTAAGGATGGGCATCCTCCACGGTACTGGGATCTGGAACATGGAGAATCAGCTCGTCGGAATGGGGATTGTGGGGGAGTCGACCCGCTTAGTGAACTGGGGTGGTGGTAACGAGAACTCCAATTCTTAGACTACAGTATGAGTCCTACGACACGGTCGTGTACACGTCGCTGATCTTGACTACATTGAGATGAAAAATGCAACTCTGTGGCGGTCGCCCAGCAATTGTCGCGAAGGAGTTAAGTCATTAGCGGTGAGTGAGGCGCAAGTACTATGAGGGGAGTTAGCGCGTGGTGTGGTATGACATGCGTTTTCTTATTTACTATTTGCTAGACATCCAATGAAACAATAGGTGGCGTCCGTATTCAAGCCATTAGATTCGAGACCACAACATATGCGACGCTATCCCGCGCACATATTTTAACTACTGGCCGGTAGCATGTACATATATACATCTCCATATGAACAATCCGCTAATGAAATCCAAATATCGATTATGCAAACGTACTCCAGTCCATCCAATCCAATTCCGAAGGCTGTTGAAACTGAAAGTCTTCCCATAGGGCGTCGAGCCCCACGTCCGTGTTATTGATTGCTTCGTTCAGCTGATCGTTTGACATGGTAGAGAACAGTAGGTAATCGGACGGCATGTCCCCCGCGGACATTTGCAAGTGCGTCGCGACTTGGCTGGGCGCCAGGTGCGCAGCGTTAGTGGTAGGGTTGGCATAGACGGGACCAGCATCTACGATCCCATTGTGCTCCGCCAGCGGGAGCCTTGCAGTCTCGGCGGATCGCGAGGCAAGCTTGAGGATCTGCCGAAGCTGCCTAGCGAAGAGGCAGGAGAGGCCCTTCCGCTGCACAGGCGTTGACCCTATCCTGTCCAAGACGTCGATCGTCTCTGCGATCAATGCCCGAATACTCGGTGCCAGACTCGACCCTCTGCCATCCGCGACCGTGCTCACGCGCAAGGCAAAGCATGCGGCGAAAGAGATCATAATGGCGGTGTTGTTGGGCATAGACCGAAGCTGCCCTTCCCCTTGGACGGCAACTCGTAACACGTTAAGAGCAGATGATAGACCTGCCGCTCGGAAAAAGTGTCTTGCCCCGACTGGTGCTGTACTGTGGTTGATGATGCTAGAGTACATGGATAAGCGGGTGTGAGAAGCAAGGATCTCCACATAAGGGGGCAGGGAAAACTCTGTGTGTACAGTCAATGAACGGTTCTCGCAGAGGCCAATGAAGCAACTTACGCTCTCGGGCTCCTAATTGTAGGGGCCAAGTTTGATACCACCTATCAAAAAATACGGTGATTTCGTTCTTTAAGCTACCAAAGCGCATTAGTTGTTACCGTCTGCGATAGAGCTATCAGGTATGCGTACTCATCGACAACAGTCGTCTCACTGACCCCTTTTACGTAGCTATCGCAGATTCCCCGCAACGTCGTGATTAATTTCGCCTTAGAATGAGCCCGTTAATGATTCGCTCTTCTAGGAATGGGTCTTTAGGTTCTTACCAAGTCTCGGCGGAGGACAGTCACGGAGACTATAGAGCCATCCCAACGGTCTGCAAGCTCGCAAAGATGCCATTGATCGCAATTCTCGATCAGCTGCGACATAGGTAGCATATAGCTCCTTCCTCTCGCTAGGCATACGCTAGGCGAGGAAAACGCGAGTTAGCTCAGAAGATCCGTTTCTTTTGCATGAGGTTCCTTACCCTCTCTCAAGCACAAAAAGAGATAGCCATGTTCGTTCTCTCCTCCTTAATAACCGTCTACCCATCTCTGACTCCGGGTCGATATCGGTGAAGCCGTCCACATTGAGGGCCCTTCTCGATGAAATCTGGTCAGACGAGGGGATATTGTCCCTCGAGAATGGCGCTTCCGGCGATGAGGGCAGTATTATCTTGTTTAGATATAAGTCCACGGCGATACTCAGTGCCATGGACATGTATGTGGAGGTTTCATCGTCGGCCCAATGCTCGCCAGCCGGTATCCAGGGAATATTAACCATGAATGCCAAGACAATCTCTACAGACTTATAACGCTTAGTCATGACTATGTCTGCAAGCTTCTGACGGTGTCTTGACAGTCGCTTATGCAGGGATTCCGTGGAAGGAGAGAAGAGCGCTGACGCCGCAGCTATCGATGTGAAGAGGAAGGCCGAGCGTCTTTGCACAAAATCAACAGTATGAAGGATGGGATCAATCCCCCATCTGGTATGCGCGAGATTTTCGTAGAAGCTAACTCAACTGTCAGCCTGGAAAGCAACTCAAGAAGAATGAAGGGATAGTTGTACTATGTGAATAACGTCTCGGCCTCAGTAAGTGTGAGAAGACCAAGCTCGATAGGGTCTAAGTCCGGGCCAACGTCCAGACGCGGTTGGAAACGACCAAAAAATACGGGTAAAATGCCATCATTCTCGCCTCCGAGTGCCCGCTCTCGGCTCGGAAGATACTTCGAGGGCAAGCGACCCACGGCCGTCCCGTTGTTAGAATTCCCTATTGAAGACAGTAGCTCGGACGTCCTCGCGAGCAGCTGCAGGGGGTTCTCAGCATCGTCTAGATTCAGCTGGTCATCATCTACAGTCTGAGAGACAGTACCAGCACCATGCGAATCGGTCTGCGAGGGTGGCGTCGCATGGGAGCCTGCTGATTGCTGAGGCGATGGGATGGACCCATCATGGCGGCGCCCACTTCCACTCGAGCTGGAATTCTTCTGGCTCCTCTCGGCACTGAGGAGGTCTCGGCTCCTCTCAAGCAAATACCTCAGCTCGGCAGACTGCTCGGAATTCTGGATCTGATCAGACCCGGGGTGAGTCCTCTTTAAGGCCTGTTCGATCTGGAACACTGCCTTCTCCAGCCCCGAGTGTTTGCTGGTTGCCGCGCGTTAGTGGACACAGACTAAGACGGCGGATGAGTAGCTTCAGTTACTTCTTAACTCCCTTATGCCGGCCGACGTGAAACAGAGGTGCCCTGCATTCGAGCTTGCGCTGAGTGCAACGTGAGCAGGTCGTCGAGCCCTCGGGCCGCACACACTTGACCTTCGACTTCTTGCAGTTGAAGCACGATGCCAGGCGCTCCTCATCCTTAGACTCGCTGTTAGACACCCAATGCGATACTTCCGACATGGTTATAGCATGCGACTAGGTTAAGGCGGCGAACATGGCAGCGGGGGAGCGTTTCTTCTCAAGAATGATATGACCAAACGGGCGACCATAGCAGCAACGATGCTCTGATGCTCTGATGCTCTGATGCTCTGATGCTCGAGACAGAGACGACGTCCAGTGCGTCGGTTGAAGTAACCCAAGTAGATACTGTAGGTAGAGGTTTTATTCAGACTAGATAGGTGGTAGGTACAGTGATCTTGATGGAGTTATGAACTACACCTGATACATCCATGTAGATGGATACAAGTGAACCTGAAAGAGGTACTCGCTGTAATAGGTCACGGTAGGCATGAGATGTTTGTACGTTTACGGTTGGTTTATACAGTACGTATGCCGGAATCCGTTCTAAGGAAGTGGGTCAGCGTGTTCATTGCCCCACCTCAACTATATATGGGCACTTGCCTTAGGTACTCGATATAGGTACCTACTTCAGAATACAACTAAATGCTGATGCCATAATTACAGGTTGGAGTTCGAGACAATGAACCCAACTGGACAGGCTTGGGGGATCTGTGTAATCTAAGATGTCGCTAACCACGTCTCGCATACTTCACACATAGGTTTGCAAAGCACTCAACAGTTCTTGTACAGATTAATAGGTGGTACGGTGGACGGTAGACGGTATACCAGTAAGTGCCCGACGACCTACATAACCTACCTGGGCACATGCATGCTACGGGTCAATGAGCAGCCGATGATATCCACTACCTAGGTAAGTACCTACACGCTACGCACTGCAGTACTGGGTGCACGATACATGTACAGTGCACTAATGTAAATGTAATGTAGATAGATACCTTGACGAACAATCGGAATTTTTCTACATCAGTACGGAGTAGATGCAGGCATCTGCGCACGCTGCATGTCTCTCATGTCGACCTGGGTACGGAGTACATCGGTCATGTAAGCGCGCTCTCCAACATACCTAGGTACTTATGTAACATGGGATGCATCCATGTCCCAATCAGTATTCATGGTATACGCAGTATATATGCATGTATCCTGCATGGTAAGATTCTTTCTCCTGTATGTAGCATGACCTGCTTCTGCCACGAGATCTTGTTTCTGCATGGCGTAAGGACTGCTTATGTCAGTTTCCCGATCTCCAGCTACGACAGCCACCAATGATTTACAATGCATCCTCGGGCGCTTGCATAGTCAGTACCGTACTAGAGCGTCTGGTCAGTCTCGCTGGCTGCGGGAACAGCTATCGACAAGACTTCATCATTCATCGTCTTTCTCTCGATACAGCATAGGGCCACCAGCCGTTTCCGGACGCACATGATCATCATAGCCATCATTAGTAATTTCAGCCGTCAACTGCGCTGCCTAGTTATTCCTTTGTCTACCTTACGTCTGTCCACCCTATAGGCTTAGAGTATGAGAGGGGATGTGTATGAGCTGAGTTGCTATTGACACAAGGAATGCGAAAGAAAAAAAAAGAGAGGGCCAGACGAGCAGACATGAAGTTGGCGCGCCAACGCCAAGCTAACAATGAATTCAGCGCCTGGCGTCATCCGCTAGGCAGAACCTGAGGTATGCAATCACACGGAGATAGGGTGTTCACTGGCCCCAGTTGCTGGAGCCCACGGAGTTAGGAATCGATGCTGCTGTGTAAGTGCTCTAATATATAAGACCGGGCGCAATTAGCTTGTAACAATAGGCATCGAATATATAATTTTACACAGGTCATCTTTCGGGACGCGCTTCTTGATTACCCACCGGCATCCTTTCTGTCGAAACGCTTACAAGATGCACTTAATCCTCACTGGAGCAACGGTAAGCTGCCAATGAACGGACTGTCCCACCTTCTCCGTATCCCATTCACATTAAGATGCCGCATCACGTAGCCCTAACCGAAAAGCTGTAGGGATTGGTAGGGTCTGGCGTGTTGGATGCCATGATCAAGATGAAAGACGTCACGAAGATCTCCATACTGAGTCGAAGGCCGGTACCCATGGCTGGGGACTCTAAAGACCCTCGAATCAACGTCATCATTCACAAGGACTTCACCAAATATGACTCCGCAGTCCTTGATCAACTGAAGGGTGCTCGAGGCTGCGTATGGGCCTGTAAGCGTAATCTAGTTTATCTTCAGTGGCTTCACTCTCTAGTCGGTGGATTGCTTCAGCATAGCGAGAAGCTATTCGCACACACAATGTGTAACCTGACACTCCCGATGGACGATTACTGACTTCTGACGGTATAGTGGGCATCAGCCAGACTCAAGTTGACAAGGAGTGAGTCGATTCGTAGTCGCTCATCGGTGCGACAGCTTAAGTATTGCCTATATCGCTGATTCGTGCGTAGGGAATATGTAAAGATCACGAAGGACTACGCACTAGCCGCAGGCGAGGCGTTCCAGAAAGTAGCTCACGAAAACGAGCCCTTCAATTTCATCTATGTCTCTGGCCGCGGAGCGTCAGTGGAGCCTGGTCGATTCTCACCATTATACACCCGGGTCAAAGGGGAAACAGAGGTCGCACTTGCGGAGCTGCGCAAGAAGAACCCGCTGCTCCACGCCAGCTCTGTCCGTCCAGCTGGTGTAGACGCCACGGCGCACAAGGCCATACATCAGTATATCCCCACGGCGCCGCTGTTGTACCGCACCCTCGCACCCTTCCTGCTCGCGCCTATCCGGGTTGGCATGCCCAGTATGCACAGCCCTACTCAGCCGCTTGGCCGGTTTCTCACTGAGATGGCTATGGGCAAACATGCGGTTACTCCTGGTCCTGATATCTCGATGATTGGCGAATTTCCCATTCTTGAGAATACGGCTTTCAGGCGACTTGCCGGTTTGGACTCCAAATAAAACGCAATTGTTTTTTTTTTTTCCCTCCTATCTTTCGAAAACGTATGTATAAGAACACGTTCAGGTTCACCTGCGCAGAGAAGTGATTGAGGTTTTGTACAGTATTTTTCAGACAAGCGTTTGATGCAGTAGGGAGAGCACGAGGTGCAGAACGGTAATATGTAATAAATCAATTCAAGAAACACACCGCTTCCTCATGACTTTGCCTTAAAATCCCGATCACAAACACTTCTATCTGAGCCGAGATTTCAGTTATGAGAGGTGTCAGTACTCGAATCTCCATCTGGGGTCAACGTCGCCTTTCCAATCCGTAACTTCTCCAATATCCTTCATCTCTTCCGCGATTGAGGCGCGCTGCTTGTTCTCGTTCCTCAGTATGACGGCCAGAAGTGTTACGACTATAACGTTCGCGAGTAAATAACCCAGCGCGAACGAATGCCCCAAGACGAACCGTGGCCCTGTCCGATACAACTGAGTCCCGACCACGGCACCGATATTGCCGATACTAATCTGCATAGCCGTAGCCGTTGCCCGCTTCGTCTGACCCGATACGTTGATAGTCGGCCAAGATAGGACGAGGGCCGTTGCAGGATAGATGCCTCCGGCGGCGAAGAACACACCTACGTAGCTCACGCCGGGCCGGGCCACTGGGTTCGTGTTGCCGAGTAAGATGGCGTATCCAATCGCCGCGAAAACGGCGGAACCCCCGATAAACACGGCCCGCTTGCCCAGACGCTCGGAGAGCACGGCGATCGCTACTGTTGTTCCAAATGCAAAGGCATACGGAGGCACGGTGAGCAGCTGTGCCGTTGCGGCGGAATAGCCCAAGTTGGTGATGATTGTCGGCTGGAGATCGAATGATCAGTCTACTCACGATGAAACAAAAAGGGTTATGTTTCGCAGCTACTCACGATGAAACAAAAAGGGTTATGTTTCGCAGCTACTCACAAGGAATAGGGACAGGGTGTATAGAGGGAGACTCATAGTGTGAAATCCCAGTCCGTACAGCCAGCATTTTGGGTTCCGGAGAGCCTCTCGTACAGCGGCCCAGCTAAATTCCTCTTCGTGCGTCGCGTCGCTGTCTGCCGCCAGTCGCTGATGTACCAGCTTCCGCTCATCATCACTGAGGAACTGGCTTGTATCCGGGTAATTATGTATGAAACCGTAGGAGGCCGCAGCGATAAGCACCGTCGCGATGCCCTCCTACGGACCGTGGTCAGTCACGACTCAATACTACTGGAGTGGGATTCAAAACGCACGAGTATAAAAATCCAGCGCCATCCGCTCATCCACACGACACCCTTCAGTCTTCCGATACCCTTGTGAGATTTAGTCGTGAGCTTTTCTTGCAGACTTTTTGGGGGGTTATGCTTCAAGACAACTTACATACGCAAGGGCGCCTCCAAAAGCGCCCGCCAGTGACGCCGCACTGAAGAATAGAGCCACTCGGTACTGTCGCTCTCTTCTCTTGTACCACATAGAGAAGTAGTACGTCACACCAGGGAATAAGCCGGCCTCTGCTACGCCGAGAAAAAATCGAGCGGCCAGAAATCCTGCCTGGTTTTGCACTATGCCCATCAACGTTGCGACTATTCCCTAGAAAATGATAATGTTAGTTACGACACCTTTCGGGATCGAATGATGCGTGTCTCATGCCGAGAAATCCAGGATTCTTCTAGAATCGAGGTACTTCTCCGAACCTCGTATAAGTTTCAGAGTGATCCTACATACCCATATAATAGTCAGAGTCGGGAGCCAGATTCTCGGACTCGTCCGCTTCAAAATGATGTTGCATGGAATCTACTCCCTGTCAGTTTCATCTGTGTCGGCCAGACCAGTATAGTCTCGAGCGGCATAAGTATTATTCTCTTACTTCGAATAGTACGTATCCGACAAAGTAGAGGCTGAGGCCTGTGAGATAATGATTCTGATCTATGGTACCGTCGTCTACGTCAGGACTAGCTATCAGATGTTGGCAATGGGTGACCTGCCTGTGTCGAGATCATCTAAGAGACCTTCGATTTTCGCATTGCCCACTATAGAGATGTTAAATCAGTGGTTGTGTGAAGCAATTTTTTTTGGTACGATCCTACCATTGCTACGGTCCAGAAAACTAAGTAGGTATAAGAGACTATAGCATACCACAATGTCAGTATCGACGGTATGTTGCATGTCCTTGACTTGAACCGTTTCATTTAGAATTCAACGCAGTCCTACTCACCCTACGGCTGGGAGTAGATGAGCGTCTATCTTGCGCAACAGCGATTTCTCTTTGTGCAAGAGGTTGGCCGACTCAGAATCAGGCACCTCAGGACTCTGTGAAGCAATCCCCGCCTGATCTTTATCGCTCTCCATGATGCTGGTGATTCGTTACCCAAAAGCCGAAGTCTATTCGCGTCCAGTTGGAGACGACGGCTCCAATGAAAGTAGCAAGAATATGAGTGTTGTTATATCTATCAGGGAACACAGGTTCTAGCACATGTCGAAACTTCGATCAATATCCAGTCAAACTTATCCTATGTGGGTTATCGAGAGCACGATGGCGTCAGAGAACCTAATAATCCTCTTCCGTGTAGGGAACTCGATAACGACATGCTCGAATTGGTATTATACTAGCAATCCTGGCTTGTGATTGGGTCCAGACGGAGCACGCCTTGATAACGTCGTATCACGACATTGCACGCGATGGGCACTGCTCCGCTGAATACTTGACACCATTCGACACATACATATTCATACAATTACACTGGAAAACCTGTGTGAATAAATCGACTTCTCCCTGACTCTGTTGATTATATCGGTCTACCATGACCGTCATTGGGCTTTGCGCGGTTACCGACCGTGTTACCCTCCTTAATTGGATTGGGGCTTATCTAAGATTAACCCCATAGACGAGACTACTATGCCGAAAGTGCTATTATCGTCAAGAAAGATTAAAGCTACTAGTAGGAGGAAGGTCAACACCGGGCTCTACATGTGCTTTCTGCCTCGTATACAAGGCACTTAATTTCAAAAGTGATAGCTATGGGACGTTAGTTGAAGCGCATGGGTCTCCATGAAGAGGAATTATGTACTTGTATCCATTTGAATATGTTCCCTTTCATTTCGAATGGCACTCTTGCAAACAATGGGGAGCCTCACGACTGAAGACGACGTGTAATCAAAACGGCATACTCGTTCAAAGGTCTTATCTCAATACTAGCTATCAGCAGCTGCTGCTCTAGACGGCGAACCAACTACTCGCTCCCGAGTAATAATTGCATTCCAAAATTTCTGACTATAACTATTACCCCTGGATTGTCTTTCATAGCTCTGATACATTCACTTCCGTTACTGATGTAATAATGAGGTACATTAACACTGTATCTGCTTCTCTCAACGGAGCTGCAAAAATATTAGTTAGTATCGACATTTCAGCAGTATTTCTTAGTGCCCAGAGTAGCGTTATTGTGTCTCTGCTATAAAAACCACTATTAACTTAGACGCAGCACCCCTACGGAGAGGGTAGAGGTGTCCCTCCCTCAGGCGTCAGTATAGTAATGGCTTAGCCAAGGGCTTGTCAGTTGAGACGGGCGTGCAGTACAAAGCCGCCAGCAAGTCTCAGACTAAACAAGGGCTGAGTTGCTTCAATATATGTAGGTCTCGGAGCAATAGAGAATGTCTTAGCGAAGTTCAGCGTGTACAACTCGTGGAGTGATATTGGTCTTCCCATAATATTATTAATAGAGAAGTCGTAATATATCTGGAGTCCACTCTTCATTCACGGTCCGATAAGATCATGAATAGTTGTGACTTCGACCCAGGTGAGAAAAAACATACCAATGAGCTATGCAGGCATTGTCTCACGCTTATGGCTGAAACGATAGAGTAGTATGAGGCGTGCTTCCGTATATTACTCCTGATAGCTAAGATTTGACGGAACGGCATATGAAAGCGGAATAGAGTAGTGAATTACCATCAGCATCGGAAAATCCGAGTAGACATGTCCCAAATGTTCAGCATTCTCGCTCTGAGACGTCTTGTATCAGGTGGCGACCCAAAGCCTACGCATCAAGCCTAGGGTGACCTGGCCCTTTACTTTTAGACTAGTTATTAGCTATTGATTGAAGGTTGATGAAAAAAATGAGCTGAGAAATAGTATGTCGATCCGCGGATCAGTAGCATCACAGTGAATGCAGGAAGTCTTGAACTTCTCATAGTAATACTAAGCTAAAACAAGGGTTTGGGCTGGACTGGGAGATGGAAATACCGACTCAAATGCTCGCTAAGCCAGAGTCTAGTGGTTTGGACGGACTTCTTCACCAAGAACGAAGAACTGATCGATATTAGTAAGTCTACACCTAATGAATCCTAGAACGTGTTTTCAATAAACTGTTTACTGCTTGCCCGTTATTAACACCACCTCTTCTCTATTAAATCTCCTTTTATGGAATTGCATGTGTTCATCTGCGTACCTCTCCATTTACGTCCTTTGCTTTGATAGAGAGGCGTTCATTTGATGTCCACCCTCTGCTTAGCACCTCCAACAGCTCGGGCCAGGAGGTGCCTGTTGCCACTTCTTCATCGATCTAGACTGTTACTATACCTCATAACAACGACAGCACATCTGGTGAATAGTAGCAGGTGCACTGTATGCGTGTATGCCGACCTCCGCGTTATTTAGTGCCCTCCATGGCGAGGCACAAGCACTGGTCCTAAAATCGCTTGTTGTCATATGATTCGAAACATGAATAGAATACTAACGTGGCATATAATACAGGACTTATACTAAAATGGTATAAATGACTTAAAAACGGGTTAATTAGCCGGAGAAAAGGGCTTAGCTAGTAAAAGTAATATAAAAAAAGGTTAAAAATAATTAATTATATAAAAAATAAAATTTAAACAAGCGATTTTTTTTTATTAATTTTATAATATAATATTTTATTTTATTAAAATTATTAAGTTTTTTATTTATTATATATAAATATAAATTAAATAAAAGTTTTAAAAAATAAAAAATAATTTATTTTTTAAATATTAATTTTTAATTATAAAATTATTTTTGTAAAATATATTTTATTAATATTTTTAATAAAGTTTTTTATTTATTTATATAAAATTATAATTAATTATAAAAGAATTAAAATAAAAAATATTAATAATATAAATTAAAAATCTTTATAATTTATATTAATAATTTATATTATATTTAAAATATTGAAAAAAAATATATTAAACTTTTAATAAATTAATTAAATAAAATCTTTTTTTAAAAATAATAATAATAATATATTATATTATTATAATATTATTTTTAATTAATAAATAAATATAAAAATGATTTTATAAATTATTTTTAAAAATATAAAATAAAATAATTCTTTTTTAAAATTAAAAAATAATAATAATAATAATAATAATTATAAAATATAAAAAAGTTATTAAATTATTAATAATTTAATAAATTATAAAATAATTAATAATTATTATAAATTAAATTTAAAAAAGAATAATTATAAAAGATTTCTAAAAAAAGAAATGAAAATATATTATTTAAATTTTTTTATTTCTTTTATTTTGAATATTTTATAAAAAGAATTATTTTATAAAACTATTTAAAATATTTTTTAAAATTATTAATTAATATAGTTTTATTTAATAAACTATTATTATATTAAAAAGAAATATATATTTAATAAAATATAATAAAAAATAATATTCTTTTATTTTTTAATATATTTGTTTTAAATATAATATATATATTTTTTAATTTAAAATTAAATTTATAATTATTTTTTAATAAAATTAAAATTATTAAATAATTAAATAGTTTAAATAAATTTTTTAATATATAATTATATATTATTTTATTTTATAAATTTAAAAAATAATAAAAATATCTTTAAAAGAATATATATTATAAAAAAACCTATAGAATTAAAAGAAAATTATATTTAAAGATTTTAAATAGAATTATAAAAAATGAAATTTAAAAATTTAAAAATATATTTTTGTAATATAAAATTTATATTAAAAATATTAATAATTATAAAAAATATTATATTAATTATTAATCTATTTAGAAATTATTAAAGAAATTAAAATACAAAATAATTAATTCAATTATAATATTATTTAAATTTAAATATATAATATTTTATAATATTTTTAATAATTAAATTAAAAATGAAATTTTAAATATTTAATAAAGAAATAAAAAAATTAATAGATTATATTAAATAATTTAAAACTAAAAAAAAATAAAATTAATATTTATAAAAAATAATTTATAAAATATTAATAATAATATAATTATAAATATTCTTTAAAAAAAACTTGAAAAAATTAATTAAAATTTTTTAAAAAAATATTATATATTAATTTAAAAATAAATACTATTTAAAAAAACTTTATTTATTAAAAGTTTTTTAATATTTTAAAATTTTAAAATAAATATATAATCTTATATTAATTATAAATAAAGATTTTTAATATTAAATTTATTATTAATTATATAAATTAAATATAACTTTTAAAAATAATAAATTAAAAATTATTTTAATATTTATAGAATTTTTTATAAAATATTAATATAATATAATTAATAATATTGAATTTTTATTTTTGAAATTTTAAAATAATTATATATATAATAAAATATAAATTTAAAAGCAATAATTATATTATATTTATTTTTATATTTATTAAAAAATTATATTAAATTATAATTAATTTTAAAACTATAAAACATTTATTTTTTTATATATAATTAACATAATAATATATTTAAAAAAATAAAATAAATAATTATTATTTATTAATATAAAATTAATTTATAAATAAATATTAAATATTTTATTTTTTAAAATTAATAAAAATATTAATAATAAAAATAAAAAAAGTTTAAATTTTATTATTATTATTTAAATAATAATTCTTTAAAAAATTATTTTAAGAAAGTATATATATAAAATAAAAAAATAAATATTTTATTTTAATCTTTTTAATTTTTAATAATTTAATAAAATAAAAGGTTTTAATAATATATTTAATATTAATTTTAAAATAAAATTTATTAAAGATTTGAACTTTTTAATTTATAAAAATTATATTATTTTATATTTATTTTTAAATTATTTCTTTTATAAAATATATTAAATTAAAGAATAATATTATTAAAATAATTAATATAAATATTTAATTTAATTTTGTAATTAATAATTATATTAAAAAATATTAAATTTTATAAAAATTATAAATTTAAAATAATAAAAATTTAATAATATTAATAATAAATTATTTATTTATATTATAAAAAAATATATATAATATTTTTATTATTATTTAAAATAAATTTTATAATTTAAATTTAAATAATCTTTTATAATTAAAATAAATATTTAATAATTAATATAATTTTTAAAAAATATAAAATAATAATATTTATTATAAAATAAAATAAAATAAAATATTAATTTAAAAAATAAATAGAATTTTCTATAATTTAAAAAGTTATATTAATAATAATATTAAATTTTATTTTATATATTTAAAAAAAGATTATTAAAGATTTTTAAAAAATAATAAAAATTAAAAGATTTATATAAAAACTTTTAAAGTTATAATTATTTTTAATTTTTAATTTAATAGATTTTTCTTTTAAAAAATAAAATAAAGATTTTAAATAATTAATTAATTAATATTTTTATTATTATAATAAACTTATATATTTATTTTAATATTTAAATATTTAAGATTTTTATAAATAATTTAAATAAATATATAAAAAAACTTATAATTAAAATTAATTTAAAATTTAAAATATTATTTTAATAAAATAAAATCTCTAATAATATTTATTTAAAATTTATTAATAAAATTAAAAATATTAAATTAATATTAAAAAACTTAATAAAAAATTTTATTAAAATAAAAAATGAAAAGATTTATTAAAAATAAATTTATTTTTTAATTAAAATATTTTTATAAAAATTAAAAAGATTTATAAAGAAATAATTTTTTATATTATTTAATAGATTTAAATATAAAAGATTAAAAAAAATTAAAAGAAATTTAATTAATTAATTTAATTACTAAATTAAATAAAATAATTTATATAATATAAACTTTTTTTATAATTATGATAAATTTATTAAAAAAATTTTTATATATAATATTACTAAAAATAAACTTAATATTGTTACGAAGTAGACCAGAAAGGCGGCCAGCTGGGCAGACCAAGACTAAGGAAGAATGCCATACGCCAAGGATTTGGAGACATGGCACGGGCCAGAAGATAGGAAGTCACGTGATTAAATCACGTGATGGATAGGAGGATAGGAGAGCTATCCTACGATCCAGGAGGATAGGAGGATAGGGGAGCTATCCTACGATCCAGGAGGATAGGAGGATAGGAGAGCTATCCTCCGATCCAGGACAACAGGGGGAATGAGGGTTCTCTATATAAGTCTGTTATTTTCTAGCCACTCGTTTAGTTTAGTTCCTCAGCTATCAATCTCACCTCAATTTCTATTGACGACTACTACTCTATTGCGACTAGACTAGTGGTGGGAGTACCAGCAAACCTCCCTTACGGACCACCTGCTGTTAGTCTTATTGTTACCTGCAAATCAAGAACCCCCGCGTACGTCTTATATATCTTTCGATATATAAGAGGTCCGTAACAATTTATTTAATTTATTAATTTTTATTTATATTTTTAAATAATTAAAAGAAATTAATATTAAAATATTTAAAAAAAACTAAATAATTTATTTTTATATTAAAAAGTCAACGTTATAAAAATAATTAAAATTTTATTATAAAAATATTGAAATAAATAATATAAAAATAATAATAAAATTATATATATATATATATATTTAATTATAATAATTTTATAATTAATTAAAATAATATAAATAATTTAAAAAATAAATTAATTAATTAAAATTTTTTTATTTAATAAAAATAATATAAAAGAATTAAAAATAATTAATTATATAAAAAATCAAAACTAAATAAATAATTTTCTTTATTAATTTTATAATATAATGTTTTATTTTATTAAAATTATTAAGTTCTCTATTTATTATATATAAATATAAACTAAATAAAAGATTTAAAAAATATAAAATAGTTTATCTTTTAAATACTGACCCTTAACTATAGGGCCACCCCTATGGGGAACACTTCAGTACGTGGTTATTTTATTAATTGGAATCCTTTTTGCGACGTCGGGTTACAATGCTTTGATAAACTGGGTATATCGCTTTCTCCCATTGGCTGCGTTGGATGAGATGAGTATGCCTCGCTATTGTATGCTCAAAGCTCAGAGTGATAGCAATCAACTCTCTCGACACACTATAGGTGTCAGATTTGAGTCAATTGCATGAAGTCTGGTCAGAATTGTCTGTATTGTTTTTTCTGAGGCGCCTCTTTCTTCTGGCTCCCTCTTTTAACCTGTGGGCGGTAGGGCTCATCGTACCACCATGATACGTTGTGATGGCGTGACTCTACGGAGGCAATCGTTATATCCAACAATAGGCGAAGTAAGTTGTGAGGTGGTGCGCGTTGAGTTCGTATTTCGTGCTTAAACTATGGATGATAGCATTACGTAGGAACGGGGTGCTCGTGGTCTTTCTTAATCACCCCTAAGTTCATGTTCGCGGCAGTAAACAAGTAGCCGGGTAAAATGCGTCCGGATCTTTTGGCCTTATTCACATGGTACTGAGAGAACTTATTGAGAGCCGCTGAACGATGTCTCACTGAAAACGAACTGAACCGGGCGAATCGTACATGAAACTACTAAGTACGTACGCAGAAGCGGAAAGAGAGTTTTAGTAGGGCACTGGAAATGTCATCGCAGTGATATGGTATGCGTGAGAAATAGAGCATAAATCAAGACTTTTCTTAATCTAATCTTAAGATCGGACCCCTCTTCGTGAATCTGGGGTCCACTGCAACAAACGCATCGTGACTGAACATTTATAATCCTGCGTGTCAACAAATCTAGAACGAAGATGATGTAGTGCGTGCAGATGGACGGATATTGTAGTATACCGCTTGCTCTATTCTATGCCATCGCCCGTATCTTCACATGGGACAGCCTAAAAATGTAACTGCGCTCAGACCGACCCAGAGTTGGCGTGGATGACCAAGTCTTACATAGCTTCTAAGGCTGCATATTCCAAATTGAGGTTATATTGTGCTCCTTGTCTTCCCCCAATCTACTTCATATCAATGAGGGGCTTTAAGAGGGAGGTGATTGGCACAAGCTCGCGTGTTACTACGCGTTCCCCCCCTCGCAGGCGACCATTGAGATACTCGGCTGAATTCACTCGCCCCCTCTACGCCATTTACCTTTCCTTTCGACCCCAAATTTGACTATCGGGGAAGATCCAGTTCCTCGGAGAACAGTAACAGTTACGATATGGGACCCTGACTAAACCGTATGTCATAATCTGTTAAGCAAGGGGACTGCAAGGGCGATGAGGCTCTACTAATGTCTATTTCAACGGTAGACTGCCGCAACTTGTTGAAGATCATCTCGACGGATAACTTCGTCCTTCCGAACTGGTTACCTTGCCGATCGTGTAGATCGCCCTTCGCTCTCTTTGGTACTAGACGCATTGTCAGACTTCCCATCTCATTTATTTTGTGCTTAACAACATGTTGGGCTATCACGGTCTCCTTATGATCTTCGGATGGCGCCTCGTACTTGGTGGCTTGCTGGGAACGGGGCATGGCGCAGCGCCCAGCGGCCCCTTCGAGCTCTATGCTTATGGAGGCGGCGTTAGTGGTGCTCAGGTCTTCTACTCCAAGGGTAAGCCACAAACGACAGAGGATCGTCGTTGGAGATAGATCTATCATTGACAATGGGTGTCTGAAAGGCGCGGCGTTCGTCGGCAACCAGACGCAGATGGATGACGCAGATGCTGCCAGCGTCGTATGTAAGTCAGACTAGCCCTCGACTGTCCCAACAACCTCGTGTGCTTATACATACGTGCAGTCACCGCGGGGCCCAACAACACCTTCGTCGGGAACCCGGACATGACATCGAGCCGAGGGATTCCCTCGTGGGCCAACAAGGCGTTCTTCATCCCGTCCGCGACGTCATCGTCGCACGACGTCGGGTTCACGAGCGAGACCTCGGAGCCGGACACGGACGCGGACGTAGACACGTCGGGTTTCATATTCTACGGTGCGACGGCACTGCACCTGAACGCGGACAATACCCTGCACGGCTTATGGTACGTGCTCCCGACACGTTCTCCGCGAGTATGGTCTCTGCATTGGAACGCAACAGGCGATAGGAGTGACGGCCATCTGTCTGTCACGTTGAGGAACGTAGCGCCCGCCCAGCCCTTTTAACTTGGCCTGGGAAGAGTTGGGGCGTGAGTTCAAGTACTTTAATAGTGCGTTGGGTACGCGATGTAGTCTGTTGGCGACGTACGTGTTTAGTATTATTATTGCTACCATTCAATAATAGTATTGTTGAAAAGGGAGAGGAGAACTTAAGTGTTATGGGATCATTGCAGGCGGATCGCGAGTCTGTATCGATACTAGTATGTAAATCTACAACGAACTGTACATGCTGCAAGCTTCCGAGCTTATAAAATTGAGCTAGAGTCCACTGGTCAAGGTACCTATCTGCATGTGGCTACGAGGTATGTATCTCTACAGATGTATGCAGCAGGCTAGGTACATGCAATAAAAATGTGGTAAGCCTGCACAAGAATCCCCCTCTCTAGTAGTAAGTAGTGGGAATCCGGTAACGGCCACATGGACTCGCGCCGCCAAAACGAGACAAGGGCGCGCGCACGCCAACTAGGTACAGAAAAGACGGAGACGGAGAAACAAAATAGTTGAGAGTTTAATTCCCGTTCGACTTTGATGAACTGTTTAGTGCATGTAGTCTTGCTTGGTTTATATTCTCTGCTTTATTAGATTTTGTTACATCAAGGCTGGATCCCTAAATAACTTAGGCATCGTCAAGTCCGCTCCGTTATCCGCTTTCACATCCATTTGTGTCTGCCTCTAATAGACACCTACACACCATGGCGCCTGCTCCTTGCCAAGTTCGGCATGCCCGCCGGGAAGGTACTTGCACTTGTCCTCGTATCTACCCCCCTTGTTAGGGACATATTAGTGTAACAGTACTGATATCACTGGCTTGGTGTAGATATACCATCCATCCTGCAGATGATTCGCGAGTTAGCCGACTATGAGCATGAGCTGGACGCTGTTGAGGCTACCGAGGCTTCGCTCGACGCTACCATAGCATTTGCGCCTGACGGCGTCGAGTCTACTACAACTGCCCCCAATACCGAGCCTATAACAGCTACCCGCCCGTCGCGTTGTCTCGTACTCTTCAACGAGAAAGGAGAGCCATCAGGAATGGCGCTGTACTTCTACAACTACAGTACTTGGCGCGCCAAGGCCGGTATCTACCGTAGGTGATCTAAGATCCTTCCCCTGAACAAGCGACGCTGATACCGAAAAACTTCCAGTCGAAGACTTATTTGTGCGTGCGAGCGAGAGGAAGAAGGGGTACGGTAAGAGGCTGCTTGTTGAGCTGGCCAAAGAGGTTGTGAGCATGGACGGCGGTAGACTCGACTGGAGCGTCCTCAAGTGGAACGAGCCGAGCATCAAATTCTATGAATCGATTGGCGCCAATGCTATGAATGAGTGGGTTGGCATGCGTGTCGATCGTGAGGGTTTGACTAAATTGGCTTCCCTGTTAGACTAGAGATGAGATAGAACTGAAGAATTGACCGAGGGTTGCAGCGGATATCCAGGAGTTGATAACTTATTGAAGAGGGCGGGGTGGCGTTCTCAGGTCATGTATGCGAGCAAACATAAAACCCCTTTACTGACTTTCATCTATTGGATGATGCGTCTGCTTTTGATACAACGGTTCCGTCACTTGCGATGCCTTGGAAGAATGGAAGATCTCTAGAGGACGGCGCCGAAATTATTCGCTCGTGGCTGCCCCAAGTCACCGATACCTTCTGCTTGCCAGGGTTCTTTCGAACAAGAGGCGACATGGTCCAGATGCGGCCGTAGATGCGCTGGAGCCTTCGCGGACTGATGACCTGAACACCGATGGGCCTACCATGGCCTCGAGGATCTTGGTCCTCCTTTCCGGTGAGACTCTTCTGCTGGCGGCTGTTTCCCCTCTCTATGACACGTGCGGGTTTTAAAGCATACTGAGCCCAATCCCACTGTTCGCTTACCGAGTCGAGACTACCGTTGTGGATGGATTGAGCGACAGCTCTTCTCGGGGGGATTTTCAACTCGTTGGCGCTCACTTCGCCCTGTACTAGGGAAGCGAGGTGGTCCCATTCCCCCTGAGGCAATGGAGGTAGGAGCTGCTTGAGGACGCTGGCCCAATGTTTTTTAAGCTTGTTGCGAACTAGTTTGGGGCGAAAGGGCCTGCCGAAGCAGTTCCTACCGCTGGTGATGTGCTTGGTGTCGAGGACGCGGCGCATGTTCTGGGGCCAGCCACGAGCCTGCTGGGAGACTTGGGACCGGGCCAGGGCGGAGATCATGTCGAGAGACCAGTTCTCGAGCCAGTCGGGCTTGTGGGGGGCGGCATTTGCGGCACCGGGCGTGTGGTCGTTAGAGGGCAGAGAAGCGTGGACATTGCCAACGCGAGATTGTTCCAACTCGGCGGTGTCGGCGGGAGGCGGCTTGCTCAGCTGAGCGGCGGCAAGGATGCGTCTTCGCTTGCCGACACGGCCAGTGGCCATAAAGCAGAGGTGCTCGAGCCGCTTGATATTGCCGGCATTGGCAGAGCGTAGGTACCGGAGAGAGGAATGTGCCTGGGCGACGTAGGCCGTTGGCGGGTTCTTATGGCGACAATCGCGGAAGCGCTGCCGGATGCGCGAGGCGATCCATGGCCGGCAGAGGGCTGGGAGGTAGGTGGCTTCGCGGAGGAGATGGCGGTAGAGATGTAGAGGAGTTTGTGGATGGGGAATCTGGAGCGGCATCACGAGCTCATGGTAAACATGTTGGTATGTACAGGCGCCTTGCTGGCCTGCATAGCATTGTAGCTCGCATAATGGGAATTTAAATGGGGCGCCTTTATCAATGCTCTCTATCGACCGAGAGTGGGTCTGCACGCATGCACAATAGAGTGGTAGCTACCTATTAGGTACCTAGAGTATTCTCAAGATTGTACATGTATACCATGTTTTTGGTATGTAGATAGAGCCACCGTACACCCGGGCAGGTAGGTTAGGTAAATCAACTTTGCAGGGTCCGCGTACCCATGCGCCCACGCGCCCATGCACCCACTGGTTCTTCCTTCTGAAGCGCCTATGTACCTAAGGTAGGTAGGGTTATCGCGTCTTCCCCCCGATCTTGACAATCTTTTGTGCCCCTGGAGGTAGTCGGCAGGCATAGGTCACAAGCCATGAGGTGCATACGCGCGCTACTGACATAGCAGTTTCTTCACCTTCCCGTCAGCTTAATGGGTGGGTAAGTATCTACCTAACTTAAGGTCGGTAGGTAAAGTAAGTAAGTCGCACACCTAGATCTGAATTTGGATTCTGCACCTACCTTTCTTTTTTTTGCAATTTCCTGCGACCCGAAACCAAGACCGAGACAACCGTGAAGCCGAGCGCGTCCGTCTACGCGCCGCCCACACGAAAGTGACACGTCCTTACCCTGGCCTATACTATTCCCAATGCTCGATGTTTAATTGAATCTCGTGTGCCAAGATTTTACAAGATTGGGTCTGGTGTTTTCGTCGCCGAGCAAGCAGAGCCTGTGCATCGGCAGCTGAATACCTATTCGAGCCATTACCTATCTACCATTTGCCCTTTCCATTTGTCGGCTGCCAGCGCTCTCACGTCGTCGTCGCCGGCGGTCGCCTCATTACCCCAGACCTCACACATATACGTCCATTATCTCATACATACTTACTTTTACCACTTGCCTGCCTGCTAATACTCTCTCTTACCTACCGATACCTACCACCCAACCTGAGCTCTTGGCCTACTACGCTGACCATATTCCCTCTTCGCACATCCATCCCTCGTCATACAGACAGACCTCCCTATCTAACTACCGGAGCTGCACAGTCCTACCACCCCCCCCCAAGACATTGAGGTTGCTCTTCTCGTGCATATTTACAATGTGCTAGGCTAGCGGACTTTCGCTTTCACTTCTACTGCGTGACCCCCAATTGCCATTCATCTTAGCATTGTCACTACAATCCATTACCGCCATTATCTCCATGATCTCCGCGATCACCATTATCCATGTAGCAAGCAAACTCGGTTATCTTCTTTCTATAAACGCCCATTCACCCATTTCTAGGTAAGCACTGCTACCCCATTACGTGATGTGTCTCTACCTACATTTATACCTTCTTGCCCATCGACCCTATATATGTGTTGTTGTCTCCCTGACCTTGTCTTTTGGCTAGTAATCGCCTGTGATTCTGCCTGCGTGTGTGTGCGCTGCCTATGTCACTGCACCACCGCTCTCCATCTGAATATCGTTTCGAGTCGGTTGCCCGCCTGTCTTATGCGCCCCCAGGCTCATCACCTCGCGGCCTCGATCTAGTACCTCGCTCTCGGACTTGAGAGTCCAGGCTTCTACAAGGACGGCAACGACCACTACTACTACTACTGCGATTGGTACCGCTGCTATAACTCCTCCAGTAACAGCATATCATATCCTCTGCGAATGCCATTCCCAACGTAACGGCAGGTTGCAAGTCTCAGTCGCATTCGACTCGAAAATCCTTTCGTATAACCTTGTTGTCGGCGCCCTCGCCTTCTTTTTGCCTCCATTGGGTGACTTCTTGAGCGACATTACGTACCTTCATGGGCTCGACTCTCGTCACCGCCCGTCAGCAGCAGCAAACTGCTAACCCCGACTCGACAACTATTGCGGGGGCCACCATTGCGCCTTCGTCCTCATCTCGCCCACCCTCCTCGAGTACCCACCAGAGATCTTTCACTTCAGTGCCTCCACCAAACCTTGCTACAGCTGGCCGAGGCAGCAGCTTCGATGCCACCGGAAGAGATCTAACCATGTCCCAACCACAGTCGCAACCCTCTTCGCAGCAGTCCTTCACCATGAGCCAGCCGCAGTCGCAGCCCCAGTTTTCTCGGCACCAACTGCCTGATCATCCAAGGGGGAATAACCGGGATCCTCCGCGCATTATTTACTCGGTCAGTCGCATTCTCGTTTATGTCTCCCCGGTTTTCCCTGCTCAGCGCATTAACCCGTTCTTACTAGGCTGTTTATTCTGGTGTTGATGTATACGAGATGGAGGTTAATGGTGTAGCCGTTATGCGCCGCCGCAATGATAGCTGGCTTAATGCGACACAGATATTAAAGGTGGCCCGGATAGACAAAGGGAAGCGTACCAAGATCCTGGAAAAAGAGATTCAGACCGGCGAACATGAAAAAGTTCAGGGCGGCTACGGGAAATACCAGGGTACATGGATACGCTTCGAACGAGGCGTTGAAGTGTGCAAACAATATCACGTTGAGGAGCTCCTGCGTCCGTTACTGACCTACGATATGGGCCAAGATGGTGGCATTGCTGGTCGAGGCGACTTGAATACCCCGACAAAAGAGCAGGCTATGGCCGCTCAGCGGAAACGCATGTACAGTGCCGGCAACGATGGGCGCTCAAACGGCTTGTCAGGAACCTTTTTCAAAAATATATCAAGCACGGCATCCAACGCAGTCGCTGCTATTAGCAAGGCACGATTCGATTCGCCGGGACCTAGGAGCCGCAACGGGCCAACGGGACCTACAAGACCGCCGGGCTTCAGTCGTCAATCCTCGTCGCAGAATGTAGACGATTTCCCGGGCAACTCGCAGCAAAGCTTTGCTTCCGACTACGGGCAAAGTATGGACCCGGCCTATTCAACACAAAGCACGCAGGCATTACCGGGTGATGAACCACCACGCAAACGCCAGCGGATAGTTACACCGTCTGAAAGCTTCGGATATGCTTCGCAATCCATGGAAATATACGCCAACAATTATCCGGGATCACCCACGGAGCCAAATGAATCTTTTGTCTACTCTCAAGCTGGCATACACATACACACACATGATCCTGACGCGAACTTCCTCCCGCCTTTACCATTCGATCTCTCCCCGGAGGCTGAGCGCAAGCGTAGTTTACTGATGAGCTTGTTCATGGATAAAGGGACCAATGATGTAGATTATGTACCGATCGAGGCCCTCCAGTCATTGAGCCCCGTTGATCTTGATTCGCCGATTGACGCCTCAAGCAATACCGCCTTGCATTGGGCCGCCACGCTAGCCCGTATGCCCCTACTCCGTGCTTTGATATCAACAGGTGCAAACCCCTGCAGAGTTAATGCCTCTGGCGAAACAGCTTTGATGCGAGCTTCGGCGGTCACTAACAACTCGGAACAAGTATCCTTTCCAGAACTGCTTGATGTCTTAGGCAATACCATCGACATTCGGGATAAGCGGGGACGTACTGTCTTGCACCACATCGCTTTGTCGAGTGCTGTCAAGGGCCGTAGCCACTCTAGTAGATATTATCTGGAGAGCCTTCTCGAATGGGTGGTTAGGCATGGGAGCGCTCCGAGCAGCCAAACTACAGTTGCAAATGGTACAGTTGGAGCTCCACAGAAAATGAGTATTGGACGATTTATGAGCGAGATTGTCAATGCACAAGATAAGTCGGGCGATACGGCCCTTGGCATCGCCTCGCGGGTGGGTAATAGGAGCATCATCTCACAATTGCTGGAAGTTGGAGCTGATCCAAACATTGCTAACGCGGCTGGATTGCGACCATCCGACTTTGGCGTCGGTGGCGAGGGTGGCGAGAATGGCGTGAACGGTGTCAACGGTGTCAACGGTGTTAACGGCGATGCCGCAGAGAGCGGTATCACAAAGGTTGTCGGAAGCAGTAACATGAGCCGCGAAAGCAGCGACGATATCATTACTTGTGAGTATTATGTGATCAGGCCGAATCAATGCGTACTAACATTCACCAGCTATTACACACCTACTCAACGAAACGTCGAACAGTTTTCAAGCAGAAGTGAAGAAGAAACAGACAGATCTTGATTCACTGCATGCTACGTTACGATCTACATCTACACAACTTAACGATGCTCGGAGGACTCTCGACTCATTACAGATAGCGGCGCGATCTCAATTGCTCACTCGGCAGAAAGTACTGAATTTGACACGTGGCCGGGAGGAAGAACAGAAACGTCTCACTAAGATCGAGCAAAGCCAAGGGTCCCTTGACGAGAGTAGTATATCCTGGGAGGCAGACCTCCAATCCCTCCCAGAGCTCGGTAGCCATGGAGAGCGGAGGGACGATGGATCCATACCCAGTGCCACGGTCTTGCGGGCTCGGATACAGGCCCTCAGGAACCGTACGGAGCTGACGAGAACGGGTGTGGCATCGCTCAAAAGTCGCAGCAAAGACATTGAAATCAAGTACCGTAAGGTCGTGGCCTTGTGCACGGGAATATTGGAAGACGAGGTGGACACGGTCTTAGATGGTCTTGTGCGGGCCGTCGAGAGCGAAAAAGGTGAATTGGAAGTCGGCCGTGTTAGGAGATTCTTGGGTGGCGTTGACACATTGGCATAACCAAGGAAACGAGTTGCATTTGATTCCTTCTCTCTAGGCCGAATAGATTACCTAGAGCAGGGCTACCACTACACATCTTCTGGGATCAGTGGAAGGAGGCGTTTGGATGGATATATATGGCTCGGAGGCATTTATTCACAGGCACAGGCATTATTTGGTCGATTCATGTTGTACTCGATTTGCTTTTTTGTGCTGGAGTATCAGGTCAGGCCAGGGCAGGCTGGGCATTATCATTATACCAGACAGATCATTTCACATCGAATGATCAATCGGACCTCGTGTCGATTGCATTTAGTTGGGGCGGACGGGCTACCTATGTACCTCATCACTTTTAAATCTGAGTATATAAGTACTTTTACCTACCGACTTTTACAGAGATTGCGTGTCATGCAGGACTAAGGATACTAGAGAAACACTAGAATGAGATGCACTTTGTTCGCGGCTGTATCTTCCTCGTAATCAGGCTGTCTGCTTTGCTGTAGTGGTGTAGATATTTTTAATCCACGTATTGTTTGGCACGGCGGGGTTCACATTCTTTATGGGTATCATTGTGTAGGCGGGTGCTTATATATATTATACGCACACTCATCAATCCAACTCGGTATGTTCCTCAGAGCGAGCATCCATATCCATGCATTCGTTTCGTATATCATCCGAACCCCAGCACCCCTATTACCTCCCGGTCTTATTCTTTTCAGCCAGTGAGAATAAGGTAGATAGGTATACTACTCATTAGGCACGCAGCGAAGCGCGCCGTACAGTAAGCAAAGGAATATAGTATCATCATGCGATAACCTGTAAGTTCGCCAGCCGCAAAGCATTCTCGCCCCAGTTCCGGCCCTGCGCCCTGAGAATCAAATTACGCAGGAACGTGTCAATTGCAATGAAGGAGGCATCTATGTCATCGTCTCCTCCTCTTCGTTCTCCCCGCGGCGCAAAGACTTTCATCCGGTTCTCGGATAGCGCGAAGGCGTCGCATACGACGCGGAGCACGCGCACGCCGGGATGCGTCACGTCGAGAGCTAGGTGGTGGTCTAGGTAGTGCGATAGCGCGTTTGTGAAGGGCTGGGCGAAAGTTTCTGCCCCGTTGTCCTTGGCGGTGTCGTCGTCTTCTGCGTCCGAGTCGGATTGCCGCGGGCTTTGTAGCCACCCCCACCCCTCTTCGTCTTTCCCGCCTCCTAACTTCCGGCGTCGCAGTCTCTCTTTCTCCCGGTCTGTTGCATCCGCAGGGCGTTTTCTACGCCCTAACCCGCTCTCTTTGCCCTTGGCAGCATCTGTGGTAAGTCTCTCGCCGACCCGCAGGAAGCGACGGACTTCTTCCGACGGCACCACGACGTCGATGGTCTTTAATCCTAGTACTACTGGCTTTGGGGGGCCATTGGTCTTTTGCTGTTCATCCGGTGCTAGGTTCGCTCCTCGCGCATCCGCCGCTGTTGGTGAAGGTTCGAGGTGAAAGCCGAGTGTCAACGCGACATCTTTGTTGAGCGCCTTGCCCGCGCCGACCCCGGTTTCTCGTATCCAGCACTCCCAGCTGCGGATGAGCGTCCGCGTTCCAAGGCATAGGGGGCTGATGCGGCAGTCAAAGGTGCTCGAGAGGAAGTCCGTCAGGACGGACTTGAGCGGGGCGGGCATGCGCGTTAGGAGTAAAGGAAAGCGTGCGAAGGCGTCGTTGGTGTGACGATCTTCGTCTTGTGTATGCTCCCCTCTACTTTCAGTTTCATTACGGCGACCGGCGTCGTTTTGTGTCCATGAGGGAGGGTAATATGGTCTCGGGGATCCATCTTCATCCTCATGCTGAATGCCGTCCCTGGTTTGTTCTCCATTCAAGTCATCGAGTGACGGTAGCATCAGGGCACTAAAGGTCGCCTTCTCGTACTCTAGCTCTAGGCAGAGGAGATGCCGCGCATGCTCTGCTCGTGTTCCTCTCCCCTTGCTCTTACCCTTACCCTTCTCCCTGCCCCTTTCTCTTCCCCTCCCCGCTCGTATGTCACGGCGGTGCAAGCTCGCATTTTCGCTCTGCATTCCCCTTTCTGCATCTGCTAGTGTAGGAAGTATAGCTTCCAGACTGCATTCCCGCCACTCGACCCTCTCCAACAGACCCAGGCGACCGAGCGTGGCATCGCTCTCGAGGCCCACCTGCACGCCGCGCACCACGTCGCCCACGAGGGTGTCGCGCAGACGTCGTGAGAGCGTCTCCAGGCCTGCCGGCGTGATGGAGTTTTGGCCTATGTATAGTGGGGAGACCCGGAAGGTAGAGAATGTAGTGTTGAAGAACTTGAAGTCTGCTGGCTCGGCATTTCTCCGACGTGTCTCAGGATCCGAGTCTGAGCCCGAGTTTTGATCTTGATCTGAGTGATTCGAGACTTCACCATTTCTGTCGTCGCCATCATCATCCTCAACGGCGGGTTCAGGATCGGGACTGTGTCGTGGTGCTTCTGCTGTCGCAGGTCGTCCCCGTTTTCTAGGGGGCATTGGGCCGTGTGCTATGTTGTGTACACTTGGAGTGCCTTTATCATAGGCTAGCCCGCTTTTAGATGTAAATTCTAGAAGCGGGCGGCGCGAGTTGATATCGAGGTAGACAAGGACTGGCTGCTTTTGCGCGCGACAGATGGCGAGGGGATGATGAATAAGACGCGTCTACTTGCGGCCAGGGGCGGGGTTCCGATCTGATTACAACCGAGAATCGTCTTGCCAAAACAAATTATGCGTCATTTCAGGGGAATTATCAGGTGCCGGCCGTTTGGGCTTCTGAGAGCCAGGGTAGTGGGAAGATAATGAGTTCAAAAGTAGTAGTATTGATGATGATGATGATGTTATAATTCTATTAGTACGCAGTGAATTGGCACTTCAATGTTGTTATTAGGTACATGTACTTTCTGTACATATATATACGAGTAGGTACTTAAAAAGAACGAAAAACTGCAAAGCCAGTGTACCTTTAGGTAAGTATATAAATGGTATCTACGGCTCCTCAAATGTACTGCTGCGCATGAACAGCAAAGTAACTACTAGTGGGGCTATCTTAAGTGCCTTAGCTCCCGTGCATCGTCTTAGCGGGGTCATCAACGCCGCCATCTTTAAACTCCTACCGCCATGCAAGAAGAGTGTATGGAAAGAGCGACTGCACCTACGCATAGTTTGGTCTGTATATATTACTCCACGGTGGATATATCGATAGCAATTCGAAATGGTGCCTTTTGTACCTCACTATCTCGCTGTTCAGTAGGTATATATATATAGCACTTTTTCTAGATTCCTCGGGACCTAGATTTGTTTAAGAAGAGAAATGACATCATCCTCACACACGATGCCTACTTTGACAACAACTACTGGCACCATGTCACACACCAACAAGGACGATACAGATGATTCGTATTCAGATATCTCCCACACAGATTCATCCGAGGCAGCGCCACAGTTCCCCCGCTTCGGCGACCTGCCGCCGGAGCTCCGTCACCAAATCTGGCGCTTCGCCGTGCCGTCGCCCGGCATCAATTTCTTCAACGTACATTGCTTCCCCAATGACCACGAGGGCTGCAACCGCAGCACTTCCCCGCCCTGGGCATACCTCGACCTCCGCCGTCTGGACATCGAAGATGACGATGACGACGTCTTCTACTACGACCCCTCGGCGTGGCAAGCGCGCTACGCCGTGCGCCAGTCATGCCGCGAGGCGCGCCTCATCTGCGCCATCCCGGACTCCCAGGCCGCTATCATCACGCTCACACGCCCGAAGCGGGGCCTCTTTGTGCGCGCCAGCGACGGGCAGCTACGGAAGACGCCGCTGCAGATCCCGGACGACAGGGTCGGCGAATCGTTCATCGAGCCTGTGGTCCGCCGAACCGTCCAGGTGCATGTGAGCGATATTGTCGTTCTATCCGTCGAAAATTGCAGCTTCAACCTTCCGCATGAGGAGGCACCGTTTTTTCCTGACGACGACGTCGATGGCTTGGCAACGGGGCTGACTTTAGATGAAGGCTGGGCTTACGATCCGCACCTCACTCCCGAACTGCCACGAGCTATTCCTGCAAGCAGACTCTGCGCGGGTATGGCGCGTTGCAGCCCAGCGCCACTCCGCATGATTGCCGACGCTTTACTCGGCTTGCTGTATAGCCACATACCCGGATACCTCCAGTCTCGCCCTCAACAAGTTGAATGGTCGGGGCATTTGTTTTTCGGGCACTTCCTCCTCATGTTCGACGCCCTGCCCCAGGCTGTGGGCGAACGTGAGCTCGAGGAGCTAACGTCTGACCCGGAGGTGGTTTGGGATCGATTTGGAGATTGCTATGTGCGACTACCATGGAGGACATGGGATCTTAACCTGACCGGGGGCTTTCCCATCACGTATCGCATTACCAAGGTATGGCCTGAAACGAATGATCTGCGAGAAAGGTATCTCAGGTCGGCGCTTCTTCATTCCCCAAAGAGGCCCTCGCGTTCCTCCTAGCAGCTTGTCCTGTCAAGAGAATACTCAGGGTCTGTACGGATGGGTATCATCTGTGTATTTCTTATAGAGAGTAGAAGAGGTAGCGTAAAGAATGATGCTAGGCTTTTAATGCGATTCCATGCTGACCCATACCCACCAATGTAAAGAAAGTATTGAGTGACACGGTCAAACGCCGTACTATGCAACTATTTCAGCAAATTTTCCTTCCATATGTGGAAAAGGCGCTCCATTTCGCTGCGCCAAAATTTCACAAACCAAACCAATTGTTTATGGCCGACTCTTAAGGAGGTGGAGGGCCGCCGTTCGCATATAAACCCTGCCAGCGTTGTTCAACTCCGCTTACGCTAGCCTTGACCGCCTCAATCTCCTTGTCAAGCTCCTCTACGTTCCGTGTGAGAGCGCTCACCTCCTCAAATCGCCGCGCACCCCTAGAGGCGCTGATCATCTTTTGCACCATATACTTTTGCTCCTCAAGCACTATGAGACGCTCTCGCAGCTCTTTTTCTTCTATTTCTAGGGCAGAGACCACGGTGCTCCCCTCACTTGTCTGACTCGCTGTCTCAAGTATATCTCCCTGCCGTAGCGGACTGGGCACATGGCCGTTGGAGGTAAGGCGACCTCTGGAGCTGCTTGAACTACTATGTTTCAAGAGTCGGGGCAGATTTTTCAACGGTAGCATATGCATGTGAAGAAATGAAGAAGCTGCCTGATAGATTGCCTTTTGTAGCTGCTGCTGGGACGGGCTATCGGTTCTCATATCGCGTATGCGCCTCGCTGCCAGATCGTACTTGGTGAAACTATCGATCAACCTCTTGCGAAGTTTACCAGCCTCTTGTATCTGAGAATGACTAGGCGGATTGGTTTCATCTTGTAGAGGTAAAAGAGCGCGCTGGAATGTAGGCAGCAGTAACTCTATGCCCCGCTCGAATTGCTTCAATAGCTCGTATGCTACTTGATCAGGAGGTTTCCGCTTTATGGACTCAACAAAACTTCGCTTGGCAAAAATGGTGGAATTGCAATCGCGACACATCCTTATGTCGACGTACATAGACCCGCCTTCTGCTTTTTCCGACGGCGCGGGCGAAGTGTTTGCTACGTTCAAACTTACCTCAGACGAACACGCGGTTTGCAGGTCTGCGCACACCACCCTCCCACAGATGCGACAGTGATGGCGCCTGAATGTCCATGACCCGAACTCTTGTTGACAAAATGGACACCTAGGAACTTTCGCGTCTCCCTCCCAAGTCACGACTGATTGTTCGAGCATCTTGCGCGGATTTCGCTGACCGTTCAGAGGCGAGACGGACAGCAAACTACCGCTGCCGCCGGTTGACATGGCGCTAGGAGCATTCGCTAGTAGGTGTGTCAATTTAGTAAGTCTTTTCTCGAGACGTGAAATTTCGAGGGTCTGCTTGTCCACCGTCTTCCTTCGCATGGCGGCGAAGTTCTGGGTGTGATCCCTTACGAAGCCATTGTGATCATTGTATCCCTCTCTCGATTTGTAGCATGTCTCGCAGACCCTATACCAGTAGCCCCTGACAGGTTCGTGTGCAGCCGACCTTGAGAGCTTCATCTGATACATGGTGTGCTCCTCACAAAACAGACGACCGCACTGCCTACAATTGATGCTGCCGTTCACGGCGCCAAGACGTTTTCCACAGGCTGGGTCGGTACATAAGTCGTTAGGCCCTGATCTCTGCCAGTGTGACGTAGTAATCAAATCATCGGGGTCGACTGGAGTTTCGGAAACGGGTAGCCTAGATGTTCGCGCGGGTCCCGGTTGTGGAGGTGGTAGCGATGCGTTGGATTCGAAGACTTCGAGGCCACGCAGCTTCTGGTTGATGAGAGAGAGGGGCTGGAAGCGCTTCGCCTTGAGAACTTGCTTATCTATCCAAGACTTGACCTCGTCGTGCTCGAATTCGGGCAACTCCTGGTGGTTGTCGTCGATATGGCGGTTCAGTTGCAAGAGCGTGAGCATCTCCTCGTTGCAGATGGGACAGACGAGCCCGGAGCCCGCATTCCCAATGTTACTAGGTCCGGCGAGGCTGATGTTGGAGGTCAGATCCTGAGCGAAGTCGGGCAAGGGGCTCGAGGTGCCTGGCGAGACGGAGGCGGCGGGCGAGTCGGCGGACACGGAGCTGTCGGAGGGTGCCGAGAGACTCATCGCGCGTTCCCTGCGCACCGCCGGCGACATGGGCGGCGCAAGACCCTTCCCGCTCCCCAGGACCCTACCTCCGCCTAGCCTGCGTCCGGACATGACGAACGGAGGAGCGTGCGGCACTGGAGAGCGGAGCAGTGGGTGGAGTGACGTTTCTCTTGAGGACCCTCGAACAACCAGTGAAAACCAGCGGCGCTGATGGGCGACTTGTGACCATTGGTGCGGAGGAGGAGAGAGGGAGGGGAGGAGTCGGATAGAAACGAGTGCTGTAGCCTGTAGATCGTACTATGCCGGCAAATGAACCGTCTATTCTAGGCAGGCGGCTGTGCCGATTAGTTCAAGTTGTTAGCTACAGCGGCATAAGGACGCGAGCGGGTTGACGGCAACGAGGCTATAGTTCGAGATAACAGATTCGCTGGAAAAGGCACGCCATGCAGCAGTGTAGTAGTGCAGGAGAGAAATGAGGAGAGATGCACTTGTTGCATGAGTGTTGGAGTTGGAGTTGGAGTTGGTATTGGTGTTAAATAAAATGTTGGTGTTGAAAGTTGGGGGAGAGCTATCACAGGGTTTACTGCCATTTCTATTTACAGACATGAGGTACCTACACATACGTCTCTTTTACGTACCTCTATGTACCCAAGTAGCTTCTCAGACGTGCTCACGCGTGTTACAGGTACTTGAATGATACTTTAGGTACCTAGTTGGTAGGCTGCGCACTTAATGGTAGGTACCTTCCTAGGTGCATGTGGGTAGGTATATAATAGTGACAGGAGCGGTAACAGGGGCAGTAGCAGGGACCCGATAAGCGCCCGCTCCATCAGAATTATCCCACAGCGACGACGTCATTGGCGTGCAGGCCACCAACCCCCGGCCCAAGCTCAAGGACCCTCGTTACGAACCAAGCAAATTCTTCGTATCCAGTACCAATCAGTACTAGCAACCGGCATCAACAGTGAATGCCATCATGAGCGGTGCTCTCTCCCCCAAGCATAGCTTCACGTGTCGAAAGACCCGGTTGCTATGAGCCATCAGCCAACATGACCACTACCGACCGACAGGAATTCCCCGAAGTCCAAGGGGGCGGCAGTCTGATCCTCGCCTGGCAGATCAAGAACAAGACTGTCCTGGTTGTAGGCGGCGGCGAGGTTCGTTTACATATCATCCAGCAGTCCATCCATCCATCCCTCTATCCATATCCTTCCGTGTCTAGAGTTGTTCTCGCCACTCACTAACTCGTCCATGCAAATAACAGGTCGCCGCCGGCAGACTCCTCAACGTTCTCAATGCCGACGCCAAGGTCGTCATCGTGTGCCCGTCCTCGGGCCTCAATCCCGAAGTGCGCCATCGCATCGACCACATCAGCGACAGGGTCACGCACGTTGACCGCGTGTTCGAGCCGGCCGACCTCGAGACCCTCCCTCCGGCAGGCGCCCCTCCCGATATGGTCCTCGTCGCCGTCGACGATCCGGCCGCGTCGACGCAGATCTGGAAGCTCTGCAAGGAGCGCCGCATCCCGGCCAACATCGCCGACGTCCCGTCCGAGTGCGACTTCTACTTCGGCAGCGTCCATCGCGACGGCCCGCTCCAGATCATGGTGAGCACCAACGGCAAAGGCCCGCGCCTGGCCGCGAGCATCCGGAAGTGGATCGGGAACCAGCTGCCCGCCGGCGTCGGCAACGCCATCGAGCGGATCGGCGAGCTGCGCGTGAAGCTCCGCAAGATGGCGCCCGATCCCGCCGACGGGCCCAAGCGCATGCGCTGGATGACCCGGGTGAGCGACGCCTACAGCTGGGACGAGATGTGCTCCCTCGCCGACGAGGACATGGACAACCTCCTGAAGTTCTACCAAGCCGGCAAAGTCCCCGAATTGCACGTACTGAAGGCCATGCGTGGCGGCAAGGTTCCCGAGGACTTGGATGTTTTCGACGGGTCCTTCGGTTTCAGCGTAGTCGCGTAGCCGCCATCTGGAAAGGGTCCTTCGCTTCCCCAGAGGGTGTGGTTCCCTCGCACAACTGCTCTACAGGGCACATTGCTCCCCCAGGCATCAGCTCTTGCCTGGTTACACGTGAAGATGCTACGCTCGTAGAGACGTGTTTCAGAAACGTCCTCTTAGATTAGGCATGGGCTCACGAATGTGTTCCCCCGGCATTTGAGGAGGTCTCATAGGTGTTAAGTGGGGAGATCTCACGGCAGCGAAGCCCGTGAAGCTAGCGTCGCCTACCAAGTCAAGATAGTTTGTGTTCAGGACTTGTCGCCCGGGTTATTATTTGTCAACCGCAATCAACCAGGATATCCAATAGATTGTCAAAGCATCTGCACTGGAATTAGTCGCGTACTCGCTCTTCTACCCATGCACCAAGTTGATGAGGTGGTAATACTGTTGGTTACTAGCACTCAACCGTGAATGCGTGTCCCGAGTAAGCCATCACTTGATGTGCCCAGAGACTATACTAGCCTTCCCCCCCTCTCTAAAGACCGGGCTATGGCTTCGCATAGTATCAATAGTCTATTGGTTCCGGGCTCATGTCTTGTTGCCTTGGTATTAGGCGAGGGCTCATACGTAGCAGACGTGATGCGGCTTAGAAAATTCTTTCCTCAGCTTATTAGGAGCCTCTCCTCGAGCTGCTCGTGGCGTGATTTAATTTCTAGGGAAGAATCCGTTACAAACAGCGAACACGTCCTGCCTTGGCTCTGAGCAACGTCACGCCTGTATTGGCTGGTTTACGGGGTCCTTTAGCCTTGTTAGTTTCCTCTTTCGCCCTACAAAGCGATCAATCAAGTCAGAACTCGGCTTTCGCGGATGATGCGTTGTGTTTGCGGGTATTGTCGCCACCGCAATACTCCGAGCATTACCGGCACAAACGAGGCAAAGTACTTGGTAGTTTGGATGTTTATGTCAAGTTGTTTACGGCGATTGTCAGCCGTACCGGATGCCCACCTCGAGAGGCACCGAGTCTTCGTGGAAAGCGAATTCACATCTACCGCCAATAAGGAGGTATGAATGCGTAAGCTCAAGAGCAGTGACCGTAATCCCCTTTGGACTTTTAGCTCGGGCAGTCTGGTCGGGCAGTCTCGTAGATATTAACTTTACAATTCATCCTTGGGCTGTAATAGTCAGTACTGAAGATTACCGCGTTACCTTCATTGGAGAATTTATTATTTATTATGGGCACCATATTATAATTACCAACCAGTCTAATGTGCCGCAGACCTCACTTATATGAAAATCTAAGGAAAAGTGACTTCAAGTCAAAATTTTTGGTCAAGTTACCTGAAGGCATATATTCCAATCCCTATCGACTTCTACGTTGGAGAATTGTCACGAGAAAGTACGATAATTAGTGATTACTGAGTACTAGTTACCAACTATCAGCGTTGGAAATTAGTATCCTACACACTAACCTTCCAATCCTGCCGACTAGCATCCCGAGGTTTTTACATGCCTTTATAAGCTTGACGAGCTTGTCTGAGCTGTCTTGAACCTTTGATTTAGCCAGGAAATCCAGGTACGCTATATTATGGGCCGTGGCGAGAAGATGTATGCAGATTCTAAGTTTCTACTAGTGATCATGAAACTTCGGCGGACTATGAAAACCTATTGGATAAGCGTATTCAGGCTATCCCATGCTACTGACCCCTTTCTACACATCTGCTATACGACTGTGCAGGCTATCCACTCGCTCTGGGACAAAGACATTGACATAAAATGTCAGAAGCCGGGGGCAATTCTCGTAGCATTCAATGGGGGACACACTAAAGCTTCGGGTGGTCAAAGCGAATATCAAGAACGATCTACATTATGTTACTTATGTCTCAGACACCTTACTATCGTAATTAGCCGTTGCGCTATCTTCCCTAGTTCGTCGTATCGATTCTCAACCATCCCTTTGATTTAGTTACAACCTTCTTTATCGGATGGGGTAGGTGATGAAGGACTCCGACGTCTGAAATATCCTCATTAGCTTGCCCTTATGTATTTCTTGTAACGTCTTATCTCCTCTATAGATGTAAATATTCCCGTAGCTAGGTGAGATTTCTAACTGAAAGGGCGGCAAGCCACATGTCAACTATCGATTACCAGACGACGATTCCACAAGACTAATTGTGCTAGTTTACCTTATCTCAATCAACCAATCGTTAACTGCCTGCTCCATTGTATAAGAAGAGAAGACAAGTAGTACTATCATATATAACATGCTCGGAATTGCCAGGAGGCACAAAGCCAAGGAATCTTTTCTATATAAGTATTGCTGGTAGTGGGGAGTTTAGCAGCTATAGAAGCTAGAAATAGGGATATTCAGCCAGTAATCTTTTGGGTGTTCTTCTGGTATATCGCAGTATCGCATACTAGATTTCGGTGCCTACATCGCACATTCATTTGTTACACGAGAAGTTAGGCACTCACGGCTGGATAGAACCTAGGAAAAGCCCATTACAGAAAATTCACATTCTACGTCCTATAGATGCTAGGGTCACGGCACGAAAGCTTCGGGATCTATTTTATACGCTCTATAGATCGAGATGATGTTTACGCCTCGATGTAATCCGCATCAGCCACTCATTGGCATATTGTTACGCTACCTACTAGGGTGGGTTCAAGCTGCATCGAAGGCTTCGTTGTCGGTGTCTCTTTATGTGACGTTACCTTGTCATATTCCGGGGTGCGGGTGCCATTACAGTCACCGAGTTTCCAGGTCCACAAGTAGTAAATCGTAATTGTCAACGGCGAGTTCTAGTTCGTATTAGAACATATTAAAGCCGGGGTTTTAACTATTGTTCTGGGTGCTATTTTCACGTGTTTATACCTTTGTTAGATGGAATGGGCAAGATTCCCCGGTCTTGCTCACGCATATGTCGAGACCAACCTGACGTGGCCTAAACAAGGGCTCCGAGTCTGCCGACACCATACTTGACCGCTTCCGCCTCGCTATTTTCATTTCCGAGAGAGCGGGATTACCTGATATATGACTAACGTGCCCATTCGCCGATCACACAAGCCTCTCTCCAGCCAAAGTACCAAGCTCGTCCAGCCGCGAGTGCCGAAAAAGAAAAATTTAAGCAAAAGTGACAACGGGCATTGGACTATCAAAGAGGTCCTACCTTTCAGCAAATGTGCGAAATTCTAACAGAATTATCTCTTCTCAACGAGGGGTCCTTGGCTAAAGAAACACGTTCGCTAATCTGCTGCAAAATGCGTCTCCACAAGGTAATATGTAATTATTATTACTTAGGCAATACAGTATATCTTCGTAAGAGCTAATTGCGGGACTTGAAACCTCTTGCCTTCACTATTAAGCCCCAACAAATTCCATTAACTGGACTGGTTAGAAGATCGATCCTCGAACTTCGAGGGCGTCGCCGGTTACACAATCCTCGCTTACCTCTGCTCCTGCGTGAAATACAGTACCACATATCGTAGTATTCGCGCCCCCCCTGTTCTCTTTACCTACATGCTCCTCTTGCCTGTGCATTGCATGGTTCGTCACCCAAGATCAAGCAGTGCTTTGAATTCCGATCCTGCGGACCCCTGTACAGAATGTCTACTGTGCGGCTGCATGCATACCTTGTTCTGCAGTTCTGCGGATGTTGCTAGAAGGGGTTATTTTGGATGGCGCGGCATTCTTCAAAATGTTTTTTGTACTAACTTGTTGCAAAAGAAGTTGGCAATGAGCTGATGAGTTGCCAGGTTCTCCGACGCGGGCAGGGGTTGAAATATCAACAACGAATGCTGAATGGCGTGTTTTACCATTCCCGTGAACTTGGTATAATAAATACTAGAATCGGCAGTCGGTTCAGATTACGGAGTATGAACACGATTCCCACGTGGGGAGCCCTCACGGATATCTGAGACATCGACCCAGCTTTTCACCTCCCAACAAGAGATCGGAGCTACTTGGTTGTTTACGCTATCAGCAGAGTAACTGAGTGTAATGCTTTACCTTTTTGACACTTTACTGACCGTCTAGCCGTCGACCAGTACTCTCGTACACAAGTACTATTGCACAAGCTCTTGTCACTCGGACAAGCCGTAGTACTGCCGTAGGAACAGCTTCCTCAAGTCCCGTATATCCTCAACCCAGAGGAGCAGGAAATTGATTCTTCGCACATTAGTGGCCAATAGTATCATGATAATCGACGTATTCGGGAACCCACATGAAAAGCTTTCTGTTAGTCCTCCAGTCCCAGAACGCCGGAAACTGTTTCAGTTCTACAATCAAGGTCACGTACTTAGCCGAGCCTTGTCAAGAACGTCGTTGCGTTTGGCGCTCGGCGTGCAGAAAGCCTGACAAGTCTTTTCGCCCTCCGACCCCCCTACTAGAAGTCTGTGGGCGTTACCTGTCGGAACAAGCCCATTCCGTAATTCCTCCCTCCTCCGGCCCCCTGGCTTGCTGGGGGTATCATTTTCCGTTCTGGTGCTGGCCAACGGCCACCTACGTAATTCTTCGGTCATTGCACTAGGTGTAGATAATAACAGATAGTAGATAGGCGCCAGATACAAGCCCGGGAATTTGGCTGCCGATGTACCACATTAGTCAATCTTATGCTTGGCTGTGACGGTGAAAGCTGAGTCCTAGTATTTCTTACTGACAGCTTTTGGCCAATCGTTGGACTTTTTCCGTTGCACAGTATCGGCCCACCCTTGTTATATGGTGTCGACACCGAGGCTACACAGATCATACCACCCAAGCTTGTCCTAGAGGCCAGAGCTACGGGTTCACGTCATTTTACGGGCGTAAAATATAACTAGGGTCTAAACACAACGCGTAGTTGCAGGATCGAGGGACAGAACCAAGATCAGGTAGGTCGGGCGGCTGGCTGCCTTTCCGCGCAGTACGTTCTACAAATCCAGGCCCCAGTCACTACAACTCAACCCAGTTCATGCCCATGTAAGGCCAGACAGTTGGACCCAAAGGTTCGGTAACCTAGTAACCGAGGGCTGTGTCGGTGACGGCTCATTACGTTGGCTGGTATAGGCGAGATCTCATAGCTTTTCATGTATTCCGTGCAACATGACCAAAGCGTAAACCGTGTCACATCGTGTGTATCCAGAGCACTTTACTGGATAGCTACTCAAATTGTCATATGTTATTGTATGAATTAGTGGCGTTGAATTTAACTCCAGTAGTACCTGAGGGACATGGTATCCAAGTACCGGAATACATGATGAGATTGAAGGAGCAGGATGTGAACGACGCAGTGTAAACGGCTTCTGACAGTGCTTCGGCCAGGATGTACGCTTGAACCTACGTTACGGGAAAGCAGCAATGCTAGCAAGGAGAGACTAGTCACGGCTCAAGTTTGTTACCCCATGCTAATTTTACGGGTCAAAAATATCTCTGTGTTGATGGGGCAGCGTTTGGAACGAGAATAGCATAGATGTCAGAGCTCTTTTGAAGCAAAATTACCGAGACTTTGGCAGTATGGGAAATTTCATCTCGCCGAACCGTGGACATGGTATATGTCTTAAAATCTAAGGAAAACAACGCTCCGCCATATGTGGCACAGAGGAGATTGTGTCCCGATATCTTGGCGCTCATCCAAACGAAAATTTAGTAAGCACCTGAAGAAGCTCGGTAAATACAGCTTTACCACCTATAGGTGATAACAAACTCTACCAACAGGCTGTGATTGAGCCCTACAAGCCCGCTAAGATGATATGGCCCCAAATCATCTCCCTAAGCTCTCGGGAGGAGTCTTTGGATCCTTAGACTAGTAGGCGGGAAACCGCCATTGGTCGACCACCGCTTTGGGTGGCGCTATTGTGCTTGTCACACGACATCTCGAGTGATGCTGCAGGCTTCCAACCGCCAGGATCAAGGTCGGGAGCTCACGAGATCTGTGACGGGGGCAATGTACTCGTGCATGATCTCAGCGCAACTAAGCGTGTTGCTCGTTTGCCGTTACCTTTCTTGGCTAAATCGGTGCACAACAGTCTTTGTGGCCGGGATTTGCACATATTTGCAATATGTTTTATGGAACTACCATGAAAACATATATTTCACACACAATAAGATAGTGAGGTCCTCAACCTGTACACTAGTTCTTAGTACAACCATTAGAAAGAGGCAATTGATATTTGCGTTAGTGTTCTATGATTTTTATGGCTCGCCAGTGTCTACACTTGACCGTGCTACGCTCTTCAATGTTCGCATAAGTGGCCTGACCTTGGCTGGGTCTCATCTCAAGGATCTTCGTCACCCCTGTCTGCCTTGAGTCAAACAAAATAGCCTCTGAAACCCTGTCACAAACAGGCCGACCCATCCTCGGCCTGAGCCGACTGGTCTATATTTTCTGTGGCTGCATGAATACTCGCTGGGATGGATCTATTGATGCGGCTAATAACAGAGCTTGGAGCCAAAGAATATGCTGATCACGAAGAAGCCCCAGAACGGCGGGAGCCCACTTCTCGCCGACTTACTGAAGGTATCAGGGAACCTTCCCCTCCATAAAAGGCACTCCGGTGGCATACATCGTGGTCCAGGTCGCCTTGTGGTAAAATAGGTAGGTTAACTGCCTGCACTTTGATTACATAAACCCCCCATCAGATACGCCCCTAACCCGCTCGAATCTCGACATAATCATGGCCAAGTAAACGGATCTTCACTGCCCTTACATAGCTCTAGAATAGCTTGATTAGTAATTTGGCGCTTCTGAATAGGTGAGTCGTGCATTTTCGTAGGGAGCTCATGTTCTTGGCTTGATACGATGCAGAGTAAAATACGTCGTGGTCAGGGTCAGAGTCATATGAGCGCCGCTCACTCAGAGCCAGTGGCACAACCTTGAGCTTTCCAGGAGGATGCGGCCTATCTATCTCAGACCAAGGAATGTAGGCTTTGTCCACTATAGAATCTCGATTACGTCGTTCCAGCGGGCCGGGATGCACGCGACAACAACTGATCGCAGAACCGGTAACGGATGACGATGCGGGCAGCCGTCGCTCGCCATGGGGTTTTTCCAGAGACATTGTTCCTGGGACCTGAATGTTGAGGGACATTGAGCACACGCTATGTATATCCCTGTCTCTCCCTATATTTTAGATGGAGCTCTTCGCACCCGTCAGACAGACTCAGATTCCCCATTGGTGACACCAGACTGTTGGAACCAAGTTTCGCTGAGTGTTTCTGGATCCTATGTGCTCAGCAAATCCATCATTTTCTTCACGCGCCTGACGCGCTAACCAGCGGCATCCTGCGCAGAAGTATAGGTAAGTATCTCGTCTCGGACTGTATGCCAAAAGTCTGCCACCAAGCCGTTTCTTGGCTCGAGCGTTGCCTTGTGGGCAGACTTGGAGGCCCTTGGCAAATACAGTGGCTATCCCTTATTGATACACTGATACAAGGCCGGTCAAAGTCACTCAGGCTTGCATAGGCTATGCCTTCAAGGTGTACGAATATTGTCGTCTCGAAGTGTAAGTTCCTGTCTCATCCAACTCCCGGGCGAATAGAAAGCACGATTATGAGGTGAAGGGGTAGGACAGCCTAAGATGGCGAACGATATCTTGGTCGCAGAGAATCTAATCCGCTATTATTAGGCCGTCTATATAAATTTTGTGTTCGAGCTGGATTTGCTTAATCTTTCTATCCATACACTCTTCGCGGGCAACAACACCATGGAGCGCAGTAGATCTATGTCGGGCTGCTAATTCCAGAAGCGAAGAGCTTAGCTTTTCAGGAATTTCGCTCTTGATGGCTGCTACATACGGCCGTAGCCAAGGATATGAGTACCACGTGTAACGGCAGATGCACGAAATACCTCGTAGAGAGCCGATTCAGTACGCTGAAGTCGAGCTACCATTCCATCCTAGACTAAACATCTAGCATCGTAGGCTTGGTCAGTGTTAGGAGAATGTTGGGAGGTATATGGATCAAATCCAGACTACCCAGCGCCTGCTCTGGAGTTGACAGCATCAGTAATCATAATACTTTTTAAGTCTAAATTAGTTTATTTGGGTCGTGGCGCCTTTCACGATGGGGCGTTGACAAGGGTACAATGCCAAGGGCGATCATGGCAGGCCACTGCAAAGATGCTCGAGGACTTCGTGCGGTAAGGTCCACATCTGAATCATATCAGAGCGATGCTTGTCCTGTACGCTGTAAATACCAACTTATTAATAATAAGTTTATAACACGTTCTCCGTGGCCTAACCGGGGTAATGCATAGCCTCCCAAAGATCAAATGTATGCATCACAATATTCCGCTGCCTGTCCAAATATTCCCAGGGAAATGTGGTGATAGCGCACCGAACTCAGTAACACCTGGACTTCTTTCGCTCGGAAAAGCCTCTGCGGGGCTATCTATATCGAGCTCGCCTGATCATTGCGCCGAAGTAATGAGAGTGAAATTCCTGAACACATCAGCGGTAACAATCCAAGTGTTACTAGTAGTTGTCGTTGGGGGCTGACGTCTACATACAGTGTCTGGACTGGAAGTGCACAGCTGCAGGCTACCTTCTTTGCATTTGATGAAATACCTACTTACATTATCTTATTGTCTCCGGGACAAACGGCAGTGAATTCACACAGTGTCCATAGTCGGCTTCCGAGGGCTACAACTTACTAGTAGACTATGGTAGGCGTTAGAAGTGAGCGGTGTGTATCAGCCACATATCATGCTCCCGCAGTACTAGCGATCGGGTTGATACCCGCTTTGATACAAACAATGCCATCATGCCTCAGTACGCCGGGGCATTCCAGCGTATGGGAAATGAATATCGGAATTCCAATCTCGAGCTTGACCTCGAGCTTTGCGTGCCTCTGTTGGTCAGACAGCTGGGGAAAGAAGTATTCGTATCCGTCATGGTAAAAGTTTCGGTGGCCGATATAGTCTGCCAAGTCCGTAGCCACCTTAAGCAATTATTCGCCTTTCTGATGGATCTGTTTTCTCCATCAGCTACACTATGCAATGGCCAACCATCATTTTTGGCGGCCACGAGCAGGGTAATCATACCGAACACCACCATAGCTGAACATGGCCACTAGTAATAAGTAGTCAGGATGCGCGTTTGGTAATATTACTCGTATATACGTACTTCGGTCCTTGCTGGCCCTTGCTAGCCATGCTACTGTAGCTTTCTTACACTAAGAACGCGAGATGAGCAAATCTGGCTATGTACCACGCCCTGGATGACAGTGTAACTGACGTACCCCAGCACGCCCCAGTTCACGGGTACACTACGCTACTAATAAGAACCAAGGTGTGAGTGAGCAGCGCGTGTACAGGGTCAATACCTCGATGTTACTGTAGACAACCCAGTCAACCACAGCATACGATGGTACAACTATGTGCCCCGGTCATTGTACACCATATACCCTTCCCAAGAAGCTAAGCCTTTCTCGCCCCTGTTCCGGGGATGTTTAAGGATCTTCGATGGCTCCCAAACAGATCGACGAATAGCCGCTCAAACTTAGCAAGTGCTGTAGTCGAGGACCAATAATACAGCTCGTCTCTCCCTTTTCGGGAGTGCGCAGCCAATACAAGGTCGAATACTTTGTTGTGACTAACTAAGCCTTCTGCCGGAAAGCCTTAGACCTTCCAGCAGGGTCAACTCTGGGCCTTTTGATTGTACTGACTGATAGCATGTATGACACTGCATATGGCATATACATGGACGTGTTGCCATGTGATCAGGAGTTACGATGCGTCTTGGCCCCAATCGCAACGAACTCAAGCGGCGCAAAACTGTATTCTAATATTCCAAGTTGTGTGGTTATGACGATGTGTATAGTTTCAAGAATACGTTATGTTAGCACCATTCTTAGTATTTGATATAAGTCCAGGAACATGAATGGCTTGCCTGTGGCATCACGAGTGGCATCATGGTACTTCCCTACTCGCAACTAATCCGTAATAGTGTGTTAATACTCAACCACGGCTCTATGGATTCCCGTGTCCAGGTCCTGGGGATATGTGGCTAAAGACTAGCCCGCGTCCTCATCATTTGGTATTCTACTGCTATACCCGTTTTCATGCTACAGTAGCAGTCTTGTTTAACCCAGCTTTGCCTGTTGTAGTAACTGCAATAACTAATCTGATAAATCTCTGTCACTTTGTGTCTTAGGGTACTTAGGCCTAGTAGTAGGACCGAGTCACCTACAAAGTTTACCCTTGCTGCTACTGTCTCCCTCACCTTGAATTACTTCTTTAGGCTTGGCTCTACGCCTCCTTTCTTCTTTTTCTATGCATCTTGGTCCACTCTCTCGGGTACCAGTAGAGTAGCTCCTAGATTGCTACCGCGATCGTCTGCCACCGGCGAACCATCTCGACCCCCCTAGCCCCCGTTGAGTTTGTGGGGAGACGGCCAAGGCCCCAATACCGGGCTTCTGGTGATGACCTGCTTTTCCCACCTCTCGCTTGACGCGAACACCCTTGCATGATTTGCAGCTTCATTCGAGACATTATGAATTCAGCATCAACGGCCAACATCCCTGCCAGCGGATGGTTAGACTAGTAGTATCCACTACCTCTGCTATTAGTGTCTACCTAGGTACGCTGGTATTGATTGGAATAGTGTACAACACGCAGCTGTCCGACTCACTCCCCAGGCAGAATCAAGGGAGGGTGGAGGGGCAAGAAGAAGACGAAGTAACCTGGCGGCCCCCTAGAGGAATATGCGGGCCGCACACACGTACTTACACACTCACACATACACAACTCCAAGATACATGAAGTGATTTGAGAGGGGCAATCCTAAACGAATCGGCTAGGAAAGCAACGAAGGCTTGAGATCAACGGCCGAGAAGCAAGGTAACCGTCCATAGTTGCTCGTATGTGTATCCGTAGTCTCATCCGCCGGCCTTTCGACGGATTTCCGCATTTCATTACATTGCACTACAAAATAACCACCGCCATCTACTCAACCGACTCAGGCAATGTGTCTCGTTCCTGCTTCTCTGACTCTTCCGATTCTTTATCTCCACCCCTTTTCTCCTTACAGATTTTCTTTTATTCCTGTCCCAGTTTGAGGAACAGCGTCTCAGTTTTTCCCACTTCGCCACGGAGGAGAGTAGAAGAAGAAGAAAAGGGGATCGTCCTATATCGCGGCACTAAGCTGACCTAGATCACCGTTTGCTGGCAGTCCTCCCTTAACCGCGACCTTCTGAAAACTGTCCACTTCTTCCTTAGTCAGTTGTTGCTGTGTGTGCCTCTCATAGCTCACCTAAGCCACGAAACGAAGTACGCATACCCACGCGAACTCCTGTCGGTTGCCTGCCTTCGTCCTATCGCAGTCTGTGAAATTCGACCTCATGCGAACCGGTTCAGGGTGCCTGCATGCAAGAGAACAACAGCTCCACAATCAAGCGAAGCCCGCTTCTCGTTAACCTGGTATACTTTTTGGTGTAAGTGTGGTTGTCTGTTTATTTTTGTGCTCTTGCGCCAGCACTCCAGATTACTTTCTGTCCTCATATTGATTGTTAAAAATGAACTGCTAAGCCGGGTGTGCCTTCTCAGCCTTTCCATCGGACATTGTTATCTCCTAACAAGCCGGCGACTACATTCAAGCAAGGGACACCTCTCCAGTAGACTAATACAGCATAGACACTACAGTCGTGCGTATGACTTACTCTTTGAGGCGGGGAAGAATAACTTTTGAACGCCTTCAGTTTCCGAGACCCCGACTCAGAATCAGTTTGTCAACTCCTTACTGGGCCAATAAGCGGCGTTAGAATCACCATTTTCCCCTGTGAGCTTACCTATCAAAGACTTTAGGACTGATGGAAAAGGAAGCCTTTTCCCATTAATTTGCCCAAACCAGTCGTATAACCAGCCTGCGGTCTCTGATAAATCGCGCTGGATCTACAACAGCCTCGCTACTGTCTTTGCGGGCCGACAACCACACCCTTGATAAATTAAAGAAAACATACCATCAGCCTCCTAAGAGCAATTTTGTTTCAGTTACCCCGACCAGGAGAACGAGGAATAGTAACGTAAAAAAGCAACTACCAGATCGCTCAGTCGACTCGACTATTTCTAAGACAAACCGGCCAAGAAGGGCCCAGCGACAAGCCCCATCAGCAAGCCAATATTCGACCAAAATTTCCCCCTCATTCTTCAGGCGCTCCCTCTCTACTCACAGACGCACATCTATACTTACTCGCCCTTCGGTCGACAATACGCAAAGATTCTTCAACTTGTCCGTACTTGCCAGGTTTACACCCCCCCTTTGAGCTTCTGTGACCCTCGCTGCCGAAACAAAGTGTTGGCTCTCTGGTTCTATTTGGAACAAGTCATACCCATCATATCTCAGAACAGCCTGATAGGCATATCTTGATGTCTGCTGTCAAGTTTAACTACCCGACTTACAAGCTTTTCGAGGTGAGTCAAAGAATGGTCTCTGACGGACTAACCCTGGTGTTTCTGGCATTTGGGACATCCAGCTGATATGAATTTCCATCTAAGCCTCAATATCACCCGCAGAGGCCGATTATCATCGACGCGGACGCGATCGAGTCTCCCGAGACGGTCACGCTCCGGTACGAGGAAGAGGCGGCTGCAAGAGCGAACGGGGGAGACCTTCGTGGGGACTCCCCGCTTGGTCTCCTTGGTATAGAAGCGTGTCCAAAGCCCGAACCGCCCCCAATGCACTGTAAGTTGCTTAATCTTATCCCCACGAAAGAGGAGTGTTGTGACTTCTTTTATGCTACACCATCAGCCCTATCGCCTCAAACCGGGTTTGTAGCGAAGAGGAGGAGGAGGAACCTAGGTGTGGGTGCCGAAGTTGGTGGTTTTCTTCTTTGGCCCCGAGATGTTAGCGCTTGGCTGTAGGCGACAAGTAAAACTGACCAAGAACGTCTCAGCAGCATTTGATTCTTCAAGATCATACCACGAGGCTCAGTATCAATATTCGGGGCAGCCATTTGCGGCGCAGCAGACGGAGAATGCGGCAGCAGCACAACTCAACCACCTGGCGTTCGCAGCCAACAACTCAGCGAACCAGTACATGTCATCGGTTGGGCCGACTCTAACGTCGTACCAACCCACGAGCGGCGTTTTGGGTACCAAGGTTGCGATTAAGATCTCGTCGCCTTACGACTTGATCGCGGTTACGAGTCATTTCTTCATCGCCTTCGGGTCGCACAAGAGTCCAGCGCATGCGATTCGAGATGCCAACGACGCCAGTGGGCTCGGGTACGTTGTCAGCGGAGAGGCACCACAGCTTGAAGACACGAGGATTCTGAGCGGCAACGTGCCTATATCACTCTTGATTGAGAGCGCAGACGGGCAGACGCTGGCCAGCATCGACGTGGGCACGTTTACTTATGACACACAGGCTGTGGGCGCGGAGAGGTCCCATGAAGATATCACGCGGCGGCCTTCCTCCAAGTCACATGAGGAGGAAAACCAGCAACACCAGGAGCAGCATCAACAGCATACAAGTTCTCCCAAGCACCAGCAGCAACAAGAGGCTGACCAGCTCACCGAGGCCGCCACTACGACTGCTACAAATACATACCCCTATGCTCCGGCGACGCAATCCAGCTATGACGCCACAGGATACTCTAGCAATACGAACAACAACATGCTGTCTACATACCACCGCCCTTCCTACGGCGCCGATTACCCTCGCCCGCCGGCGCTGTTCAAAACCCCTTCGTATGCCGGTCCGTACGGGTCGTCCTTGACGTCGCCTCGTAGCCCGCCCAGCATCCACCATGCGGCGTCGACCATCTCACGCTCGACGGTGACGGCGCTGCCCATACCGACGTCGAGCGCGCCGCAGCTCATCAGGACCAGCACGCTGCAGGCCACGGGCTCCTCGGGAGGCGGGTCGATGAACCCCTACGCCATGTACTCGACCAAAGCGGTACTCAAGATCAACGGCGACCTCGAGTCGATGGCCAGCGGCTGGACGCCCGAAGAGTGTGAGAACGGCAGGCGGCTCGTGCTGTTCAGCAAAAAGCAGCACGGGTCGACGCTGTCGACGACGTTCAAGCCTGTGTCCGTCAACGAGCGGCCGCCTAACAGCATCTGCATCAGCTGCATCTACTGGAGCGAGAAGCGCGAGTGCTTCGTCACCAGCGTGGACACCATCTCGCTGCTAGAGCAGCTCGTCGTCGCGCCGAACCGGTTCAGCGTCGAGGAGAAGAATCGCATCCGCCGCAATCTCGAGGGGTTCCGCCCCCTGACGGTCAGCAAGGCGAAGCCCGACAGCGAGGAGTTCTTCAAGATTATTATGGGCTTTCCGACCCCGAAACCCCGCAACATCGAGAAGGATGTCAAGGTGTTTCCTTGGAAGATCCTGGCGCCTGCGCTGAAAAAGATCATTTCAAAATACGTAAGTTGGGAGCTCGTTTCGACACGAGATTTTCACATCCCTTCGCCCCCTGCTTGGATCTCATCCCTTCGTTCTACAATGGCGAATGGTGGGGTTTTCTCCCGGGATTCGCGATTTGGAGATCATGTACACAACACTGACCCCCTTTACGGCATTCATGTTTGGATCTGAGACATGGTCCCCTATGCCCCCCCTTGTTTCCCTTGGGTCTCATTTCCCACTCTTTCCACTGTATTCTTTGTATCTCTCTATCCCGTACTCAAGCTAATGTATTCTGAACGAATCTAGTCCGCATCTCCGTCTGGTTCGTCTGGCCTTCACCATTCGGCACCACCCCCATTCCACCCGTCATCAGGGCCCCCAGCGCTTCTCACGCCTGTGAGCAGCACGAGCCCGGGACTCTATGGGCCACCCCAGATGCCGACGCTCGCGGACACGAGCTACGCGCACCACCACGACTCCCAGACAATGGCGTCGCCGCGCTCACTGCCGGGCGCGCCGTCGAGCTGGGGCCCCTACACGGCGCGCACGCTGTCGCCGAGCCTCAAGTCACACTCGCCACAGAGCGGCGGCCGCATCCCAAGTCTGCCGTCGTACGCAGCTAGCCACTCGACGCACGGCTACGGCATGGCTTCATCGCACGGCCACCGCTGGGACACGAATGCCTATGGCGATGCGTCGCCGGCGGCGCCCGCGTACGCAACGAGCCATCAGCATCCCAGTCATGTGTACGGCACCAGTGCGTACGGCGGCAGCGCTCACCACCGCGAATAATGTGGTGTGGACGAGTGGCCCCCATCACACATCACACACATGCTTACCTACACACATACTTACGTACAGGCGACATGAAATGCCACGCCATTTCCTGTCGGCAGCATGGAGAGAGGCAGGGCGATAGGAGCTGGCTGATGGATGCGCGCGTGGTTGGATGCTACCATTTATGACCACTCCAGCCTGGCACTTCCATCGCTCGCTCACCTGTCTATTCAACATGGGCAGTCAGGCTCCCGGCAAGAATTCCTTCTCTTCCCGCCTACCATACTTTGTCCCTCCCAGTTCGCGTCACGCCATGCGCTCTAGTCACATATCAAGCCCATTCGTTCATAACAGCAGTAACAATTCATCGATTCGCCTGCTTATGACTTGCTTCTCGTGGCGCGGCCACAAGCACACAATAGACGTGCGTGACGCTCTCGACGGCGGGGACAAGAACAGGCAACTAACAGCTTATGTGCGTGTGTGTGCGCGCATGTACGATGGCGATCGTGTGAGTGGGTGGTGGGGGGAGTTGTAAGTTGAGTTAAGCTACCGCCGAGGTCATCTGGGCCGTCGACGAACCAATGACCATCCTTCGCCCGACTCCAACATTTTTCCCACTCTCTGCCCCTTTTGCGCTGACAGTCCCGCCTTACCCATCTTGGATAACATCCCACCAACGTCACATTGCATTGAGAATGCCCCGACACATGACGTTCACCACCATGGAGGCTGAGAGAATGCCGCCAGCGCGCGTGTCTACGAATACGAATAATATTAAATCTCCAACAAACCACGAGGAGCGTCAGTCGCCTCAAGTAATCCGAGTGTTCATTACTGCTTTACCGGATCTTAGTAGATTCACCACCACCACCAACAGCGTCGTCGCAATCACCCGCAACCTGTACTGCTATTACTATCACCACTATTACAAGCACGCGCACGCGACAACAATGTAACTACGTTTCAGGTCGGAATCGGCCAGTGAGCCAACTGCCTGCCCGATCATAACGCAGCCGCAATATGGCTTCTGCGTTAACTACTTGGAAGATGTTCAAAACCAAACCAATAATCCTAAACACGGCCGCCTCGAATCACGGCATACTTCCCTTTCGGCTTCGCTCGATCCCTTTTTTTTTGTTTCCCTATCTGTCTGTGTAGGCGTTCTTCGACTTCCGACTTTTACCGCATCTGCTCTTTTTCTTTTCTTTTTCTCGCTCTTCTACTTCATAAGCAACACACTTGTACTGTACCACAGACACCTTTCTTTCCTTGTAGTCTCTTACTCTCCTTCATCTTATTTGCTTTGGATTTTCTACAGGGAGGAGTTTGGGGGTGGTTGGCATGGGTACCTGGGAAATAGATGGCCGGGTGGGTGATCGGATGGACGGTTGGTTGGTTGGATGTTCGGCTGGCTTGGGTTGGGTTGTTGGGTCGGTTGGTTGAGTGAACGAAAGAAAGAATAGATGAATGATATGGACTTCTTTGGATCTTGGTGTGATTGGTCGAATGATTTATTACATAATTGACGTTTCGACAATAAGGACGGGAACACGAGAAAGATGTGGCGAAGTTTAATGCAATCAGACAAGAAACGTAACTGGATCAGGAGTGAGAGAAAGGGGATGATTTCGACTCCGTTTGGAAGTGAGAACTAGCATAAACATTATACCTTCTATTATCATTATCTTCCTACCACTGTCCGCCTCCGTAGATTCACTTTTTCTTTATGAGTTCAGTATCGGCTTGTACGTTACTAAAAAGGGGGTGTCTTCATAGAAATCAATAGAATGGATTGCGATAGGTTTAGAACATTGGTCAGAAATACATAGGCTTGGACTCGAGCTAACATCTACACTTTCTACGAACGAGGTGGCACCGCAGAACTATATTTGCAGGATTTTAGAATCAGCTGTCCTTGATCATTGTCACTCGCACAACAGAATTCTCGCGGACATGAGACGGGAGGGAAGGGCGACCTCTTGTGTCTTTTGTTCTATGATTGTTTAGCTTCGACATCTATCTCAAGTCATCGATCATATCCTGCAATGTAGTCCACCTGGAGTCACCTTCCCAAGACTCCTTAGCCTTCCCCATCACACTCCGAATCGCGCTCCTCGCTTTGCCTTTCCATTTGCTTCCGATACTGTCAATACGCGATCCGTAGTTTTCATACGCTGCGACAAGATCCGAGGTTCTCTGCACCATCACGTCCCACTCTTCGGCGTCCGTCAGCCAACTTCCTTCTTTACTCGAGCCGCCCGATGCAGACAATGTGCTTCCGACCCCACCTACAGCAGCGCGCCACGCCTTTTCCGCTGCGTCCAGCGCACCTGGGTAGTCACGTCGCCACGCTCGTAACCGGGACATAAGATCCCAACAGGCCGAATTTGACGTGATGAGGGGCGCAATGTCTTGCTCGAATAGCATCATGACCTTGTGCTCTAGTGTACCACGCGGTGGGTCGTATACCTGATTGTCTGCGGTATTACCTGCGGCTGGAGTCTTTGTTATCTCTCGAACTAAAAGGGTAAGAATGGTGAGATCTAGCGCATCCTCCATCTTGCGAATACTAATTACGTTCTTGATCCCAACAACAACATCGTCAAAGGCGGGGTTAGGCTTGAGGCTTGCGGCCAGGGTAATTACATTATCCCATATTCTCCAATTCGAATCCGCGATAGTAGCTCCGCGCTTGAAAGCGGTCAAGGAATCACGGAGCAGTTGCGAAGCGGAACGTCCCATTTCAGTAGCCTTTTCGGTGCTGACCATACCATCTATATCGTGGGCCTCATCGGCGTTCGCTTTCTGGTTTCTCGTCTTGGCCTCGGCGATCACTTCGCGATACCAGCTGAGAAATGCCGTGCCTAGGTTACTCCAAGTCCGCGCATCTTCACCGCCGGCCTTATCGTTTGCCGTTGCAATAGCTCTTTGAAAAGCCTCTGCTGCATCGGGGAAATTTCCAAGACGAAGTTCAATATCTCCTAAGCGGTTCCATAGTTCGGGGCTCAGTCTATTGACGCCAACGGCTAGCTGGTAGGCTTGGCGTGCTTTATCCCATTCCTTATTCTGGAGATAAAGTTCACCTAAAGATTTCTGTGCCCGTGCGAAGCGTCGGTTTGAGATTTCCCACGCTCGTGTGTAATGGTTGGCATCGTTCTCCATGTCACCCAGGATGCAGAATAAGCGAGGTGCGTTAGGAGGAAGAGGCGTTCGCTCGGGCCCATAGAATTCGCTGGGGCTGATTGAATCAATATCAATATTATCTTCATCAGGCGAGTCTGATGAGGCCGCCACAGTTGAAGTTCGTTGAAACAACTTCCATCGCACAATTGCACGAGCTTTAAGCTCCCCTCCTGCACCACGACCCCCTAATTCATCTGAAGCAGCGGCGCTAGCAAGGCAAAGGGCAACCTCGGGCCAGAGTCGTAGGCGTTTAAATATTTCTAATGCTGAAACGAGTGATCCAACTGAGGTCCAGGCGTAGGCAAGCTCCGACTCTAAATGCCATCGTGGTGGCGATGCCAACGCATTCACATACCGCAGTCGTTCCTCCGGCGTTGCTGACTCGGATGGTTTGGGGGCCGGCAAGAATGATGTCGGCTTATAATTGTTGACGTGAGTCGTAGCATCATGATTAGACGTAACTTGAATCGTGGGCACGTCGCGTACTAAATCCTGCTGCGATGACGCTGCCGGCGAGGGATCTTGAGTGTCTACGATGACCTGGTCTGCAACGGCTTGCATTTGTAAAACACCTCTTTCGACCGTCCGACTCCTGTTTAATTCGATACGTGATCTCACGAGGAGGGCTTGAGTGTATATCTGCCAATTAACAGATTTATCATCGATGACTCTCTCGGCGTATGGAAGTATCTCTTCCAATGTGAGAGAGTCGGATGGAGAGAATGTATCCTTGATGGTAGCCTCGGTAAGTAGTATAATCTGATCTACTGGACGTAATTTTGGCTGATCAGCCAGCTTGATGTCCCGTAGCTGATGGGGAAGCGAAGAATTTGAGTCAGGAGATCCATCGTTGTTGAACTGGATCTTTTCTAGTAGCGTATCATCGTTCAACGGGAGGGCGGATGGAGCTGTTTCTTTCGTTTCTGGTGTCTCGGCGAATTTGCAGGATAACTCTGAACTTTTTGCGAGAACTACCAGTTGGCTGAAACTCTTCTCTTGAAAACGTGTTCGTTTCCCCAGTGCGCCGGAGAGAGCATATGTGAAACCGCTAATTCTTGTAGCATCCTCTAGTGCCTGGCTGGCTTTGGTGTCGTTTCCGAGCAGAATCTGGCAGTTGGCCTCCTCTAGTCGGAACAAGACTTGAGACTCGGGAGGCCACGAGGAATCTTCGGCGGTTCCATGGGGGGAACCGGTCCCGAAAAGAGCAGCCTCTGCGTCTTTCAAACTTGTCTCAATAAGTTCCTCCAAGGTAGCTACATCAGTCCAGCGACCACTCTTGGTGTAAAGAGAGCCGGGTCCCAGTGAAGGCTGAGTGAGGAGCTTATAATGCCAGATGTGGACTCTCATTCTCATCCAAGTGAGATGCTTTGCAGCAGGACTGGACTGAGGGTTGGGCACAATGTTGCCTGTAACCAACAAGTACCGTGCCAAGCAGAAAAGTTCGATGTAGGGTATATGGGGATAAGGAGAGACGCCGTCCATGTCAAGAGACTGCTGGCAACACAAGCGGAGGCTGTCTATCGTAAGATCAGAATCAGGAGGAACCTCAGGCTCAGCGATCCCGGCTCCATTCGCGGAGGCCGCAGATCTCCTTGACCGTGCAAAGGCTTCAAGGAAGACGGCCTCGGAACCCTTGGGATCTTCAAGAACGGGGCCGGTGACGTTGGCCTGCAAGAAAGCAGCCAGGGATACAATCCCCAGCCTGATGGCTGCATCGGCCAGTTCTGGCGTCGACGCCTCGGGCGCAGTGCCGGACCCACGTCTGCCGGACCCGGCCCCTTTTCGCTGTGAGATGTCTTGGGCAAAGCCATCGACCAGATGTTTAGACAGCGGCTGCGTCAATAACCGGTTGAGACTGCTCCCGGAAGCTGTCCTCTCGATGGACAGCAGTGTGCGAGGTGATAGGGGTCCGACCGAGGTCTCCTTGTCCGGTGACGCCAAGGTATTATCACCTGCAGGTACTGATGTTGATGCAGATGCCATGTTGATCATTACGGAGCCTCAAATTTTCTCTTCTTTTTTTATGATCGGCACGTCGAGGCAGCATCCAAGATAGATTGCATTGGTGATCTGTAACGGGTCTCTCAGACTCTCACGCCTCGACGAACAGGAAAACAAGTCAAGGGCTGTTAGTGTTCATGGCTACACTCAATAAGTCACACGGACGGAAGGACACACATCTATGTCACTACAGCGGCTTTTTAAAATGCCATATGTGCATGTAGATAGCTCAAGCCAGTCTTGCTAAGATCACAGGCCAGAAAAGAAAAATTAATAGTATTAATCATCAGTACATGATGCGCTATGGTGGGGGAGGGGCAATGGAGGGGCAGCCCGGCACTGGCGGCTAGTATGTTGACAGGTGACGGGGTACACTTGCCACTCTACCTAAGGTCGGGATGCTAGTCTTCCCAAAACTCCTTTAAGTTAGCGGGAGATATTGTATGTTAAAGTACTTATTATACTACCTACTATGAACGCACTTTTCATCAATGGTTAAGTACTGAAGTACACTTCGGCTTGCTGATCGAGTATTTGCTGTAGTCTGAATGAAAGCTACTCATATGACGCTAGCTAACGTATGCTACAATTCTACCATCCCGGTGAATGGGATATCAGTTTTGTTAACTCGCTCGACGTCGGCTCACCCTTGCTTGCTGCTTCCATCTTGCTTCAGCTTCCAACAACCTCAACCAACACACTCTTCTTGGCAGACTCAGATAACGTAGGGCTTTTCTGAAGAACAAGTATAAAAGCGAGAGGGTAGAGGCGTACATCAGTATGCTCGACAGCGCACTCAACACCAGCCGATTGAGCCGCGGGACATGTCCAACCCAATCAGGTCGTCGCGAACTAAGTATCATGGCCATAGTTTAAACGACAGCGCATCTTTCATATGAGGGGCTCTATTCTTGGTTCTCCCCTTTCCAATTCTTTCGCTTATTTCTTGCCCTTCTTGCGAGATGGGACCACCTTGAACCCTGCACCTTGAATCGAACTCGTTTCGCTGGTGTTGTCCTTATGACTGCTCTTCTTGGCCACCTCGCTCCACCCTCCAGCGCTGGTAGCTTGAGTATCCACCGAGGGGATGTTGGCAGGCTGTTTCTCTACAATGCCTTTCTCTGCAAGTTTCTTGCGTCGGATGAACTCTTGGGCAAAGTGCCGCCCGTCCATGGTCTTCGAATTGGCGTAAATGGCGTCTGAGATAATCTCGGGTAGTAGAGGAAATGCCATCAAAGTCGAGGCAAACGTGTCGACTGTAAAACTACGTTAGTGAATGCATCAATGTGAACAAGAAAAAAAAAAAATTTTTTTTTTTTGGCAAGGTGAGAAGAGGGCAGTGCTGATTTAACTTACTGTCCGTAACACCGGTAATACCACGAGATAGCTGACTCTGCAGCCATTTGTTGAATTCATCCATGGCCTCCGTTCGAGCATTATTTGTTGTCGAGGTCGTGGTCTTCAGCGTTGGGCGAGGCGAAGGGGCCGGAGCACTGGACATAGGCTTGAGGCTCGTGGAACTGACTGAACGAGCTTGTGAGGCGGGCCCCGTAGGGGGTGCTTTGACCTTACCGCCAGCCCCGACTGTAGCCCAACCTGAGCCCGCTGGAGCGGGAGCTACGTTATTCCCGGTGGAGGCGCCAGGTACATTCGCAGCACTAGTCTTGCTTGCCAGATCGGCGTAGCGTTTACCCCCGGACGAGGCCATTCCGCTCTGTGCCGCGAGGTCGCGGGCTTTTTGCTTACGCGCTTCTTCCTCACGCTGGATGTCTGCCAAAGTCTTTTTCCTATCTGAGGATGCGGTCGGCGTCGACGGAACCGGTGCACTCCCTTTCCCAGACGCGGGTTTTACCCAAGGGCTGCTTACCGGTCCTACACTGACAGGCGATGCCGTACCCCAAGTGCTCGAGGTTGGAAGCCCAGGGGCAGTTGCTGCCGCTTTCTCACGTTCACGCGCTGCTTCCTGTTCGAGCATGACACGTCGTGCCAGAGCCGCTGCCTCTTCTGCCTTAGCAGCCTTCAGAGCTTCAGCTTGCTGGATCTCCTTCAGGCTTGGCCCCTTGTGAGATTCTACTCCACCATCCTTAGCCCATGGGGCGAGAGGCGGAAGTTGTGTAGATGTCGCGGAACTGACATCTGGGGTGCCAGATCGAGAGCTATTCGCATATTGCTCCGGCAAGTTGGATCGAACACGCTGTGGAGCAGGTGCAGGAAGAGGGGTGCCTGAAGGTGGCGGTGGAAATGGCATGGGAAGTCCACTTAGTTTGGCCGCTGCCGTCGCAGCTTGAGCTTGTTGATATTCCTTGAACTCTTTGTTTGATGTGGCTGACTCTTTTTTAGAGCCCTGTCGATCAGCCCCCGACTCATTCGATCGCTCCGGCATGAACGACGGCTCGGGAGCCTGGGTCGATTGGGTAGCTTGGGAGACAATTTGCTCTGCGGTTTGTTGGGATCCCGGCATCATATTTTGCTCTATAGTCTCTGCATCGTGTTGCGCACGAAGTTGATTGAATTCTTGCAATCTGTCACGGAACCCTTCATTATCCTCAGCAAGCTCGCTGGCAGCCGGTAGCTGACTATGGTTACCCGACTCGGGTGAAGGTACACCAATTGGTTGTTGTTGAGGGAGGTTCCCGCCTAACGCTCCCGTGTTGTGCATGCTAGCCAACACCTGGCGCTCGGCACCGGTCAAGTGGGTGAGCTCGTCCTCGCGGAAGACATCAAGGACTTGACCGGAGTTACCGTGCGCGGCGGGTTGACGGTTGACTAGCGAATCGAAAAAAGAACCCCCTGTTCCAATTGGGCCGATGGGAGCTTGCGGCGGCGCTGTGATAGGCGACGTCATGCTGCCAAAGCTTGGTTGACTATGCAAACTATGCGCACTTGAATGATGGTTCAAACCAGGTACGCCTTGTATTGGCATTCTACCCATTGCTTGCTGGCTAGAGAGGTATTCGCGTTGACGTGCTACGAGATATTGTTCTTCTTGTTTGCGCCTTTCTAGATTATTCTGCTCCTCGGCGGTCAAGGTTCGGCCAAAGCTAGGGAAGGCGGCCAAGAGAGGAGGTTGAATGACACCGCTGGCATTGGGGGAGAATGGGCCACCTTGTGCTGGAGGTCCATGAGGGATACCAATTTGGGGTACTAGGAACGGTTCACGGGAGTTGCCAATACGCCGGATCAGCTGGCCGAGTGGTTCGAATTCCACGTCTTCCACTTTTTTAACTCGTAAATCCGGCGTGAAGAAATTAGCCTTATACCAATCGTTCATCTCCAACCCAGTAAATGGCCCTTGGACACTACCCTGCGGATCGAGGTACGTCCAGCGCATGCGATCTGGCATGACCATAGTACGCGCTTGAGCTGAGGGTGGTTCCGAAGATTGGATAACAGAATAATTAGGAGTATTGCTCGTAGTGGTGAACGACTGACCTGGGGCAGTGGACATGCCGCCGTGCAGAATAGGATCTGTTGCTGCTGGCGTGCGACTTGCCTCTGCATGGGAGGCGAACATGCCTGCAAAAATCCCTCTACCAGCTCTCATGGGACTATCCATCTCTCGCCCATGGTCATTCAGTGGATTACGTCCAATTGCACCCAGAGGGTTGGCTTGGCGGAGATCAGGAATTGAGTCGCTCAGGCTTTCGTTATCGTGCGACTGCATCTGCGCTTGCATGGCAGCAGGAAATAAGGAGCCCAGCTTGCTGCCGCGACTGAAAGATCCAGAGGCACTGAGACCTCCTGTTGTTGCAGGACCAAAAACACCCCCAAGGTTACCTAGCCCCGGCGACTGCATGTCACCCACCTGGCTGAATAAAGAGCCACCAAAGCCAGTAAACGTGGTTCTCTCCCGGTCTGGAGTGCCAGACGATGGCCAGCCAGAAAGATTTCCTAGAGAAGGGTAGGCCTTGGCGCTGACACTAGATGTCTGACTTCGATCACTTCCCTCGACGGCGTTATGAGGGAACGTCCGTGACATTCCACTCCCGAAATTCAAGCCAGGTTCACCACTACCGCCGAACCCGTGAGTCTTGTCCGAAATCTCATCATTCTCACCTCGTTCCCCTGGAGGGCTGCGGTAGGGATTCGTTTCCGAAGGACTCAGCGGAGTAGGGTCATGGTCACCGTGTCCACCAATGTTCAATCCCGACATGCCGAAATCACCAGCGGAGCCTTTAATCGGTGTATCATACGATTGCATGGGACGTTGGGAATGGGGGACGGGAGGAGGACTCGTGTCTTGAGCACCGCCTAGGACGGCACTTCCAGAGAGACCCTCATCACCAAATGGGTCTGTGTCAGTGCGAGGGCGAGGGCGCCAAGATCGACTCGAATCAGAAGTGGGGGGGCCATCACCGAGCTTGTTGGCCGTGCTCTCCGAGCTGTCTTTCGGAATTAAATGAGCCAAACGACTTTCCCCTCGTGGATTTCCAGGACGTTTCTCCCCGATAGTTGAGCCGGGCAGTGCAAAGTTCCCGAACCTACCAAGCCCAGATAAGCCACCGGAAGCAGACGTTTGCCACGGCGAAGGGCCACCAAATGCCATAGCAGTTGTAGCTGTATTGGTGCGGGAGACACCACCAATTGTCCCGGACTTGGACGCGGCGTCTCTCACCCCAGCATCCTCCTCAGGCTCCTCATACATAGAGTCCTTAGCATCGGTATTCTTCCGGTCTAACCAGAGCGAAGTATTGTCTCGCGAAGGGCGACTCGCAGATACGGGTGAGTTTAACCCCCCACCTCCCGAAAACGGATTGGTATCACCGGTTTCACGACGTCGAGTTCCTGGACGGGAGGTGGACGAAGCCGAAGACAAGCCAAAGTTATTGGAAGTACCTTGAGAGAGAGAAGTCTTCCGACCATTCATACCTCCCCCCGGATGCATCCCTTCTTTATTCTGAGCCGGCGGCTTCATAGTAGAGTTAACATCTAAGAAAAGCTTATGTGACATTAACATTAGCTTTCTGGACCAAGGCACTAGTCTCGTACTCCACTATGCAGATAGACCTACCTCTTTTTCTTCAGCCGTCATGTCTTGCAAGCCAATAGCCTTTGTAGATCCCGCTGCGTCCCAGCACATGTCGGGCTCTTGGGGAAGCACATGCGAATCAGTGGGTTTGCCCCATCCACGGGACGCCACACCATTAGTGTGACCAGGACTCCAACCGGAAACGAAGAAAGCAGAAACATCAGGCTGCTGGAAGCGCGAGTCCTGTTGCATGCTGCTAAAGATGGATAGCATTTCGTCGCGAGAATATCTCCGAGATGAAGTATCTTCAACGGCTGTAGAACCAACGGGCATGGCGGAAATGACAGCGGGGTCGTCCGAGGGGGCGACGGGTTCTGATGAACTTTGCTGGTTAAAAGCTTGGCTTGAAGGTGTCGTGGATGTGCGACGGAAAGTGAGAGTCCCATTCATTGTACGTGCAGGTCTAGGCCTAACGATCATTTCAGTTAGCGAAGGGACAAGCTGGTGGTAGGGGATCAAGAATAAAGCATGTGCATCCGAGGGCATTTGGTACGCCTCAAGCTTGGCCGCGAATGTCACAGGAGGCCTGGTAGGCGTGGTGTAGAGTAGAAGGAGAGGGTGCCTAGACCATCCGTAGGAAGAAGACGAGGGAGAGAAGAGGGGAAGCATCAGCAGATGTGCAAAAACGAACGAGCTCGATGCAACGGCACATACCACTCTCCGCTCGCATTCCCACGTCCATCGCCTCTGGTACCTGATCTAGCATCGCGGTTCGAGTTCTGTCCAGCAGCGGCAGACGCGAAACTGGAAGTGAGTGGAGTTGGAGTAGTCATCTCGACAGAAAGACTGCGGAGGCCGTCTTCTTATATAATGGTACAGTAGTACAGGTATACACACACGATGAGCTGGGAGGTTCCTCTTATTCTGCTTGAAGCACCAGAGGTAACCGAAGATACCGAGACGCCGTGGCAAACGAGGGGACAAGGCGGTAGACAATGTATCTCGTCGTTGTCGTGATCGTGGTCGTGGTCGTGGGCCGGCGTCGGGGTTGGCGAAACAAGCAAAAGCGTGTGGAATGACTGAGCGCACTCACGCTGAATTTTTCGCTGATATTTTTTTTTTTTCCTCTTCGGCCAAAGAGATTGGAGACGGGCCAAGTCCAAGGCGAATAGATGATAGAATGCTTGTGACTAATGCTAACGGTAGCGATGAGGGACGAATTACGAAGGAGAGCAATTGATCCAAGTCCTCGTCTGGTTTGTCGTGGAATGGCGGTGTCGTGAATGGCGATAGTGCGCAGCTGTAAGCAGGAACTATCGTCGTCGTCGTCGTCGTCGTAGTGAATTGTAGATGGTGGAAAGTGCAATGTCGTGATCGTGGTTGGTTGGTTCGCGGGTTGGCTGATTTGCTGGTCAAGTCATCGAGTTGGAGCAACTGCGTAAAAAAGTTGTAATTTTGCAGAGAGAATTGAAATTTCACCTTCCTAAGCCTGGACTAGTCTGAACGGAGAGGCGAGGAAATTTAGTGTAGAATGCTGCTACCCACTGCCCTAAGTACCACTGGGACAGCTTCTGTAGGGGTCCCAAAGCACCTAACCACGCTAGGTGTGCTGTGGCACAGCTCTGAGGCGGAACAAGCCTTGCATGTACCTACCTAGGTAGGTACCTAGGTAGGTAGGTACCCAAACCTAGAGAAGTTCAATGTTGAAAGAGCTAAAGCTGAGCACGAGCCACATGTCATGGACGAAACATTGAAGGTCATTATGGGCTGGAATAACCTTGGAAGTGCCTAACCGCCAGTGTGAGTCCAGCTTATAATCGTTACCCTTTCCATATTAATTCTGTTGTAGTTGCCTTGCCCGAAATATTACAAAAGATTGACTACTTAAGTAGCTAAAGAAATCATAATAACGGCTCACCCCCATTAGGGCGCTTTCCTAGTTTACAACAACACTGAACAGAACGTCCATCCTCTCCAAACATTCAAGTGTGTCTGGATGATCTTGCCTCGAATAACAATGGCTTGTGGCGTCGTGGCTGTAGGTGTATAAGAATAGGTACCTAGGTACTCTACGTACCTAGTAGTACCTAGGTACCATGCAGTGCCGGTTGGGCTCCGTTCATTTATCCATTCTCCTATTATTTCATTCAACCTCATATCTTTACATCCGACAGCAAGCCACGCATCGGATGTTGTTATGAGAAAAGAAATAGTTTTTATAAACCGATCGGAGTCTTCTAGGGGCATTCAGATATTAGGATCAAACATGAATTCAATACAACATATATTATGCTCGCTAACGCCAGCAGCCTGACCAGAACTCTAAGTAACATATATAACTGCAAGAGACCTAGGAAAATGTATACACGAGAGAGAGGGAGAGACATGGGAACGACATCAGAACGTAACCCGTCTAAAAGTTCCACTGTCGGCACCAATGCTTCATGAGCTCTCCCGTCACGGGCTTCGCCGCGCGCATCGAAGGGCTCCGCTTCGTCGTGTGCGTCATGTCGAACACGACCGGAGCCCCGGTGGCGGCAGCCATGCCCCGGTATGAATCGAGCAGCTTGACGCCGGGGTTCTTGTCGAGCCCCTGGATGTCGCCCGTCTGGCTTTTATCGAGCATGTCGACCCACTCGCCGAAGTTGACGAGCTTCGGGATCCGTTCCTTGCCGTAGAAGTCCTGCACCGCTGCCGCCAGCCCGGTCCACGTTGTCGACGACGGGTTCACGCCGTGGTAGTAGCCGCTGATGTCCTCGGCGGAAACCTGCTGCGACACGCCGGCGACGTCGAGGACGAGGCCCGCGATGCCCTCTACTGGCGTCCAGTCCACGCGCTGGAAGTTGCCCTCCAGGTTTTCTGGTAAGGCGCCGAGATACAGACTGCTCGCAATGATGGAAGGCAGCCATTCTTGCTTGTTCCAGAACCCTGCCTCGGCCAGGGGTCCGGCGATCTGGCCGACTCGGATAATGGCTGCCGGAAAGTCGCCGGCTCGAGCCACGTCCTCGAGAATGAGACTGCCGACCAGCTTGCTCCGCCCGTAGCCGCCCGAAGGGAGTGTGAGATCCTCAAGACGCCTTTCGGGCAACGGGCCCTTGCTGGCATCCCAGCGGTCTCCCGTGCCAATCGACGAGATGAAAACCACGGCAACGCGCTTCGAGGCCTGGCTCGCGAAGTCGCTGATGTTGCGCACGCTCCGAATGTGCGGCTCGAATGACTGAACCGGTATGTTGAAGTTGACCGGCCAGGCGTTATGGATGAAACGATCCGCCGTTTGCAGCAGCTCGTTAAATGTATCGCGTGGGAGCCCAAAGTCAAATCGAGACATGTCGGCATGCAGGAACGTACATTTTGAGTCATCCGTACTCAGTCCGCGGTCCCTCATCGCCACTGCCTGTCGCTTCTTGCCGCCATCCTCTGCGCGGTTGAGGCAGATGATTCTCTTAACGCGAGAATTTTTGATCATCTGATCTAACATATATGATCCTAGCATACCCGTAGATCCCGTCAAGACAACGACTTGAGCATCATCTGAAGGGTTAGGGCGACCCAATTTCGGCTTGGGTAAATCTTTGGTATATTTTTCCCATAGCGCTTTCATAGCTTCCACTTCCTGCTCCCCCTCATCTGATGGTGCAGAAGACGCCGTACCTTCCCGGACTTGGGAGATTAGATACTTGGCTAATTGTTTAGGCGTGGGATTGTTATAGATGACTCGGGTTGCGATAGCTTCGGCGTCAACATTGTAGCCTGCGGACTCCAATCCTGCGCGGAGGAGGCGAGAAGCGCTAATAACTTGCATACTGTCGACCTGCTCAATGAGTTAGCTAGGTGGATTCATTGCGCAACACCTTGTGAAGGTCTTCCATAAGGCAACTTACACCGGAAGAAAAGAAATCAGCATCAGCCTCAAGCATCTGTCCACTGCCAAGTCTGGTGTGGAACAGGTCCTGAATTGACTTGATCAAACTCTCTTCGGAGCTAAGGTCCAATTCTGGTGCGTCCACGTCCGACACCTGGCCGGCCTTCTCATATAGCTCGTCGATTTCGTCTTTATACAACTTCAGCGTAGCTGCTTTTTGAATAGTACCCTTTCCGGCGCGCAGAAAGGGCTTCTCAGGAGAGGATAACATGATGAACTCTCGTCCAATCTGGCCATGCGCAACCGTCTCCTTGTTTGCGGTGACTACCAAGGGCCAGACTCTATCAATGAGCTCCTTGGCTTCAGTCTCGTTCTTGGGTTGAGTGACTGGCTCTAACAACAAACTGGGTTGGAAGCGTCCTGATCCAACAACGAGGGCGCCAGTCAGCTCAGGGTGATCAGAGACTATTTCTTCTATCGTCACGGGGTTCAACTTCTCGCCGTTGGAGAAGACAATAATGTCTGCATTGCCAAGCGTCAGCAGCTATAGCTTCCACAACCCATGGTATGGGAGGACATGTTACTCACTGTCCGCCCGTCCGTAGTATATCCAATGATCTGGCAAGGTAGGATGCGGCTTGTACAGGTCCTTTGTGTCGTATTCATTATCATCTGGGAACGTGTAAAAGAAGCCTTGAAGGCCCGGTTCCTTATTTTTGCGTACACAGACGAGTTGATAGACATCATTCTCGCCCTCGACTTTCCGCCACTCCGCCCCAAAATCTTCCGAATTGATAATGACTTGAACAATAGGTATTAGTAAGTTTCTTGTCAGATAAGCTAGACGAACTAGCGTCAAGGGATCGAGCCAGCGCGAGAAAAGCAGGCTTTTGATCTGGTAACTCACAATATTGCCACAGCTTGGGATCAGGTTGCAGGTAGACCGGGAAAGGGAAAAATCTGCGGCATCTAATTAGCCAATGTTCCTCGAACGGCATGAGAAACTAGATTTTCTTCCTTACTCTGTAGCAGAAATTGCATTGCAAAGCTTAACTCCTTTCTCGACTAATCGATTTCCAGCTTCTCTAGCAAGGTTCCCTGTTGCAACGTTAGCGTTTGGCGGCTTCAAGCGTTACAGTAACCCACCGCCTGCAAAGACAACCATATTTAGCTTCTTGAGAGATTCAACGTGTCGATCAGTTTGGCTCATGTCCTCGAGAATTGCAGGCCTATATGAATGAGGAGAATTAGTTACACCTGTTCAAACGAAGAAAATGAACACAGCTCTTTGAGCCAATTGAGTGAGTCCTTACGGAAGCAATGTTCCTTGTACATCAAGCTGATCGAGGCATTCGGCAACAGAGTCAGCGGACAGAGGACGATCAGGTATACCAAATGCCACCGGGGCCTCAAAGTACAGGGCACTAGTTAGGAAGCTGTACAGTCCAGCGGCGTGAAACATGGGCACTGCACAAAATGGTCAGCAAAAACCCGCTTCGTCAGGATTACGAGCAGGGAATTAGCGCACTTGGGTTAAAGTTTCTTTTTGAATCTTCGCTAAATCCCCGAACGAAGATCTTGTATCCTTTCCAGTCCGGCTGGCGATGGACGTGATATATGTCAGAGACCGCTATCATGCCTTGGCGGGCGATGATAGGTTTGGGGATTCCAGTCGAGCCACTGGTATGGAGAACACATAGCGGATCCCATTCCGCCTCCTCGAAGGTCTTCGAGTAAGGAACTGGTTCTACATCCTCTTCCGGAAACCAATTCTCAATCGGACCAGTCTCGATGGCTCGCATTTCCCGCTCCTGCAACCAGGGCTGCACCACTGCGCGATGGGATTTTGGAAAGGCCAAAATATGACAGTCCGTCTTTTCGAAAAGGCTCAGCTGCGCTTCCTGAGAATTACGAGGTGAAATAAAAAGAGCCTTGATGTCACAAGTCAGATTTCGCTCATTGGATATTGCAGCCTATCTCACCTGGTACCCTGCTTTGACAGCGGCTAGAACCATCACAATATAGCGAACGTCGTTAGGCCCGATATATGTGATCGTGGGAAACTTAGTGGACGGGGTGCCACAGTTCGCGATGATCTTGCGGGCCACATGGTTGATCGCATTGGCGTACTGCTTGAAGGTCACTACCTTCCATCCGTCCTTGGGGTTGGAGCTTCGAGGGTAGGAAAAGCATTCGCGCTCAGGCTCTCTGCGAGCAATATCGTCGACTACGTGAGGGAGTAGACGACGGCCATAGTCTTTGTTGACACTATTCGCAATTCCGTCGGCTTTCCCGTTCATAGCGGCCATAGCAATATTATTACGTGTGCGAATATGAAGGTTCAGGGAATTCTCAAGTTGATTACTAATGTGTTTCTTAAAAGAAAATTGGAGTGCACTATTCAAGATGCTCAAGTTGCTGTATGATTGGAATTGAATGGTACATAAGAAAGATTGTTTCTCTTGCGACCCAGCTGGTTCTTATAATCACTCAATCCCAACGGGTTTGAGATGTCCTCGCCTTTCGTGTGACGCAGCGGCACTACGATATACGCGAAAAGAAACGGTTGCAATGAAAAGAAGGGTATTACTGGTGTCCTCGCATACGATGCTTATTGGTGCTGACAGGTGAAGGATTCTCGTAAGTATCAGGGATACCTACACATTTCGGCATTACCTCAAGAGCCTGAAGCCACCATCACAGCGGGTCGATACCGAGGTCGAGTTGTGGTCGACAAATCTAATAATTGGGTAGAGACCGGTCACTGCGGGGAGGCGAGTGGTGCTCGCACAATTTCCCTGGCCATCATGATGAAAGCGAGCTGACGTAGCAGCCAGTACGGCGTTCCCACCAGGGCTGTTTCTGGCGGCTATTCTCGCGTGCCGAACCCAAGCCGACGCGAGCGACCGGAAACAAGCAGAAAGATGAATGCTCTTGGGGCCGGAAACTACAGTAGCTCTCCATATTGGAGACGGCGATAGCAGACAGCGGTGGAGGGAACGGTTGTGAGAGCGGCAGAGAACCTCCACATTATTCGGGCGACCAAACGCCTTTGCCGCCTTCGACTTGCCCGTAATCAATAAGTGGCGTCCTGACAAGCATTTTGACGGCCGAGGAAGACCCCACTGGGAGACTCCATTTACCATGAGCTCGCCCGAGGTCCAAGTGCCCGATTGGTTGGGTCACGCGCGGGAGGATCACTATTCATCCATACCTCCTAAACACTACCGAACCCTAACCTGGATACTAGTATAGACAGGGTATAGTCTTGAGGTAATTATTGGCCAAGATATGTCATGGAGAGCACTATTCCTAATACACACATGCATCCCCTCGATGATAAGTCTCGCACATAGTTCGCCCAAGTCACCTACTTACTACATGATACTACATAACGATGATGCGACTCTTCAACCTACTATTGTCCTACAGTGTATTGGAGCTACCTGGATATTACAATTGCCATCAGAATTGAACTTTAAAGCAAAATGAGGTAAGAAGAGAAGAGAGAAGAAAAGCGAAGCGAAGACTGTCTCGTTCCGCTTCAAGCCAAAAACGTTAATTTCTTCGCATTGTCTTGAGAGCTCGATGGCGAGAATGTAAGCTGTAGAAAAATCACTCTTAGAGTCGGGATCTATTGTCCTTTTAGCTGGGTAATCAGGTTTATATAGGCAGTCGGCCTTATTGTCAAGCTCAGTCGGATATTACGGGAAGAGACATTCACTGTGACTATCCCCGGTAAGCCACAGTAGCCCCCTATGGTACCACACCCTGACTCATGGGCATGCAGCATGATCGGGCTTACCGGATTTACCTGCACCAAGCCCGGCTCTTGCATATATGTAAGGCTGTGATATCATCTAACCACAAGACCGCCAGTCTTTAGAGGAGGACCGGCGTCATTTCCTTCTTCCATCTTATGGAATCCCTAGTTATTAATACTCTTGGGAGGGCTCTTTGTCATGAAGTCTCTCAGCCTCAAGGATCAGAGTCCGGTGGAGAGCTATGCAAAGCATCGGGGTTATCGGATTTGTCTTTCGCAAAATCTAAGTAATTAGATACCAACAATGCGAGTGTGAAATACTGGTATGAACATACGGAGGTCCATGATACAATATAAATAGTCGTAACTGCCTCTGGCTCCGAAATCGAAAGGTTCATCATCTCATTCGACCTTTGAGAAGAAGGGTGAAAGAAAAGGAAAATTGTCTGCTTGTTTCGCGAAAACAAACCCACAGTATGTCCCGCTACGCCGACTCTCACAAAAACCCGTCTGGGACAGGAGATGCGCGTCCTACAGCACTCCAGATCATCAAAGATGAAGGACTCGAAGGAAACATGAAAGACAAAGTCTTTCTTGTCACGGGAGCATCATCGGGACTCGGTATGCACTCAACCCTGGCGCTCCTGACTATCTACCTATGTGGCCTGCTTGTTTCAGCTGATTTGGCAAGCTTCATGACGCTGAACGCCAAGAACTGGACTAACGTGATGTTTTTGGCAAAAGGTATTGAGACAGGACGTGCTCTAGCTAAAACTGGCGCAACTGTGTTCCTCACCGTCCGCTCTTTAGAGAAAGGTCGTGCTGCATGTGAATCGTTTCTCGAGCCTGGTCGCGTTGAGCTGCTAGAACTCGACACAAGCGAGATGTCGTCCGTCCGAACCGCTGCCACCAATTTCCTCAAGAAGTCACCTACGCTGAATGTCCTCGTCTGCAATGCCGGTGTCATGCTGATCCCGACTCGAGAGGAGAATAGCGAAGGCTGGGAGATGCACCTTGCTACGAATTATCTTGGTCATTTCCTTCTATTCGACCTTCTTAAAGATGCTCTCTTGAAGGCTTCAACGCCGGAGTTTAACTCGAGACTTGTGAATGTCTCGAGTTCTGGCCATCATACGTCAGAAATTGTTTTCGACGACTTCCAGCTCAAGGGGCCTGGTGCATACATGCCGTGGAAGGCATATGGGCAGAGCAAACTTGCCCAGATATATATGGCAAATTATGTTGACCGCAAGTTTGGACCTCGTGGCTTGCATGCTCTTAGTTGTGAGTACCCATACTCCTCAGGGTTCTTCCTTCTTGTCTCCAGGTCAAATTCAAACCCTAGAAGCTCCCCCGATCTTGGAAAGATTCATAATAGCGATAACTAACTCCAACTGTTATAGTGATGCCTGGAGGCATTATGACTGGCCTCCAAAAGCATGTTCCGGCAGACGTTAGGCAGGGATGGGATTCAACGCCCGAGATCCAGAACTTCCTCAAAAGCACTGAGCAAGGCGCTGCAACCACTGTTGTTGCTGCTGTAAGTAAAGAATGGGAGGGGAAAGGCGGAAAGTACTTGGAGGATTGTCGAGTCGCTACAGCCGAGCCACTAGTCGAGACCATATCGGGTGTGAAGCCCTATGCCTACGACGAGGCGAAAGAAAACAGGCTGTGGGAGCTCACGAGACAGACGCTGGGACTTAATTAGCTGGGAAAGAGGATAAGCACTGGTCTACGTGATCAGCTCGACTCTTCTGAGCTCTATCCTGATACGAAGACTATTGCGTGCTATTCACTGCTATGGCTCGATGTTGAATTATCTGGAAAACAACAGACGGGAATCGCGCAAATTTGCTCTTGGTCTCCAACAGAATCACCAACATTTTCCTAGCAGGATTGTGTCTTTATTTTCATTATTTATTTATTCATTCCATCTCACTCCTAGATATACTGTTAAAGGTGGCATAAATTTGATTGCTAATGAGTCGCCCAACCCAAGTCCCAAACCCCGCTTATTCCGGTGCTGTCTACGCGTTTAAGAATGCCTTCACTATTCGCAGGGTTCTATCATTTAGATCCAAATCCATATAATATCTCCAAGTACTTAGGCCAACATGTACTGCATTGCAATATGGGTCCGCAACGAAGGGTGCCTCGCGATTCGTATGAGTCAAGAGATATACACCCACGCTAGCAGCAATTCCCGTGTAAAAGGCGCCAAAGATACCGGCAATTGCAGGACCAGCGCTGGGTCCAATATCAGTCCTTTTGAATTGTTCGGACCAGCTATAAGCCCCTCCGATGAACCTCCATGAAGCGAAGACGAAAGGTTGTAGGGCAACCACAGAAAGGACGACGAACAATGTTACACAGCCTTGGGTAATGAGTTGCTCTAGGAAGTCCCAATAGAAGGGCATGTTACCCAGAAGAGCCGCGTCGGAACACAACCTCTGGGCCGAGCACTGCGCGGTGCCCAATCTTTCCCCCGTCATGGCCTCGGTACAGTCGTATCCCTGGTATATGCCCCCGTTTTGGAAGGCATCACTTCGTCCGACGGCCAATATGTGGATTGTTGCGCCCCACTGAACAACCGTGAGCAACGAGAGAAGCCACGACAACACTCGTTTGGTGCTGGGTGATCTGTTGAGGACGCACGAGTATGGGTGGTAATGGATGTTAGACGCGAGGAGCCACGTGGTAGCCCATGCATAGATCGATAACGTTGTGTTCGGAACAGGATCTTGGATGAACTCAGCGTAGTTCACCCACCACCAGACAATGTTGCCACTAAAGGTGTAGAGCAAAATGACCCAATTGATGGGTCCAAGTTCTCGGAGCTTGCCCTCACAGATATGATTGTCGGACTTGAATAAAGCCCAGTTCCGCTTAAGGAAAGTGAAAAGGTATATGAGCGTAACTATATTGACGTTGGCCCATATGCCAAAGTTATTTAAGCCGATGATGGTAGGCCTGGCAGAAGAAGGGATAACTTGGAATCCGTTGAAACAGCTCGCAGTCGTACACCAATCAAAGTAGTTTCCGTCTTTCTCACGCCACGCGGTGCTGATGGGAATATATCCGCGGTTTAGATAGTCCTGGTCAAGATGGTATGGTGTATGCCTTATTATATCTAGGATGGCGGTACAATTAGCCTGGTCGGGCACCAAAGAAGAGCATTCTTCGAATCGACTGTTCTTGAACAGGTGGAAACTAGAATTCTGAGGCTCGAACCCGGTGGTATCGGCCGTGATGAACTTGACGAGCAGAATGACATTCGCGATTATACCCGCGAAGGCTGTGAGGAAGAATAGCGCTGGGAAAAGGGCGACGGCGAGCCAGAAAGATCTACCCCATCTCCGGTTAGGAAACCTTGGAAAGTCACAGTCTGCTTCCTCGTAAACGTATTGGTATGAGCGCATTTTGTGATGGTGGTGATGTTGGGGGTAGTGACGACTATATAAACGAGTGCAGCTGGTGGCGGGGCCTTTCTCAAGAGTTGAAGACTGAGCCGAGCTGCTTTTGGTATGGGACTTGGGAGTTCTTTTATAGATTCTGTTCGTGAGGTAGCCATGAAGTGCTTCACATGGCCACAATATTTAACTTCATGGCATAGTGAGACCTGCAAGTCCCGAAAGATATACTTTGATTGACCATTTCCCACAACAACATCATGGTTTGAACCCTTCTTCAGTGGCATATGTGCATTGCCGCAATGCTGCATTCATTGCGACGTTGACATCTGTCAGGTTTCAATTTTACGACGCTGGACCAGGGGTACATTAGCGCCGCCTGGTCAAGCAGCGCTTCTATACCGTATGTTATTGGAGTAGAAATTGAGGGTTATGCTGCTTGGCTTTCTTGTCCTGATTGTTTGAGGTGTAGCGATACTGCATCCCTACCCTGTAGGATGCACTCTGCGCACCTACTTAGCTGAGCCTCAAGTTGTAATGCCATGGTGCATGGAGTAGTGAAGCCGAAAGAGGGTTTCGGTAACGAGGATGCGATAATCAGTAGCGTAGTTTGCCGCTGCCTTTGCTGATTTCGGTTCCGTCTCGTTGCAGTTTGAATAGGACAGCCTATACGGATCAGCGAGAGTACCGGCGACGCCGACTCGCGTAATGGTCTGTTTGGTGTTAGGCTACTGCCTATAGGTGACCTACTCAGTAGGTAGGTCTCTGCGGCCATTCACTGCGAAGTCTCCTAGCACTCGTGCAGTTGGAGAAACGGAACCCCCTTGCGTGAGAAGAATGTCGGTCCCGACAACCTAACTAGGATATATATAAAATTTTAGTAGAATCTAGCATTTCGTGACATTATTGGGTGAATGTATGGCGCAGCCTAGGATAATAGTACGGGCACACCACGTATGGAACAGCTGGAAACGCCAAGTCAAATGCTCTTATTGTTAGATACGGGGGCTAATGCTACATTGCCCATAATGGGTTAGCCAGGAACTAAATGATATCTTTTTCAGGGGGCAGAATAACGACATACTAGTATGATTTATACTCAATATGGAGTAACGGGATTAGATAGATCAACCTGAATTGTAGTCGCCCTTCACCTGGGTTCCACGATCCCTGTGTCTGATGTGGTTCGATTAGGCAGAGATCCAGAGGCTGGACTCGAAAAGGTATTTACTCTGTTGGCGCTTGCTATGCTTATACAACATAATGTTGAAGACTTAGAATAATTGATTCTATTTTCGGATCTCAAACATTCTACTCGTAGAAAGCTATTCAATTCTATGCGTTCTGCTGTTTCATGGCCCTCTCCTCCCGTGCAACCACAGGCGCGAAGCCAGGGGATTGCACAGTTGTTGATTGAAAATTCTATACACACTGAGTCGTGGAGGTGTACATGTTCAACCTAGGTTGCGTAGTATACCCTGAGGTCAAGATATGGAACTCCAATGAGTCTAAATAGGCTCGTGCCATGATGAGCACTTATTCCTGACACACAGACACACAGCTTATTTGCAAAGCAATTTGGGCAGATTTGGGATGCCAAAGCCTCGCTTTACTTGATACGTTCATGTTAAAGCTTTTCACTTTGTAAGAATCTCTATGTTGCGTCCTAATTCTGTGACGGAGTACTACTCAGAACACAGGATACGGTCAAGCGTTAAAATACGGACAGAGGAATAGACTTTTATTAAACAACCCGAATACATATATGCCCCTACAATTAACTGAATACGCTGTGATATCGCATTTTCTTTCCTTCATTATCATACTATACAGAGGCACAATATCCCTGAATATTAGTATCTATCAAATGAAAAAAAAAAGTCTCGACAATAAGCATGGCATAGGATTGATATATGTAGTCTCTATACTCACCGATGACCGATAACTACACCAGGCGGACTATGCGCGGACTGAGAGTTTTGAGGATTCTCTCGTAGTGGCCACTCAGATCTAGCGTAGCCCAGGCCTCCCCTCGACCGCCATCCGATAATTTAAGCATTTTATCTAACTGAGGCTGTGTCGGCTCAAAACGGCAGTTGAATTCGTCGCTAATACAACGGGCTTCGTTTTCCATCATCCCATGCACGTACGCATCCCCAAGTAGTTCAAAGTAAGGGTCGGGTATGACTTGGGGTTGGTTTGGTGCTCGTTTTTGGCCTTGCTTCTGAGTGCTTGGTGGTGCTAGCCGACGTAGAACTACCGCAAGTTCATACGACTGTAGAATGGCAATTTCATCACCAACCTGGACGCTTCTAGGCACTAAGCAGAAATAACCATGCATAGTGACCGCGAAACGAAAGGTCTTCATGACGCCGGAGGATTCGAAGGAGGGGTTCAATATAGGGGCCTTTACATTTGCATCCCAATACCCTGGACACTTCAAGAAGGTCAACAAAGAACACAGTAATAAGTTGGGTATGGATTGCCCCGGGATACTCTGGAAATCTCTGATAAGCATACCCGAGGGGTTATACTCACGCCCTGCTCGTACCACCTGAACCACTCTTCCCAGTGCTTTCTGATGTATGCAGAATGCACCAGTTCTTGCTGGGAATCGCACGACATTATAAGTGTAAGCTTATATGCATCTAACATAGTATCGCCATTGATATACGTCGGCGATTCCGCGGTGCTAATGTAGTCGATATCGTTTCTGATGCCCTCTACTATCATTGGAATATTCGTGTCAAGAGCCCCATGCTCCGTATCAACAAAACTTCCAACATATACGATCTCGTCGGACATCAAACCTTTGAGCGATGCATAGCTCTGGAGTAGCCACTTCTTAAGGCCCCTGAAATCCCTTAGGTCATCCGACATAGGAAATTGTCTTCTCCTACCTTTCGGGAGCTGGCGTACCCTGCTGTCCGACTCTCTATTGGTTGCAATGAATGCGACATGGCTGTTTCCACCGGCTCTCCAAAGAGTTGTACTAGGTATCATATATTCACTCTCTTCCTTATATCTGTAGTCCGGTGCCCAGGACGGGAGCGCAGTGTCAGCTTCCTGTCGGACCCTGCCCGCATTCTTTAAGAAACGCAGGGCGTCGGCATCAAGAAATTTTCGAGCAATATCAGTGTACTAGGTTTTGCGACATCAGTTATAGGCTGAACCATGTATCTGGAAGTAATAGAAGTTATTGATGGCGTGAATCAAAGAGAGATCGGCTTCGAGGTCATTCCAGTTGAATTGTTAACCTATCGGACTTACGAGGATTTGCCACGGCACCCGGTAGTCAACTTCAAACCACTGGTCAGAGTCAGCTATGATGTTTCCCATGGCATAGATTCTATCTCGAGGATCTGTTGCCTCGTAGCGGGAAACACTGTCGACCAACCCTTCGAACCCTAATGCAATGTCTGTAGGACCGTATGTATCCTGGAAGTAATAGTGCCGAGCTTTCTGAATAATTCTCACTGCTTGTATATTGTTGATCGTTCGGCTAAGTCGCTGGTGAATATAGTCTGGCCATGTTTCGGTATATCTGGGACACATAACCCACTATTACATATAAATAATCGGTTAGCCAAAAATCAGAAATTCTATGTCCTAGGCAATTATAGGTTTGTCATCTTGAGATATATGGACATTTTGACATATGCGTACTGCGATGTGTGAATGGAATTGAGAGAAACAGAGAGTGTGGTGGGGTTAACTTGGAGTGTCTGGGGATTCCTCACAGCTAAGGCAAAGATGTTGTCCCAGTTCACGGCACTGGAACCACATATTACTCGTACATCTTGAGACAAGGAAGCTTCCTGCTGGACCCACACACGAGAAAACCACGGACGATTGAGGAAGTTGACTGCAGCAATTGCGAGATCCTGTATCTGCTTGGTATCGGCCACGACGTGGAATGAAGGGTCAAAGAAGTACGACTTCTCAGCAAATCGAGACCAAATCGATCCAAAGAGGCAGTACGAAAATTCCCCCACATATTTTGTTGCGTCGAGGGTCGCTGCATACCTCATCACGGTAGAGCTGTGCTCATCTGGGTGTCCCATCCACTACGCTCGCTGAAGTCAGTAGTTACTCTTTTAGATGATTATCGTGCTCCTGATGCATGCTCCCGGGGCCAGTTGGGAGTTTCCATATTAGTACACAGAGGGAAGAAAAAGAGAAAGACTTTAGTGTGCACATACGACCCATGTTGCACCGGCCTGCCGATAGATATGATGCATAATGGCGACTTGAGCAGCACGCTCATCAAGACTGCACTGATTGATACAGACGGCATCGATCCAGACTTTTCGGGGCTCATCAGGCTTTCGGAGATCAAGCATCATATGGAAAGCATTTCTCTGAACCCAAAGTTCGAAACTGCCACAGCTAATTAGTTCTGGGTTCTCCGGGGAGCCCCAGGTATAGGATGTGGCATCATAGCATCCTTGGGCCTCTTTCAGGGTCGTAGGAATGAGCTCCGTTCTCAGAGGCTCATCGGGCCTCCCTGGTCGGATGAGAAGCAGTCGAAGGGGCAAATCGCCTTCGAGTGGTTGATACAAGAATGATGCAACTTCAGAGTTCCACTTATCCATTGTGAGAACTTCTAGCGCTTAGAGCTCTCTCACAATACCGAATCGTAGCTGGCTGACTGGCAACGCAGTAGAATAGCCTGCGTTGAATTTGGCAAGCATAGAACCTGATCTTTCTCCGCATTCTAAGAGACATGGGGCCTGCGATTGCCAAGAATAGCCCCAGCTGACTGCATAAATTCTTGGCGTGCCTCTCATCCTGGTGACAGGTTATTTAGTAAGAGTAACCGGTCGCGCTGTAAAAGCGATATTATTTCGCCTTCAGTGCTCTCGTCAAGAGATATTCATTTTTGACTAGATAGAGTTGCTGGCATCGCGAAGCGTGGAAGGCTCTCATTTGGGAGGAAATTATGACCGGGGTGCATAATTGGCTTAATGGACTCTGCGTATCAACTTAAACGACATAGGCGTTCTTCGCATCCATAACTGCAACATGAAATATACTTTTTTTCACGAACCGTATCGGACTAACCGGATGGATGAAACGTAGTTCTAAACTAGAGAAGTAAAATAAAAGAAATACAAGTAATGCAGATCAGAGAAGTAAACGTAATTAAAGATCCGAAAAATCTATTATAGAATTCATCCTGAACGCCGAAAAGGTAACGCAAATAACGCACCAAGTCGTCCAACAGGCACGCACTCAGCTCTGTCAATTGTGCATGCTACTACCTACATCACTGGATATAGTGCCCTGTCATTAGATGAGTAGTGTTGTAACAACTTCTCCCACCTCGATAACAGCGCATACACAAGTCGAAATCGTCTGGGCCGTTTCCGGGGCACTGGCAACAGTCTATAAGCGGATGTTAGGATACCCGACTAGATCACGGGCGGGAGGCATTATCAGAACTCACGAAAGAAACAGCCTGCACTGATGTAACTCTTGCACCGAGTGCAGCGGCCACCGTATTTGAAGCTGCTCGTTGTTGAGCGGTATCGTTTACAGGTACCCGGATATCTGGTTCGGTAGTGACCGTTGGATATAAGATAGAGAAGAAAAACATGCTGACTCGGGTTTTTGCAGCAAAATCCGCTACTGTAGCAGGAGTGATAGAGGGTGTAGTGGTAGGATCCAGGCTTGTCTTCGCAAAGGCAGCAGTCTATATCAAGAACACATTCGTTAATACCAGTTCCAAGGAGTTGTTGGGAGTACAGCTTGAAATATTGAAAGTGACAATGACATACGGTAGAAGGCCCCTTGATTCGCTGGCCTTTTACAGCTTGCGCAGACACCAGGAACCGAGTCCCTGCTCTCCAGACAATCACGGATGTACCCAGGGCAATCAGAGCTGTCAATTGCGCAAGGCACTGAGACCAGTGTGTGCCTGCCATCGCAGCGTTTGCCTAGGAGATAGCATTCGTCGCAAAGATCAAATAAGCTGCATTCAAAACAATCTGCGCCACGTCAGTCTTAACGGGTCTCTCTTTTTTTCAACAATGGGGTGTATCAAAGACTAACGGAAGAGTTTCCCCTGTCGGACTTCGGCTTGGCAGAAGTTGCATCGGAACAGATATTTCTTTGTTAATTCTGATCTTGAGATGCCGGAACCGGTTCGAGGTTTCCACAAGCCATAACCTGGCGTAGCAGATATCTTGTCGAAAAATTCTGGCCCAGTGGGAGTCTGAAGCTTTTTCATAACATGTTTAGTTTAGGTGCACCTGACGTTGTTGTCATAGCATTTCCGACAGATGTTGTAATTATCATCATGACAATCACAGCAATCTTAATCAGTGATTATCAGCTTGCGTGTCATGGAATGTGGTGCTTGCAAACTTACGCCGATATGTACCTTGAGTGATCTCGACCTTGCAATTGTTACAACTGAGCTTCGGTCCTCCAACGCTATGCCTGCATTCTGGACTTGCCTCCCCTGGCGCGAAGAGGAGCTTCTCGGCAGCGGTTTGACCAATCTCCTGGGCAACTGTTTGGATTTGAATCATACCAGCATGATACGCAACTGCGTCCGTTGTTGCAATGGCTGCTGCGCTGCTCGTATCATTTGTAATAGAGTCCACTATTTGCTCTATAGCACCTTCGGCTCCGTGAAATGCTTCACCAGGGTTATCCAAAAGTCCTGTGCTCGGAGATGCACCATCTGGTAATCCGGCGCCTAATTGCTCAATACTTGTAATACCATTAATCAAGCTACTGATTTTAGTCTCTATTACCACACCAACGGCACCAATTGCAATGGGTCCAAGCAAATCTTTGGATTTGATGAATTTGTGTAGTTCGACGTTGCGTTTTTGCAGCTCTGCCTGGATTATTTCGAGCTTCCTGCCGGCGACGTAGGCGCTTCGAGTCTTGTATGCTGCGAATAACACCAACACACCTCCTGTGGTAACGGCGCCGCTGACGCCAACACTTACGCCGAAACTACTTAGTACCACTTTTCGAGTAGCTATCACTTCTTGCCGGCGGAACCATTCTGTTGAGGCCTTCGCAACCACCTGGCGGAAGTCGTCCGATCTGAACTCAAGAGTCTCTTGAATAGGCATTGCGACGAGTATTTGCTAAACGATAGCGTTATAATTTATCGAATCCCCGCTTCTGAGCCCTTTATCACCGCCGAAAACTTTCTTAAATATTGAGGTCTCATACCATCTTATTTTCCGACCGGGTTTAAGTATGTGACTTTGTCGGGTGGCTCATCGTCCTCCGTGGTTATAATTAGTCTAGGATTTTGCTCCCAGCCTAGCCACTTTTTAGCCATGGTGGCTTAGCAAGCTCTAATGTACACATATAGATGAACTTCCCTGCGCTATCTTTTCCCTTTAATTTTCTGACTGCTGTAAGACTGATCAGATATTACAGGTGACTAAGATTCTTGTCCTACCAACCCTGGTGGGTGAGCAGCGCCATTGGGGGCGGAATGTAAAATGGCAGGATTGTCTTGCCACACCAGGCGTTTGGAATAGGACAAGATTACAATTAGGAATTTAAATAGCGTTCTACGCTGAATTTGGTACCTTTCGAGAAAAAGTGACAACAGATCATTCCGATAATCTCCGTTACCATTCAAGTGACCGACGCCAGTAATTCCGACGCTGACCTGGTATCACTGCTTGGATACAGGCAATTGAAAAGAAACAGCGCACCCCGTTTTAACTTGTAGGTATAGATATAATGCGGATGACAGGGCTCACTTAAGCTAAAACAGATGTATTATTATAAATAGGTTGCCAAGTGATTCCGTAGTGTTTTACTAGTAGATATATAAATTCAATAGTACGCATTGGAATATGTGATTAGCATAACTGAGCATGAACTCAGGGTATATTATAAGTTGATTCCACACATAGGTACCTGCTTATGACAACACGTTTCTCTTTACACTTAAATATCTGTGCATTTAGCTATGAAGGCCCAGCGCCCCTAGAATTAAAAGGGGCAAGTGTGAATTACACGTAACAACAACTACTGAAGTGATCCCCATGGGGGTGGCCCTATAGTTAGGGGTCAGTATTCAGGAGATAAACTACTCTATATTTTTTGAGATTTTTTATTTAGGTCGTATTTATATATAATAAATAAAAAACTAATAATTTTAATAAAATAAAATGTTATATTATAAAATTAATAAAGAAAATCGCTTGTTTAGGTTTTTTTTTTTCGCGTAATTAATTATTTTTATTAATAAATTATTTTAATATTTTTTTTAAATTATTTATTTTAATAGTTTTATAATAAAACTTTAATTAATTTTTTAATATTAATTTTTTTTAATTATTTAAATATATAAATAAAAATTAATAAATTAAATTAATTTATATTTTTATAAATTATTAAAAAAAAGTTTTTTTTGAAAATATTATTTATATAATATTTTTTTATTTTAAAAAATATTTTATATTATTTATAATAAAATTTTTAAATAAAAAGATTAATAATTTTTATAATTATTTATTTAAAGGTTAAATAAATATTTTTAAAAAAAATTTATTTTTTTATTTTTTTATTATAATTATAAAATTAATTTTAAAATTTTTATAGAATATTATAAATATAAAAAAAATATAAAATAATTAATATTTTTTAGAATTTTAATTAAATATAAAAAAGTTTTTTATATTAATATTATTATTATTCTTTTATATATTATTTACTATAGAATCTTTAAAGATGATTATTACTATTTTTAATAGATGATTTAATAATTAATTTATAAAAGAATTTTATTTTAATTTTAATATTTATTATAATATATATTTAAATATTAATTTTTTAAAATTATAATTATAATTATTCTTTTAAAAACTAATATATTAATTTAAATTAATAACTTATTTAATATTTAAAAAGTTTAATATTTTTATTAATTATATTTTTTAAATTAATTTTAAAATATTATTTATATATTTTTTATAATAAGTTTTAAATTAAAAAAATAAATAATTTATATTTATATTTTATTTTATAACTATAAAATTAATATTTTAATATTTTATTTTTAAACATTTAATTTATTATTTTTTTATTAAAAAGGTTATTAAATTATCTTTTAATTATAATTTTAAATTTATTAAGTTCTTTTAATATAAAATAATGAAAAGAATATTTTAATAATTTATAATATTTATTATTATTAAATGAAATCTTTTAATATAATTTAATTAATATATTTTTTAATATAATATAAAATTTATAATATTGTTATAAAAAGAATTTTAATATTTATATATTTTTAAACTATATGTTACGAAGTAGACCAGGAAAGCGGCCAGCTGGGCAGACCAAAGGGGGGAAAGCCATACGCTAAGAAGATTGGAGGCGGGCCACGGCCCAGAAGATAGGAAGTCACATGATTAGTCACGTGATGGATAGGAGGATAGGAGAGCTATCCTGCGATCCAAAGGGATAGGAGGATAGGAGAGCTATCCTGCGATCCAAAGACAAAGGGGAGAATGGGGTTTCCTATATAAGTCTGATGTTTCTAGTTCTAGTCACTCGTTTAGTTTAGTTCTTTAGCTATCAATTTCTCATCTCAATTTCTATTGACGACTACTACTCTATTGCGACTAGACTAGTGGTGGGAGTACCAGCAAACCTCCCTTACGGACCACCTGCTGTAAGTCTTATTGTTACCTGCAAATCAAGAACCCATTTCACGTACGTCTTATATATCTTTCGATATATAAGAGGTCCGTAACACTTTGATAGCTCCTTGATCAATAAGACTCAGCACGATACGGATATTGGTATAGGGAACTGGGTGGTAGTTAATCCACGAGATAAGTTCGCCAGAAGATACCACGAGGATATCCAACGAGACGACAAGATACGAATGCATTTGCGAATGCCCAGTTCGAGAAGTATACCCTACCTGATGAGTTTAACTGACTAAACAGATTATGGGACCAAAGACACGAAGTCAAGACACGAGTTCAGAGACTTCACGAGCACCTCAGCAGACCACGAGTGTCAGCACACCCAGACAACAAACCCCGGTTGCAGCCAGTCAACCATCGCCAGCTAAGAGTACTATTGTAGTACGAACAAACAACGACGACTCAAGCAGTGGGTCAAGTGAAGAGGAGGCAGCACCGAGACCAGTACCTCCATCTAAGTCAAGAACACCTGTTCCAAAGATAACTCAAGGAACACTTACACCAGCCAAGACAGTGGTCACGAAGACACCACAGAATCAAGAGACAGTGACAGCAACACCTGCCACTACGGTAACAGCGACAGTTACACCACAGACATCTGCTTCTACAGTATCCCAACCAACAAAGTCAGCACCAACTCAGACCTTGAGCACACCAGTTCCTGAACCAGCCAACAAAGATAAAGAACCAGAGAAACCAAGGGAGTCAAAAGAACCAGAAAAGCCCAAGGAACCAGAGGAACCAGAAGAAGACGAATCACCACCACCATCACCACCTCCAGGACAAATCACTATGGCTAGTCTACCAGAAACTAAAGGTTTCAAGCCTACACCCCCTAGGCCATACGATGGGTCCACGGATGTGGAAGCATTTCTTGTACAAGTAAGACTTTACTTGAAATGGTATGAATCGACAATCGAAAAAGAATACCAGAAGATAATGGTAGCCTCTCAGTTCCTGACAGGAAAAGTACTCGAATGGTTCCAGCCAATATTGAAGGACTACTTGGAATCATCGACACCAAGTAAAGCTAGACAAGAGACCCGGGAAATCTTTGCCGACTATGAAAATTTCGAGGAACGAATGAAAGCATTATTCGGGGATACCAAGAAAGCAGAACATGCCGAAAAACAGCTTCACCGCCTGAAGCAAACCAAGGATACAGCGAGCTATGCTGTAGAGTTCAAACGATTAGCGGCAATTTCAGGACTACCAGAACGGGCACTGTTTTATCCGTTCTACGCAGGACTAAAGGCGCAAGTCAAAGATGACCTCCATAAAATGGATAGGCCCGAAGAGATCAATAAGTACATTGATATGGCCATTACGATCGACCGACGATCATTTGACAGGTACCTCGAGAAGAAAGGAACCACCACAACTAGAAAGGACAGTTCCCAAGAGAATACGGGACAAAGATCCAAGCAAGTGAGTGAGATCAAGAAACGACCACTCAGGGATATGTCTCAGGTTGAATGCTTCAACTGTGGAAAGAAGGGACATTTCCAGTCATCGTGCCGCTCCAAGAAGGAGGACGATAAGAAGGGTTACCAGAGAGGAAAGATTCCTCAGCCCAAGAAGAGAGTACGGGTAGTGGAAGTCCAAGAGGACGAAGAAGATGAGAGACAACCAGAAGACGATACATCCTCAGAGCAGGAGTATGAGGTTGCTATTCTAAACCGAACGAGCGGTTCCACACCCAACGAAACAGAGTGCCCGATCTGCAAAGGATTGGAAGAAAAGGCATGCAAGTACCATCCAGGAACTGAACAATCTTTGAAGTGGATTGCGAAGGGATGTACATGCCACGAAAATGATTGGAATTGCGAGATGCATAATTCCAAGGAATGGCCTAACCAAGAGTGGGAAACCACTAACAATAGCGAGCCAACACCGTCAACAGACTCGAATGACTGTGAGGGAGTTCCCACAGCCAGGCCCAGGATGTGGCCTGAAGGTGAATCTTGTCCTGAGGGACAAGACTGCGAATACGATTGGTGTTATCATAACACAGACTATGAATGGCTTGAACAATCAGTGTCCAAAAGCATTCAAAGAGGCGAAACGGCCTACCAAACACCAGAAGATGAAAAGATTGAAGAAAAAAGAGTAGAAAAAACTACCCTGGATGAACTCAAGAAAATGGAAGAAGTTTTTCTATGGCCCAGACTACAGAAGATGCAGAAGAACGAAAGAGCATTGCTAGTTGGAGCCGGAACCGACACTACACACATTCCTCAGTTAGCTATTCAGCTGATTGCTGAAAGCCATGGACACGATGGAACGATGATGGGAGGAGACAACGACCTCCTAGTGCCTGAACATCCAGAACATCACAAGGTTGCATGGGTATGTTGTGTGGTACATCGATGCCATCAACATCTACAAGACAAGCTAAAGAATGCTTGGTTTCCAAAACGAATCGCACGAACAGCAATGAACGAACCATACATGACAGACTACGGAGTCACTGCACGAGTAAGCTACCGAGACGAACGAGGATTCGCCATATTCAAGACAGACAGCGACTGCACACAAGATTCTACGGCAAGACACTGTACGGATGACTATTGCGAATACCATTGGTTGTTGAAAGCACAATTGTTTCGACAAATGACTCATGGGAGACGAGAAAATGAAAGGCTACACTTCATGATACGACCAAGGACGGTAATCAAGAAGCGTCTCTCACCTAAAGAAGAATCAGACGAGGAAGGACCTACGCCACAAGAAACCAAAGAAGCATTGGACCAGATACCCACCAAAACATCCTATGCGAAAGAATCGAAAGAACAAGAAACAAAAAACGAGAAGGGTTCTCGCCTCAAAGGCAGCGAGTAACCGAGACAGTTAAAGCCCTACGAGAAGTTCGACGCGATACAGAAAGAAACCAATTTGAGATCGAACTTGAGAGTCAAGGAAAGATATATAAAGCCTTGATAGATTCTGGAGCACAAGCAAACATCATATCACCAAAAATAGCGGAACGAGACCGCATCCCCTGGAAATACAAGTTGAAATCCTGGAAGATTACGGGATTCGATGGAAGCACCTCTAACTACGACAATGGCCGAGTACTCAGAGAAACAGCACCACTCGACATATCTATACAAGGACACAAAGAGCAAGTTGTATTTGATATTGCCGATGTCTCTGGACACGACATTGTCCTGGGAGTACCATGGTTAGTGACCAGCGATCCTGTGATCCGATGGAAAGCAAAAACAATTGAATGGGAGTCGAATCGACAAGTAAAAAGAATCAGCAAAATCGCAAAAGAAATCATCAAAAACATACCAAAGGAATATCACAGATTCCATGAATTGTTTCAAGAACGAAGGGAAGGAGAACTTCCTGAACACGGTCCATGGGATCATCACATCCCAATCAAAGAAGGATGTCAACCAAAACTTCACCAAGTCTACCATATGGGACCGGACAAAACAGAGGCTCTATGGAGATATATCCAGAAGAACCTAGCCAGAGGATTCATTAGGGAATCACAATCATCTTGTGGTTACCCGGTAATCATGGTACCGAAGATGAAAGACGGAAAACAGACAATCGATGAAGAAGGAAATCTGATGTGGCGAGTAGTAGCAGACTACCGGCCACTAAACGAAATCACAATACCAAACGGGTATCCACTTACCCTATTGGCAACAATGAGAGAAAACATCAGCCAAGCACGATGGTTTACAACGTTCGATATACCGGACGGATATTATGCTATTCGCATGGCAAAAGGAGAAGAATGGAAAACAGCTATCCGGACAGTACACGGACTGTACGAATACCTAGTAATGCCACAAGGACTACGGAATGCACCAGCCAGCTTCCAACACATGATGATGACGATATTACGACAATTCCTAAACAAGTTTGTGTTTGTTTACCTGGACGATATTCTGATCTATTCAAACACACTCGAGGAACACAAGAGACATGTAGTTCTGGTATTAGAGACACTCCAAAAGGCCGGACTACGACTAAACCCAAAGAAGTGCACATGGCATGCACAAGAAATCAACTTTTTAGGATTCACAATCACCCCTGGACAAATAAGGATACAGTCATCAAAAATCGACACAATACGCAACTGGAAGATTCCAGACCCGGCAACGGTTACGGACATTAGACAAGTTTTGGGATTTCTCAATTATGTCCGTATGCTCATCAAGAACTTCGGAGACATGGCACAACATCTCACAAAGTACACAACAAAGGAATACGAGGGAAAGACCTTCTCAATTTCAAAGGAAGCACAAAAGGCTTTTGGAGAATTGAAACTCAAAGTAACCTCTGACCCGGTGGTCAGGTTGCCAAATCCGATGAAGAAAAAGAGGCTTAAGACAGATGCCTCAGATGGAGTGATTGCAGGAGTACTTGAACAACTTGAAGACGATGGGAAATGGCACCCAGTAGCTTACTACTCGAAAGCGCTGAGGGATGCTGCACTACGCTATCCTATCTACGATAAAGAACTACTCGCAATCATCACAGCACTCAAGGAATGGGAACCGTTCCTCACCGGAACAACAGAACCAATTGAGATCTATTCAGATCACAAGAATCTAACGAAATTCATGACCACACAAGAAATCACTAAGCGACATGAAAACTGGATGGTTTTTCTTTCAAAATTCAACTTCAAGATATGTCATATCAAAGGAAAAGAAAACATTCAAGCAGACATACTTAGTCGACGAGGTCAGAAGGGATTCAAGGTTCCAAAGCGAAACATTCAAGTGTTACACCCTCAACAGGATGGAAGCTTGAAGATTCGAACCATATTTAAGAATCTTTCAGACACGCAGCTTCGACAAGCATATAATCCAAACGAGCTAGCGGAATTACGCAAGCAAGGAGGATCAAAACATAATAAACTGATGTATAGACGAAAGATCTATATACCGGAGGCCCTACGGGACAAGTTTATTAAGGACTTCCATGAACACCCACTACACGGACACCAAGGAATAGCCAAGACAGCACGGCGACTACAGGAGAAATATGACTTCCCAGGATTATGGAAGGTAGTCGAGTCTACGGTAAAAGGTTGTAATACTTGCAACAAAGCCAAGGCTTCACGACATAAACCCTACGGGATATTACAACCAACACAAATACCTGAACAAGCATGGCATACGATTGCTTGGGATTTCATCACTGGACTACCGCTGTCAACCGACCCGGTCACAGGAGTACAATATGATGGAATATGGGTAATTGTTGACCGACTCACAAAATACGGTTATTTCCTACCATTCAAAAGCGATGCGACAGCCGAACAGCTCGCATATGCCTTTATTCGCCAATACTTGGACAAACACGGAGTGCCAGAAAAGATTATTTCCGACCGAGACAAACTTTTTACGTCTAAGTTTGGGATAAGCTTCTTCAAGCAGTTAGGTATTAAACTCAAGTTCTCAACTGCTTATCATCCTCAGACGGATGGACAAACAGAGAGACTGAACCAAACTCTTGAACAATACCTTCGAAGCTACATCAACTACCAACAAGACAATTGGGCAGAATTGCTACCGACTGCACAGATTGCCTACAACACATCAATCAATGAAGACATGAACATGTCACCTCATGAGGCAGTCTATGGACAACCAGCTACTACCAAAAAACAAGAAAAATCGCTAACAGAAACACCTGTTACTACAGCCATAGCACCTCGAGCTCAAGCTATTGCTACAGAAGTCAGAGCACTACAGACAAAGCTGCAAGCACGACTTCAATTCCTTCAACAACGAATGTCACAGTACTACGACAAGAAGAGAATTGAGGGACCAATTCTAGCAAGAGGAGACAAAGTTTATCTGTTACGCCAAAAACAAAACGCAACTTCAAAAATTTCACAGATCAAAACGAAAAGACCTAGTGATAAATTAGATTTTAAGAAACTCGGTCCTTTCAAGATTGAGGAAGTCATTTCACCAACCAACTACAAACTGTCATTACCAAAGAACATGCGAATTCATCCTATCTTTCATATTTCATTACTTGAACCAGCACCAAGGGATGCACCTGTTGAAACCCAACTAGAAGTGGAAAACGATCAAAACATCTATGAAGTCGAAAAGATACTGGACTCTCGTCAGAACAAAAACAACATTGAGTATCTCGTTAAATGGAAAGGATACTCACACGCCGACAATACTTGGGAACCTAGGAAACATTTGGAGACTGCCGCAGCTGTTGTGGATCAGTTTCACCACCAACACCCTGATCGCCCAAGGCCAAGAGTGAGGGGTCGACCTCCCAGGCGGCGTCCAGGGCGGCCCAGTCTATCTCCGGGATAGTTTCAGGCCGTTGGCCTCCAGAAGACGTCGAGGGGTCCTCACGTTCTCGACGCTCATCCTTTTCACGTTCCTGCTTCTCTAGCATCTCGAACTCTTCCAAATCCACAATACCACGAGCGACAGCTTTCATCATTTTTTCGTACCACATTTTCTTTTGTTTACGGAGACGGCGAACACGAGTCTGCATTATTTCTACCTCTTCTTCGGCAGCGTCCAGCTCATCTTCAAATTTCTTGTGTTGGGCGGCCACCTTCCCTAGTTGTTCTGGGGTGAGACCTCTTACATCGCAGTGAGATTGGTTATCACGGATACAGGAGGAACAGCGGCGGGAGTCAGGACCGGACGAAAGACAGTCGAGCCCACGGCGGGCACAATAGGAGCACTTAAGAGCCATGGTGGTTGGACGACTGGAGAGAACGGCGGCCAGAAGGGAATCGCGTTCGGCGGCTTTCCTGTCGGAAGTCGAGGTTCTGCGCGTTTTTCCTATACGGTTGGACATGTTGAGGATGGAGAAGACACGGACATAGGGAGAAAAAAAAGGGAGAAGAGTGCTTACTATTTATTGTGGGCAATAAATCTGGGAGGAAGGGGGATAGTGTTACGAAGTAGACCAGGAAAGCGGCCAGCTGGGCAGACCAAAGGGGGGAAAGCCATACGCTAAGAAGATTGGAGGCGGGCCACGGCCCAGAAGATAGGAAGTCACATGATTAGTCACGTGATGGATAGGAGGATAGGAGAGCTATCCTGCGATCCAAAGGGATAGGAGGATAGGAGAGCTATCCTGCGATCCAAAGACAAAGGGGAGAATGGGGTTTCCTATATAAGTCTGATGTTTCTAGTTCTAGTCACTCGTTTAGTTTAGTTCTTTAGCTATCAATTTCTCATCTCAATTTCTATTGACGACTACTACTCTATTGCGACTAGACTAGTGGTGGGAGTACCAGCAAACCTCCCTTACGGACCACCTGCTGTAAGTCTTATTGTTACCTGCAAATCAAGAACCCATTTCACGTACGTCTTATATATCTTTCGATATATAAGAGGTCCGTAACACTATATTATAATTAATAATTATTTATATCTTTTTTTAAATAAATTAATAATTTATTAAATTAATTAAATAAATTTTTATAAAATAAAACCTTTATTAATAAAATTCTTTAAATTATTTATAATTAAAAATAATATTTAAATTTATTTATTATATTTTAAAGAAACTTAATTTAAAAATAATTTTTATTATATAATTAAAAAGTTTTATATAATATATAATATTTTTTAAAATTATTATTAAATGAAATAAAAAGTAATATTAAATATTAAATCTTTAATAAAAATCAATAAAGGAGATTTTATAGGATAAGCTGCGACGCTTATAGTAAAAGCACTTGAAGGTTATAATAATAGGCTAATAAGAAAAAATATTATTTAAAAAATAAAAGTATTTAATAATTCTTTGTTAAAAGATAAACTTAATAATATATTTTTTTATATAACCAGATAATATTATAAAAGTATACGCAGAATAAAAAAAAAACAAAAAACTTATCTATTATTAAAAAAAAAAAAAAAAATTAATATTATAAAAAAGAATAGCCTAAGAAAAGGCTTAGCGCGTTATATTTTTTTATTTATTATTAATACTTATATAAACCCTGCTTATTATATAAAAAGGTTGGTTATAATTTTATTACTTTAGTTAATATTAATTTTATTAATTTTAGGCCGTTTATATTTTAATAAAATATATTTCTTATATTTATATAATCTTATAATTCTTTTATATTTAATCATTTCTTTAGTTTAGCTCTTTAATTATTAATCTTATTTTAGTTCTTAATTAAAATAAACAATTATTATTTTATTATAACTAGTTTAATAATAAGAGTACTAGTAAACCTCTCTTATAGACCAACCGCTATTAGTCTTGTTATTACCTGCAAATCAAGAACCCCCGCGTACGTCTTATGTATCTTTCAATATATAAAAGGTCTGTAACACTTGTTAAACTAGCCATCTTTTTTATTAGTTTATAATAAAAATATAATTTCTTGTTAATTTATATTCTTTTTAATTAAAATAAAATATTAAATATTTTATAATATAATATATTATTTTTTTTAAAATATTTTTATTTAATTAATTTTTTAAAACTTTAATATATTCTTTTTAATATTTTAAATATAATTCTTTAAAAAAAAATTTAATTATAATAAAAATATAATAATATTTAAAAAAAAAGATAATAAATATTAAAATCTTTATTTATATTTATTATTATTATAGTATTTTCTTTAAAATTTATAATAATTTCTTTATAATTAAATATATATAATATAAATTATAAAACCTTTTAATTTATATTATTAATATTTTTTATATTAACTTTTTAAATATATATTTACATTTTAAATTAAAAAATTAATATATTTTTTATATAATTTTATATAAATAAATAAAAATTTTATTAAAAATATTATTAAAATAATTTTATAATTAAAAATTAATATTTAAAAAATAAATTATTTTATATTTTTTAAATTTTGTATTTAATTTATATTTATATATAATAAATAAAAAACTTAATAATTTTAATAAAATAAAATATTATATTATAAAATTAATAAAAAAAATTATTTATTTAACTTTTTTTTTTTTTTTTTTAATTGTTTTTAACCTTTTTTATATTATTTTTATTAATTAAGCCTTTTTTTCCGGCTAACTAACTTGTTTTTAAGTCACTTATACTATTTTATTATAATGCTGTTTAAAGATCTTCTTTTGGAGAGAATAGGTATATAGTGGTAGTTCGGCAACTCTCAGCAAGTATATATTCACGCTCGACCCTATTAGCTTACTACTGGCGATAAGGTGTCTATGACACTGTTACCTGTGCGACACGAATGACATGTACTACGCTTATATGCTTACACTTACATCTCGTATAGGGAGTTTCACCATAATCCACTCCGAAAAGCCTGGTCAAGCCTAGATTCCTAGCTTAGATGATTATACACATGTTCATCGTCGTGAGAGCAGCGGCTGGCCAACCGTGTTCGCAATATACAAGGCTTTGCCCCGCCACATAAACTCAGTGTAGGACGGATAACCCAGAGATAGTGCCAGATGAATGAACTACAGAAACACGAGACATTCATCGTTCTGTAATGTCCCGACGCTTATTAACAAATCGTATCGGAGAGTTTCAGGTACAATAAATAGCGTATCCAACAGATGAAATCTTCGTTGTGCCATTTCTCCGCTGACTATCAAAGCGGTGTAAGTAGCACGGATAAGGTGGATTACAGGGGGTTCATCCGCCAAGTGGCTGATCAGATTTGAGGGGATAAAAGGGATGAGAAGTGTCAAGGAGGAACGGTATACACAGATAACACGCTTACAGGCACTTTGAATGAAGTGAACTTAATTGAACTATGTTCTCCTGCATCACTCAATCCCCTATTCAACTAAGTAAGGCACCTGAAGGGCCCAGGAAGTGTAGGGTAGGCCTATCTCGAAGCATGAGTTCCTGCTGGATGAAGAACCCGCATGGTCAACTTCACTACTCAAAGTGTGTATTGCTTATTTCTCGCGGTATTCTAAAAAAAAATAAAAAAATGCCTTGCTCTTATCTATATATAGGTCTACCTACAAATTTTTGTCCTTGGGCTCTCCAATGCGAAAGCGCTGGCGTATTTAGAAGTCGATTTGAAAATTAAGCTACCGGATCAATCAATGCTTCTCACTTGTGTCCCCTAACATGAACCCCTTAATTAAAGGTTGCAGAGAATATGAACAGGTTGTACCTTCGGTCATCTCAATCTAGGTAGGTACCTTGTACCTCACGCTAAGACTTGAGTGAAGATGCTAGAAAAGATAGGTAGCTTATATTGAACAGATCGAAGAAACCAGTAGATAAAGTTATCAAAACAGTTACATGCTATTCTTAGATACCAATGCATTGCCGTGTTTAAAAACAAGTCTAATGTATTTCTCAATCACAGCAACCAATACCCCTAATCGCCACTTGTTCAAAGGTAGCCTGTGATGTCAACAAATGATGCACATGATGTGATAGAACAGTAGATAAGAGTTATGTGCTCGTGTAACGTCTAAAATTTAGAGATCAGATATAACAATTGAAATGAAGTTGCGGATATAATATATAAACCCACCATTTCCCTAGAAACTTATAACAGAATTAACAAAGATATAGCGTTTAAAAAGAGGACGCGGTGACAGTTTCAAAGATTGATTCTTCGGCAATTTAAAGGCACATGAGTGCTAGTATCAGTGCTTTGGTTGTCCCTGATACATCATCCACTGTTGCTTTGGAAGCTTTGAAAAAGAGAATGAGAATTTTTTTTTCAGGGTCACTCCAATATTTCAGACCTCATAAAACTCCATCAGGACGTGAAGTATCTCGTCTGTTACTCTGTTTCATTGGCTGATCGCTTTTTGCCTCTCTCCTAGAGCAAACAAGATTACTGTTTACTCCTCAACATGGTTGCTGAAATTCAAAAGCTTTGTTTGTCTACTCAATAATACCTAACACATTTTACATTTAATATCGATTCAACCTCCCACGTGACACGAAAGAACACCATTGTGTTTAAAACCAAAGACTTGTCTGGGCGCCTGCAAAACTTTTGTTGGAGGTTCTTACTTAGATACTTAAATAGCCCCTGCGTGCATTTCATGCCTGGAATAGCATGTAGTATAGAGGATATCACGTAGCAACGTACAAACATGACCCGGTCTATTGTTTATTCTAGAGCTCGCTGTCGATGTCAAAGTCCTTGTGTACCTAGCTCGCGTAGCACTGCCTCACGTGTTTTCCACGACCTAGGAAGAAGATAATCAACCGATACCCCCCTTGCATGCAAACATTCACTACCTAGCCGCCTCAGCACTGACATTACCTGACCACCCCACCTTCTACATCTACCTCTTCCATCACATCTACAGCAACAACAACGTCTGACTTTTTGCACAATCTCTCCTCGTCTTCCATCTTCTCACCATCACAACCAAGTTCGTCACCAGCAACAGAACTAGCACCAGCACTATCATCATTTCTAGTATCGTCACTCTCACTCTCGCCATCGGCAATATTATCAACAGGATCTCCCTCAGTCTGGCCGCCAAGGCCCTCATTACCTGGTAAGTGAATCTACATGTGATTCAGCCACTACCAGCACTTCTCTCCGCCTCCTGCCTCTCATTCATCTCGTACACACGACGAACATTCAACGGCTGTACTCATCCTAGGCATTTTCATCAATTCTACCCCTGTGAGATGGGACTGCTTTGTTACAAAGGCGTCTTGCACATGTGTCCCTGAACGCGTCGTTCCTAGTCATGTTCTCGAGATGCCTGTTAAGCGTGCCTCTTGTCACTGACTCCCGTCTTCAGGTTGATGATCCAGATGTTGTACACAGCAGAACCGGGTATTTTCGCCCTCGGCATGCTCATGTGCTGCGTTTTCGGAAATACTAGTCGTTTCTGCCACCCCTCTCTGGACTTCTTCCTTTTCATCTGGACCGCAATGGTCTCCAAACACATAGAGACTCTCCCAGGACCGCATGAACCAAGATTTGATGCGCACATTCTAATGCTAGCGGGTCTCTATCTTGTCGCTGGCGACAAGTTGCGATATACGCTCCTGAGAGCTTGGCTGCCTTACTTCTACGGAGCCGATAATTATGTCAAATGTGGCGCGTACCTGTTCCTCACTGCAGTCATACCAATGCTCCCACATCTCCGCCGTGTTTACCAGGTTATCTGGCCGCCGGTCTCCACGATGCTGTATAATCGTATTCAAGTGGGATTCTCCAGGTTGTGCATCTCTGCCATCAAGACTATAGAGTCGATCACACCGTGTTCCCTTCCTCCCTCTCATCCTCCACCGCCGCCAACCACCTTTTCTATATCCACTGTTATCACCACGGCCAATATAGAGCCAGATCAGCCGGAGCAACCGAAAGCCGCTATGATTGATAGCAGCACACAAACAGATCCTCTGCCAGTGACCGAACAGAGCACGCAATATGAAGAGAGTTGGCTTGCCCAGCCAGTCTGCGGGTTTGATATAAAGACTGAGTGGACATGGGAATTGAAGGAAGGTGTGTTCTATAAGGTGCCGCTTGACGATGAACCGTCACCAATCAGGGGACGCAAACCCTCTCGCAGTCACAGGAGTTCGGCACCAAGGGTTCCTTCGCCAGTCCCTTTACCTCCCGACTCGCCTCTCGCCCAAGCTATAGTACCTGCTGATGCATTTACCTCTGAGCCACCTGTTGAGTGTGCTCCTGTCCCGAATACAGATACAGGCATTGAAGCACAGCATAACTCCCTATCCTCGGTAGCCTCTCCTTCTCCGTCTTCAGTCCCATCTCCGACCTCACACCCTGTCATATTCCCTCCGACTGTTGAGTCGGATTCCCTGCCGTCTGAGAGTGTCGACGAGACTCCTATCGAAGAGCCCGTTTCGACCGCTATACCCACTGATCAAACAACAATAGCATCTAGACCTGTCGCCGAGGTTTCTATTGAAGAATCTGTTTCGATTGTTATACCTATTAATCAGACAGCAATCGCCTCTGAAACTATTAACGAGACTCCTATTGAAGAGCCTGTTTCGATTGTTGCACCTATTGATCAGAGAACAATAACATCTGGAATTGTCGACGAGACTTTTATTGAAGAATCTGTTTCGATCGTTATACCTATTGATCAGACAGCAGTGGCATCTGGACCTGTCGCCGAGACTCCTGTTAAAGAACCTGTTTCGATCACTATACCTATTGACCAGACAACAATAGCGCCTGAACCTATTGACGAGTCTCCTATTGAAGAGCCTGTTTCGGTCATTATACCCGTTGATCAGACAGTAATGGCATCTGGAACTGTCGAGGTTGCTCCTCTCCCAGAGCCCGTTTCGATCGCTACGTCCGTGCCTGAGAGTGTTGGCGAGCCCGTTTCCATCGTTCAACCCGTCGATCCAATGGAGATAATACCTGAGGGTATTGAGGAGGCCCCAATCGGGGAGTCTGTTTCAACTGTTACGCCGGTCGAAGAGATGGAGTGGGACTTCAATGGGTTGGATCCCCATCTTGATTCGAACGCCGAATGGACCATCACAGATGAGGATCTCGACCTCATCTTGAACGATATTGACTTTACCCTTCCAGACACGGGTGAAGGCTTAGAAAACATAGGATACACGGAGGCAGACGACGTCCCCATCGCTGATGCAGACGATGTTGCCGCCACTGGGGTGGACAATATCCCATTTATCGAGGATTTTCCAACAGCTCCCGGTTTCTCTTTCCCACCTCTCGGTGAACAGATGGAAAACACCTCCCCAGACGTCACCCCGGCCGATGACCCCCCCAACAATAACATGGTTCTCGATGTAGAACCGGTGCCCGCCTCCGAAAGTCACGAAATCGACTTGTCGGAACTAAGCTCCCTTCCGCCAACTCCACGAGACACATCCCCTGCACCGCCCTCACCGTCGGCAATTAGCGATCCAATCCCACCCATGCCAGACGCCGCCTCCAGCCGCGCCCGACCGATGTTGACGGCTGTCTCACTATCAAATCGGCTACCACCTCTACCGCCACTACCATCGCCCGCCGAGCCACCCATTGCGTTCAATAGTAAGTGATCCTCACAGTTGTATCTTTTTGGTTCCAGCCAGCTTCAGACATAACAGCCTGACTTCCAAAATGGTAGAAACTAACCTTGAGTGTTACAGTGGCCGCAAGCCCCGCAGCACCAAAGCTCGACTCGCGCTTTATCCTCACCAGCGCTCCGAGACAACTTTCGTGTAACATTCGGGCCTTACAGCCCGGATACCGGCCGGCCCGTCAACTGAGCGAGGCACCTCGCACCAAGATCGTCTACATAGACGATTACGAGGGGAATGACGGATATCGGCAGAAGGCGCTGTGGCACGCGCGGGGCTCGCCACCCCTTGACGAAGAAGCGCTCGCTCAACTAGAGCAGCGCATGAACCAAGCCGGGGAGGAAGCGAAGAGGGACTGGCCATCCCGACGAGCCGGCATCGAGGAGCAGACGGCCCTCGACTTGGCTGCGAAGAAGCAGCGAGACAAGGAGAGGATGGAGGCCATTCACGAGGCGCAGCGGGCTGCAGCCGCCGCAAGGCCCCCGAGAAAGAAGGAGAAGCCTGTTTCTTGTTTTATTACCCCCAAAAGGAGGGGAAGGCCCTGAATAACAGGGGAATTAATGAACGAATAATGATGTGAATAATAGCTGTGTAATTTGCTGAATGAAGAGACGAACGAACGCATGATGGCATGAATAAACATATCTCAGGATTGCCTCTTCAATGAGGACGGTCCAGACCAGCTGAATCCACTGAAGACTTAGATGAGCAAAGATGTGACATGGTAGACAAATAGCGTTCCTCCGAAAACAATTGCTTGCTCGGCAACAATGCTAAGAAAAATTTAGCGAAACGAGCCTCAGTCTAACGCATACCCTTGATGATTAAAATGACTACTGACCTCACCTGTAGTCGTAGACAGGTAGCTGGCCATGAACATAGCTGTAAAAATGCCTCGAACGCGGATGTCAGCGTAGTAGCATGCGTCGAGTTGAGCGTTGCAGAGATAAAGCATGTATACAGAGTTAGAACTTGAAGTTTGATAATGTACTGTACGATGTAGACATCACGTGAGCTCGTGTTGGATTGGCCCGAGCTTTTCGACCGGCTAGCCCAAAGAGCGCGCCGTTTGTGCACGTTTCTTTTTGCAGCCGCTCCCGCTGCTGCGGGCGATCACTTGAACTCGCAAGGGGGGTTGTTCCGAAGCAAAACATGGGGTTGGCTAGGTACCTCTGCTTCTACCTGCGGCATACTGTGCAGTTAGTTACCTGCTGCCAGAACAAAATAATCCAACCATCTTCACAGGCTGTCTAAACTGTCTCTTTTCATCAATTTACAATGCCAAAGTGTTTTAGTCAGAGGCGCAGACAGAAAACAATTTGTGTGAGAGAATTTAATATAGACAACATTAAGACCCTGTTATTGGTAACCCGGGCTATGCTACCTCTTGTGGAGAGTAGCTACGGGTAGATGTGCCAAAGACGTGTTGTAAAAATTTAGTGGACATACCTATATTAATAGGGGTGCCTAGGTGGCTGGCAAGACACCAAGCGTGTAGGTACTACTGCGTGAGCACAGCGATTTGCTTAGCCCACCTAGGTTGGCCATAAAAAGGGCCTATTGTGGCCAGCATGTACCCCACGTACCAGGGTAATTACAACACTTTTTCTTTAAGCCCTCTATATCTATATATATAGAAATATAACCAAAAAGATTAATAAAATAAATATTTTATAAATATTATTTGAAAATTATTTAAAAATTAAAAAAGAAAAAAAATTAATAAAAATATTATAAAAATGCTTGTATAAAATATATAAAGAGTTACCTTAACGCAGGCATGGCGTTTTTATACCATACTTAATAAGTTATAGCCCTGCCTAACTTGGGTTAGACCTGGCCATAATAGGCTCTTTTTATGGCCAACCTAGGTGGACTAGATTTGCTAGGGTCAGCTCGCTACCAAGGTACCTATTGAGCAGGCCAAGTCGCGCAACTGACCCTATCGCACCATACCAGCATACAGTGCAGCCCACCAAAAGCCCCAGTACCAAGATGTACATAAGTGGGCTGTACCACGGGGAAGGTGCCCCCCGAAAGAGATACCTACCTAGGTACTCAGGTACCCTAAAAGTGTCGCACCTGACTTCTTGCCTTCAACTTGCACCTATTCATAACAAGGGCTTCTTCTCCCTCTTCAATATCACAGCAGTCACTGTCGCTATTTTTCTCCTATATACCTAATCCATGGTTTCAATTACTTCTTATAGCAAATTTCCAGTGCATTAAATTATTATCTTGACGGTGAAGCCGACTTGCAGACTGCTGTTTTACCGCTTTATTTAGTGTGCGTTGTCTTAGATACATATGTACATGGGCTCCAAGTACCTGCTAGTACTTGCTGCAGTACTTGTACTGAACCTTGCATCCCTCCGAGCTTGGCTGAGCTGGCGACAACGCGTATTCGCTCTCCTTCGCAACCTCGACAAAGAAGAGAATAAAGCCGGCTTCTCGAGAAAAACCCTCGCCATTCTCACATCGCACGCCACCGCGGAGCCAGCAGTTGTTTTTGAGTATCACCAGAATCGAGACTCGAGGTAGTAGGAATATCAGGACGCGACCGGGACCGGGTTTGGCAGCACAGTACGCGACAGTCGGTGCCTCCGACTGACTGACTGACTGAACTGCTTTGGGCCACGCCGCTCCGAGTCGCTCTTTGCCCTCGTTCCCCCCCGCGTTGCCCCCCGTCCTGATCCAGCCAGCATGCCAGACATGTCGCAGGTTGCCAGCAACAGCACTTCCGCTACGTCGCGTGGCTATGACGCGGCTTCTTCTTCCCAGTCGCAGTCTCAGCCCGCACCCAGCAGCCAGAACCAGAGCCATCTCTTCCAAGACTCCAGCAACGACTCCCAGGCCACTAACTCCACCTCCAATGACACCGACCGCGTCTTCACCCCACCCGAGAGCGACAGCGAGAGCAGCAACCGCCATGGCAACGACAATTCCTCCAGCCAGGACTCCCAGCTGATGCAGCTGTCCAACCTGGCGGCTCTGCAGCAGAAGATGGTCGTGTCGCGCGACGACGCAAACATCAATGGCGCGCACTCGAGGAAGCGGATGGCTGACGGCGTCGTCAAGCACGCGCGACATCACTCCGGCGCCTCGCCCGTGCGATTGGGCCATTCGAGGAACACGAGCACCGTGAGTGTCGCGTCGACGGCCGGGAGCCGCATCGGCGAGGTATGTATTACATATGTCAAGGCACTGGTTGCACGGACAATGGCTAACACTGTCGCCAGCTCTCCGCCGAGTTGAAGGCCAAACTCTCTTACGCTATGGTCAAAGTAAATAATGGCTGGCAGAGTCACTCCATTGACGAAGTCGAGTCGCTGGCATCGCAGGCCGCTTCGCCGACTTCCAGCACATCAACTTTACATGGGAGACACGGGTCATCAGCAAGTCCGCGCATATCACTTGCTGGCTTCCGGCAGACTGCTTCGAACCCGTCAAGCATGACTACAAGCCCAGTCTTTCAACACCCGCAGGGCCGTGCTTATGAGTCTCATTGGAGGGAGAGCATCTCCAAGATTCCCACCACAACATCTCCCGTCTCACAAGTCCCGACTCTGGCACCTCCGGCGTCGATCCAGCCGCGCCAGGCGCTCGCAACGAACCCGCGGCGCAATTCCAACGCTAGGTACACACCTGCGTACCTGTCACAGTCTCACCATTCTTCACCTCATACTCCATCACAACCGAGTCCTTTGCAGAGTACACCAAGCCAGCACCATCTCCGCACCCCAAATGTTGATCCCATTCTCTTCTCCCCGCCCCAGAACCTGCGTGAGCAAGAGGCCTTAGAGACTCTGTTATTTATGAGTAGCCCGGGCAATTCTGCTAATCTGAAGCACAACTTCCCTTCACCCCAGTCATCGCAGCCCCGAAGTGGCACGGGAGCTGCTCTACCTGCGTCTCGGCTCGGACACACAAGCGAGATGACCAGCCAAGGGCGGAGGGCCTTACCCACAGGACGGCCGCAGATACAGCCAAAGCGCGTGGAATTTGAGAAGTCACCTAGTGCATCAGTCGGTATGGATATCGATGAGCAACATGGATCCTCACATGTGCGTGCCATGCCACGACGGAGAACTATCAATGAATCGATGCCACGGCCTTCGCTATCAATACCTGCTGGCTTGAGCGGCACGTCACGGCCTAAGCCGCCGCTGGGAGATGACGAGGTACAACGCATGATTGACCGGGCTGCTGCAGCTGACAGTTCGGATTCGGAAGGCGAGATACAACTACCGCCAAGCAGTCGACGAAATGGGACGGGGGTTGGGACATGATAATGTTATGGCGCCACTTGTCCGCCATATCTGTCAGCATTGGTTACAAATTTTGGTTGATTTGGGAAGGAAAGTTTTTGTTTCTCGCAAGAAGGCTGCAACGCCTCGAACCACGTTGAAGGATCCCCGTAATGATGGCCGCCGCATTCAATATCCTAGCCTTTGATTTTAACGATCACGAAGCATGCACACGGAAATTTCACGAGTTTCGCATTGGTGACGGTGGTTGGTGACGATGACGGTGGTGATGGTGGTGGCAGTTGTCCTTTCGGAGCTTTCGGCGCATTTACACGGGATTTATGAGCATAATGAAAGATGAGATGTAAATTGAGATGCATACTAGGTAGGTAGGTCACAGCCCACTCCAAGCAACTTGCATGAGAACCCAACGAAGATAGCACAGAGGTAGAATCAGCATATATCAAAAGTACGAGCCGAAAGCAACTTGAAATTTATTCTTTTTTACTGTGGGTAAAAGCCAAAAATATGTGTAGGACCAGACCAGAAGTTGGACAGACAGAGTGAGCCGCGCCTTCTGGGATGATGCCTGTTGCCTCACAATGATTGGCATGGAAAGCACTGCCTGTAGTGTACCGCTATACCGGTATATATTAAGTCAGCTTGTATAGTAGGGCACTGACTCGTATCGGTATATAGGAATGTGAACATCGCGTCGAGTGTTCTGTATATACTATGACCAGGTCTTACCACCCTAAAATTTTTACAACTACCTTACACAACTAAAGCGCATGATTATCACCTTGTAGTGCTCGAGTAACTCCACATAGTCCAACTTGAAGTGCAGTACCTACTGAGCGGGCAGTGCCTACCCGAGACAGCAAGCATTATATACCAAGGTACCTACTTAAGAACGTACCTACTAGAGTCAGCTGCGCCATCGATGTGGCCCTGCATACATAGGTACCTAGTCTAGGTATAGCACAAACCTCGCCCCAGCTGACGTAACCTAGAACGCGGTCCTCGCCCGCACGGCGGTTACCAAACCGTAGCTCTACGGCGCTCAACTGTTTCTGCGCCTTGCGTCCGCGTAATCGCTTCGACTCGCTCTTCCGCTAACCCACCATCTGGCCAGTCAGTAGAGCGTATGCGACAAGTCCCGGATCTAAGTTCCTTCTAAGCGCCTACCTTGGGTGCTATATCGTGGTTACCTAAGTGCCTGGGTAGGTGAAGCAGGTAAGGCAAGTCAAAGTATTTAATCCTTCAATCCCTCGTCATGTTGTAACACCTGATATCGTGATTTGTCCGGGCTTGTTATATACGACGTACTTCCTATTCTTACCCTCCATAGTTTATAAGATAGGCCTCACGATATAATCAACACGTAAGACTGCATATCATATCATCACTCTTCCTTCTCGTCTCTTTTCTTCCTCGATCGCACACTCACCTAGAGTCACACAATTGCTTACCGCGATCCTTCTGATATCGACATCATTATCATCACTCGCCAACCTTCACCATGTCTGCCTCGGACTACTACAACACAGAAAAATCTGGGCGAGATTATTACACGCCACAACAGAGTCAATCACCATATCCCCAGCAGCCGACTTACAGCTCCTCGCACTCCTCGCAGCAGCAACAACCGCCCCAGTACGTAGACCCGAACGGAGGAGGAGTTGTTGAGGAGCGCGGTCTGGGCTCGACCGTAGTCGGTGCTGGCACAGGAAGCTATGTGGGACATAAGCTCGGGAAGGGCACCGTGGGAACGCTTCTCGGAGGCGCTGTCGGCGCCGTTGCTGCGAATGCCTTTAGCCACGAGATTAGGGGACATCATGGGAAAGAGCACCACGGCCATCATGGCAATCACCACGGTCACCACGGTCACCACGGTCACCACGGTCACCACGGTCACCACGGTCATCACGGTCATCACGGTCATCACGGTCATCAGGGCCCACACGGAAATCCTTACGGGCATGGAAGCGGAAATGGGGGGTTACTGGGGAGTGCGTCGGGCTTCTTGCGTCGTCGCAGCCATAGCAGATCGCATTCCCGTGAAAGTGGTTTCGAGTCTGGACACCTTCCCGGCCCTGGCGGTTTTGGCGGTCCAAGCGGCCCTCACGGACGCCATGGACACCACGCACACCACAGTCATCACGGCCATCACAATCACCATGGTCCTCCCGGCCCCGGACATTTCGGTGGTCCTGGCGGTCACCATGGCCACCACGGGCCTTTCTGAACCCGAGTGCCCAGTTATCACACTTGAGGATAGAGCAAAAGGTAATTATGTGAAACAGAGTGCACGGACATGATATTGGCGTTTGGGTATAGGGTACCGGAACTTGCCTTGTAACAATATTATACCATCACTAAGCCATGGACATAGTTTCGAGAGGTTAAACGCTTTGGAGCCGACGAGAATGCCCGATAAAGAACAAAAAAGAAGTCTCCGTGTCGACTTAGTTCTGAGTTCCTCGACCTGCATCCTCCCAGTCTCTGAGTGACCTAAGACCACTATTCTAGCTTCTCATGATCCACGTGCTTTGCCTTGATCTTTAACAACTTACTATGTTCTCTTCTCTCTAGCCCAAGGAGAGGATGTTCTACCTGTCGGCGGCGTATGCGATCTTCTCCTTGAGTTCTAGTTGCCGTTATCTGCAAGAGACAAGCTCTCAGTGTTACTACATTGCCTTCTGACGAGTAGTACTGCCCACCGGGCTACTTATCTAAAGGTAGAAACTACGTGGTTATTTCGCGAAGCTCTCAACAAACGTCATTAGCCCTCCACGACACACGGACGGGGTGGTTGAGTGTTTGGGGTGTTCAGCAAAGCTTCGAAGAATTTCTCTTCATCTCTTTTCTTCTTCCTGCCATTGTAATCATTCACGCCAGCTTGGTCCTTTCACAAACACTGCATCACGAAGGCTTACACTTAGTTCCCAAACAACAAGGCTTTAACACTACCTAGCACATGTGAGTTACTATCTTTCACTGCCTGTATATCTAATTCCTCACTTCCCAAGAATCTAAGGGGACAGGGTGTTTGGTGTTGTATGCTCTTTGGTGAGCTGCTAGGTGCCAGAACCCACGTAACAAGATGATTGACAAGAATAGCAGCGCCCAAACGACAGTCGCACGAGTCATAATATAACCCGAGAAGAGTCAGAACTGAGTAGAGAAGGAGAATTGCTGACTTGTGAATTCTAAGCTTTATACGCAGACGTAACTTCCCCTTGGGATACTTTGCTGCAGGCTCGCTTCATCACCACGGCGTGGTGAGAGATGCCACTTATCTGAGATCTGCCACACTCTCCTATATCTCTGATACCGGCAGTGAGATGTGGGCTGTCCGGATAATCAGCTATTCGGGCAGCTTATTCGGAAATCGTTAGTACAGAGGGGAAGTTATCATTGAGAGACACAAACAATGGCAACAGAAGACACTATCACACGTGCCTATTTACAGCCCACTTCTTCTGTCGCCCAGGACCACCGTCGCTCGGAGACGCGTGGGTGCTCTACGTCAGTCTCTCGCCCGGACCACCGCTTTACTGTCCATCTGCAGCAGAGCATCGCCAACAATGATGAACACTCCGACACTTCAGAGACACTCATTGAGATAGAACCTTCTTTACCAAGTACTTCTAATGGTCAACTTCCTATCCAAGGACACAATAACGCAGATTATATTCGTTGGTTTTACTCGAAACCTCTCCTACCTACGCCTCACAAGCCCGAATCTCATATGTCGGATACATCTTATTTGCTTTCTGATCACTCAGACAGCTCTTCCAGTGTAGATGTCGTAGATACCGCAACAGCTATGAACCACTTAGCTGTATACAGCTCTACCAATTCGCCTGAAGATAGTAAGCCTCCTATTACCATCACGAAAGAGGGGCGAAGGCGTTCCCTTATTGTAGCTGAATTGACATATTTTAGGGATTTCTGATTTTGTGCCCATGGAACTTGATGGCAATTCTGATCCCGCAGGCGCGGGCGGCTTTGGGAGCCGAAACATCCGAGGCGCGAGTAATTCAAATACTGGTCGTGGTCGTGGTCGCGGTGGCGGTCCTAGCCGTGGACGTGGCCAGGCAGCTTCTCGTGGACGAGGTGGAACATCACGCTCGGCAAAGCGCCCTCGGACCCAAGATGAGAACAACCCCGATGATGATGATGGAGGATATGCCCCCGGCGCGAAAAAAAGAAAGGGCAACGATCGTGAGAAGAGAGCTCCTGTCCCCGAGCCCGAAAGCCACCCGACCGAGGTTGGTCGACGAAGAACCAGTCTTCGGGATCGTCTCATCAAGGGCGACTATGAGCCTCAGCCTATTGGAATGAGAGCATACAAAATGAAGCAAGGTCAGCACATTTCAACTTCACTTTCTTTCTAATTGGCCTCCCATGCTAACTTTTTGGAGTAGCCGCTGCTGCTGCTGCTGCCGCCGCCAATGTTGCGCAAGCACCTCCAGCTCCAGTTAATAGCGCTGGCCAGCCTCCTCGAGAATTTCTTGTTCCCATCGAGCCTAGACAGGAAGCTGCCACGTACGTCAAGGAGAAGAACATGCTTATTCCCCCGTTAATCATGAGAATCTAATAAACGAATGGCAATAGGGCTCCTGCTTATTCGGCCAGCAGTTTTACGAGCGGTAACGATACAGTGGACGTCCAGCGCAACCCTCATATCGCATACAAGAGTACACCTATGCACCAGCTACATTTTCCCGAAGCTCTTCTACTCGCAATCAAGCAGAACGCACTCAAGTGGGAGGCCAAGAAACACGCACCAAGTTCAGTCTTCGTCGTCGCACGTATTGCCGAGAACGATATCGCGGACATGCACGTGTTCACCACCATTCGTGACGCCACGGCTGACGCTCTTCACATGATGGCCCGGGAGCACCCAGAGGCTTTCGCGTCTTCCCCGGGCAGCGACGACGACGGAAACGAGATCAAGCAGGAAAGATCCGAGCAGGCTTCTTCTGTGATTCAACAGATCCTGGCTCGACCTGATTTCCAACAGGTTCCTATGGCCGTCGACCAGAGCAACGCCAACACATCTGACGTCGACGGAAACTCCCTCTTCGTGATCAAGAGCGAGGATCCAGAGGCGCCTCGGCCTTCGCGCATCGCGGACCCTCGACCGGACTCTAACGGCCGAGGCGAGCTTCTGCTTAGAGATGCCCCTGAGCCCACCTACGTATACTACGGCAACTACAAGATCTCCTCCTTCGGCCTAAAGATGGAGGCCCGTCGCGCCAATGGAGCTGCGGTCAAGGTGTCTGTTCACCTCAAGAATCTGCGCAAGCCGGCGGACATCTAGACTGTTCAACCCCGGACTAACGCGATCTTGCTGGAATAGCGAGCCAATAATTCTTGCTAAGGCACCTTGTTCTACTGTGTCATAGAAGTCTGGGAAAGTTGGTATCTGGAATCCCGCAAGGGCATGATTCTGGAAATAATTCCGAGTGGCTGTCGGCATTCTTACGCAAAGCGTTTGGAGGTGGACTGGCGATCACTTGATACACATGCCGCAGATCTCACGGCATAGATTTCAGATCAGAGCGGGAAATATTATCGGCATAGATCCAGACATAGAGTCTAATCACAAAGTAGCCGCCATGAATGAAACCATGTTAACACGTCCTCTTGCCTTCCTTTTCCTTTTATTGTGTTTTTCCTAGAAGAAAGAATAACCGTGATTTACGTGTACACTAAATGTTATTTCCTCTCCCACCCCCCTCATGCTACCGTGAGCATGGTCGTCTGCCGAACGTCGCGGCTGCTAGAACCTACGTAGAAGGTGAATTCACCTGTAGGGATCACCCAGTTCTGCTTCGTCGTGTCCCAGACGCTGAGATCGCGCCGCAGAAGCTGGAATGAGACAGTGCTCTTAGCCCCTGCGTCGAGGGGCGTCTTTTCAAACCCGCGTAGCTGCTTGGGCGGTGCGTTGGCCGAGGCCGGGTATCCCACGTAGAGCTGCGCTACCTCGGCGCCCTTGACGGCCCCGGTGTTGGCGACCGCCACGCTCACGGTCGCGACGGGGTCCCAGAGGTCTGCTCGCCCGCCAGGGATGACACTGCCTGTAGCGGCGCCCGACGTAGGCTTTCCTTCGACGGCGATGCCAGAGTAGGTGAAGTTGGTGTAGGCTGGACACAATAGAGGTTAGAGCTAGTGAAAACAGAAGCAAGCAAGTGCGGTTATTTGAGAGACTTACACAGACCGAAACCAAACTCGTATCGGGGCGCGATATTCGCCTTGTCAAAGTGGCGGTAGTCGATGAATAGACCCTCGGCAAAGTTATCGCTGCCGCTGGTGATAGTGGTGCCGTAATCGCTGGCAGACTTGGCGATGGTGTACGGCAGCTTGCCCGATGGTGCGGTGTCGCCGTATAGAATGTCAACAAGCGCGTTGCCGTTCTCCTGGGACGGCAGGCCTGCCCAGACGATGGCCTTGACGTTGGCCTGGGCGAGGATCGTCTCGAGGATTATGGGGCCGACGGAGTGCACGACGACGATGACGTTCTTGTTGATGGCCGCGACGGCCTTGACGAGGTCGTTGCCGCTGTGCCAGGGGTCTAGGTTGTTCCTGTCGCCCGCGTTGCCCTCCACCGTGATGTAGCCCTCGCCCGAGTCCGAGGTGATGAAGACGATGGCGGCGTCCGCGCCATTCATGGCCCCGCTCACGCTCCCTGTGCTATCGGTGGACGAGACGGTTACTTGCGTTCCGTCCGTCTGTGCGCGCGCCTTGATCGCGTCCGCCGGCGCACTGAAATAGGGGTAACTGAAAGTCATCTGTTAGGTGAACTGCCACCAGAGCTTTAGGAAAATTCGTTTCAGCTCAGAAATACTTACGTTGTCGTTCCTGAACCCCAGCCCATTCCTAGAGCGCCAGTATTGCAGCCCTGGTCACTGCACGCGTTCTGGCCGTGCTGACCGAGCGCGGCGGCCGAACCGACGAGGCCAAGTTTTGCTGGCTTCTTCAGAGGTAACACGTTCCCGTCGTTCTTGAGCAGGACGATGCCGTCACGCGCGACCGCCCGAATGTTCGTTTTGTGTGTCCCCTGGACGTTGGCGTTGATGTTGGTGCTCGGGTAGCCGCTGTCCTGGCCGATGAGATACCACGACGCGAGGATGCGACGAACCATGTCGTCGACTCGGGACTGCGGCACTTGGCCACTGCTGACGGCCTGGCTTAGCTTAGACCCCCAGAGAACCGTTCCACCGTTGTAATCAGAGCCCGGCATCGTCATGTCGAGCCCTGTGTTTGCCGCCTGCTGTGTGGTGTGCTGGGCGTTCCAGTCGGTCATAACGTAGCCTTTAAAGCCAAGCTCCTGCTTAAGAAGCTTGTTCATAATTCCGTCGTTCTCGCATGCCCAGGTTCCCTATATGCAGGTCAGTAGCTATTCACCGTAGCGACTTGGATGTGATAGTGGGGAGGCAAGCTATAGGGGAGCTGTTTACATTAATCTTGTTGTACGAGCACATGACTGAGGCTACGTTTGCGTGGACAGCATCTGCGAACGGCCACAGGTACAGCTCGTGCATGGTACGATCGTCGACGCTGGAACTCATGGTCTCACGATTAAGCTCCTGCTCGTTGAGGATATAGTGCTTCGCGGTCGCCTGGATGCCGGCGCCTTGCATACCCGTGATAGTCTCTGCCATTGCGATGCCCTGTAGATAGGGATCGGCTCCGAATCCTTCCCAGTTTCTGCCACCGGCGGCGTTTTTGCCCAATGGCCCTGCGACGGGGCCCAGAAGGACGTGGATGCCACACCCCTTTGTTTCTTCACCCATGAACTGCCCTCTCTCGCGAATGAGAGTCCGATCCCAGGTTGAGGCAGCCTGGATACCGGGGGTGAACGCGTTCGCTTTCGTGGCATATCGGACACCTAGAGGTCCATCCTATTTAATGATCTGGGGTCAGCAATTGTCAAAAATAGGAAGAGAAGGAGGCAACTATTTCGAGTTTGCAGGTATATTAGGGGTAGAAGCCTCCCCATTTCTTTGTTAAAAAGGGGGCACAGCTAACTCTCGTGGACTAACCTGGAGGCAGAGCTGTGGGTAACCTATAGAGCTCACGGCCGGCGTGTTCCCCACGCAAGGGCCTTTACCCCAGCCGACCCCAGTCACGATGTTGATTTTATCATTTGACGACAGCTTAGCCAGCGAGGCGTTGGCTTTCGTGTAGGCGGCATCCCAAGCCGCGGTGTCAGCGGCCGACAGAACGCTCTTTTTCAAAACGGCGTCGGCAGGGACCGCTAGAGCTGCCGAAGCCGCGGCCAGTGCCGCAGCAATATCTTGGAATCTCATCGTTAACTACGAAGAGCGAAAACGTGTTTGGGAAATGCGCGATCCGCCGACCTTCTCGCCTCGACAAACGCCGCACGATGCGGGAGGCAACAGCTTACCTGTACCATCTTATACCTCATTGATTTCGTCTTCCTTGTTTTCATTCCGTATACTAGGTCTTGGACAGACCCACAGCTAATATACAACCACCATGGACAGCTAGCTAATGAAGAGTGCATGGCTGTTTACTCCGCGTATCAGCCAGATCAGGCAGGCTGCGGAGGAGCAGGCTACAGAAAAGCGTTAGCACCTTGCCGCATTCCCCGTGATTGAGGGGGATGGTGTAGATTGGTTCGTCTCTTGTCTCGCGTGTCGGCAAATGCTCGGATGGTCGTCCTGCGCATGTCTCCTGATGCCAAAAGCGATCATCTTGTATCCCCGACGAGAAGCGCGTGCGGAGCCTGCTTCCGGGCCGCGTTTCCCCATGTTAAACTCGACAAGGGAAAACGCCTGCCGCGTCTCAAGCCAGATGGGGCACGCCATTGCAGATCAAGCTCCCTACAATGTCCTCCATTCGGGTTTTCAATAATGCCGCCTAAATGGCGGAGCCCTGGGCACCCGATCCATTTCACGCGATTATACCCAGCACCATCACGACCCTCTGCGCAGATGAATGTGTAAATATGCCAACACCGTTGCCGGTCGTTCTTCTATCGCATTCAGGCTTGTATACATAGGTATCCGGTTGTGGGGCTTTCATGTTTTCCTGATCTGCCTTATTCTTCCGACCTAGCCACGGATCTAGCCATGCCCGGAAGATATCGGCCGAATAAGAAACGACGAATGAAATTCTCGTTCTGAACTAATTCGCTTTACTTATTTTCGTGAGCTGGTGGGCAGATCAAATCATTCCGACCCCGGCGCCAAACACGGCGCATAACGCAATTCCACGCCCTTCAACCTACAAGACAAAACGGTTAGTCGACAAGTAGTGTAGCGACCGACAAGTCGCAAAAGGGGAGATTCTAGCGGTTTGCGCTACACATTTAGACCCTGCAGACACGCCGAGTCAAGAGCTAGCGTTTCTGGAAGGGCTAAGTTATGTAAAGGTAATGGCCCGGGTGTGAATCATCGATAAACTCAGTATTCTCGAGACCCGAGAACCGGACATAGTCGTGATGTTTCGCCGGTGACCTATATCGGACTTCACGTCGGAGGACAAGGTATACGGGTATGTGATCAAGGCCGCTTTTGACTTTCATAGTTGATTGCAAGTCTATCGGTCGTTGCTTGTCGGCTTCATCCAGAATCCCCCAGTAGTGCTGTGTAAACATTCATCGCTCGAACGATTGCTTTCAGTAAGATGAACGTTGGAAAGTCATCAGCGTTCGGGAAGAGGGCGCTTCAACACTTCGAATTCCATCCCGATTACCGCAACCTTAATCATGGTAAGGTCATCAAATAATACAAGCTTGACGAACAGCGCTGACATTAGTGATAGGGTCATTCGGTGCTGCGCCACGCGCCATTAGAAAGCACATGCGGCATCACCAAGACCTGTGCGAAGCCGCGCCTGACAGCTACCTTCGATATGAGTATCCCGTCATTCTAGACGAGTGTAGGGAGGCTATGGCGAAATTTGTGAACGCGCCTACCGACACAATCGTTTTCGTTCCAAATGCCACTACAGGTGTTGACACCGTCCTTAAGAATCTCACGTGGGACGACGATGGCAAAGACGAGATTAGCTACTTTAGCACTGTTTACGGAGCATGCGCCAAGATCATCGATTACGTCGTGGACAGCAGTCTTGGGAAGGTATCGTCACGGCCTATAAATATCTCGTATCCATGCGAGGATGGGGACATTGTGCAAGCCTTCTATACCGCTGTAGACAGCTGTAGAAGCTCCGGGAAACGCGCGAAAGTTTGTTTGCTCGACACGGTCTCGAGCCTCCCGGGCGTCTGCTTCCCCTTTGAGGCGATAACCAAGGCGTGCCGGGCTATAGGGGTGCTGAGTCTTGTGGACGGTGCCCAAGGTGTAGGAATGATCAAGGTCGACCTTCAAAGTCTCGATCCGGACTTCTTTGTCTCCAACTGCCATAAGTGGCTGTTCGTTCCTAGGGGTTGTGCCGTGTTCTATGTGCCACTGCGTAACCAATGCATGATTACAACTACCTTACCCACCTCTCATGGTTATGTTCCTAAATTCGGATCTCGGTTCAATCCTCTCCCTCCATCTAGCAAGCCTGTATTTGTCAACAATTTTCAGTTTGTCGGTACACTCGACACAAGCCCGTATGTCTGTGTGAAGGAGGCTATCGAGTGGCGTGAGCAGGTTCTCGGAGGCGAGGCGAAAATCAGTAAGTATTTCCCATATCCATTGACTTCATTGAAACGTCCAGACGGTAGAGGCTCTGTCTTGAGTTTAGACGTCTCAAAAAGCTTCCCCGTGCCCTATCCCTTTTTTTGGGAACACTCAGAGAGTTCCCTCAGAGTGTTACTTACTGACCTTGAACGCTGCAGTGGAGTACACCCAAGTTCTAGCCTGGGAGGGAGGTAGGATAGTCGCTCGCATACTAGGGACTGAGGTATTGGATAATGAGTCACAGAGTCTGTCGAGGTGTGCCATGACCAATGTCGCTCTACCTATTGATGTCAACATTGCAACAATCACCACACAGCATTGGATGATGAGGATTATGGTGGAAGAATACAAGACTTTTATTGCCCTGATTATCCACGCGGGCCGATTGTGGGCTAGACTAAGCGCACAGGTATATCTAGATGTGGAAGACTTTGAGTGGGCTGGTCAAACGCTTCTTGAACTTTGCGAGAGAGTCAAGCGTGGTGAGGCTGATACGATATAGCTAACATCCTTCCTGTCGAGTCTCTTCTTACACACTTAGGTACGTCGACGAAGTCATCAAAGCTTGCTCGCGGTTGTGAGAGGATCACATGCCATAAGATATAAAGGACGGGTTGCTGCAACGAATTTGGAATCTTGACATAGGTACATCAATTATATAATACATTTCGTTTGAAACTAATGACACCCGTTCAGAACCAAGTCCTGGAAGAATTAGAGCCCTCTTTTCTAAGCCTTCGCAGAAAGCTCATCGCAATAATTTGCACGGGGCTTGAACAGAAGCATCGGCCCATCATGCCCTGAGGCAAAGACGTCGTACATCTGGAATTCGTCCGGCCTGTGTCTCCCGGTCCTATCACCAACCCTACCGCCGCCGACTTGACCGGCTTCACCGGCCGCCGACTCAAAATCGAAATACCAAAACAGCTTTGCGATGACGAGACTGGCTTCCAAATATGCCATTGGCTTACCCGCACAGCCGCGATAACCGATTTGAAACGGGGCAAAGGCATCCTTCATACGACGTTTCTCTACCTCGTCATCACTGAGCCACCGCTCGGGTATAAACGTGTAGGGGTCGGGGAAATACTCTGGGTTATGGTGCAGTGTATATATGTTAACGCCTACTTGTACTCCTTTGGGAATCATATGACCATCAATGATGAAAGGCTGGCTTCCGTCATCGTCAGCTGCGAGCTCGCGCCAGAGCGTGCCGTTGACAGGGGGTGACATTCGGAGTGCCTCGTCGATACAGGCACGGAGGTACTGGCAATTGGATAGCTGCGGGCCACCATGGATTTCACTACCGCTCGAGAACGTAGTGCGAATCTCCTGCTCTAGCTTGCGGTAACATTCCGGATAGCGGGTAAGGTAGAACAGTAGAGCGCTGATAGCAGCAGCTGTCGTGTCTCCCCCTAAAGATTCATCAGTTAAACAAGCAGATGATTCTATGGGTTCGACGTTAACTTACCAGCAGGGATCAAGAAGAGGGCTTCCGACCATATGTCACTTTGCCGGAATTCCGGATTGGTTTCCAGCTGATCGGCGACTTGGGCATAAAGGTCATGCCGAGAGTCCTTGCCCTCAGCTGTTCGCGTTTTGATCATATTCTCGATTAACTCGAATGCTTGCTTCTGAGCAGAGAGGGTCACATAATGCAGGGGATAAGCAATTGCACGCGACTGCAGTCTCGGCCACTGCATAAGGACGTTGTTGTGAGCATTACTGGCTTCAATACCACCATGAAGGGTACGATAACGCTCTTCGGTCTGGGTGTTCATAGGATAACCAAAGGCTAGTAGACCAATGACGTCCATCGTCAGGCGCTTGCAGTAGGTTGACATATTCACCGCATCGGACTTTCTGCTAAACTCCAGAATTTGCTTCAGAAAGATGTCGATCTGGCCTGCCATTGTTTGTTCAAAGTCTCGCATAGCTCGCTCTGATACTCCAGCACCGATCAGCTTCCGTTTAGAACGATGAGCCATTCTGTCGATCACGCTGAATACGTTGATGGTCCCGGTGAAGCCCAGTGTAACCAGATACACGTGAGACTTGACGACTCTGTCATTGTCGTAGATGTCTACGCTCCGTTAATGCCTCAGAATCGTAAGCAAGCACAGATTATTGGGTATTCACCATGAAGTGCCTTTGCACTGTTGAATACGAGGCGGTTGGGTGCAATTCGAACGACATTTCCTGAACAATTTTAAGTCAACAAGCCAGAATTCAGTTATAGGGTCTGTACCATCACATACCATACTTTTGGTGATTCTGTTGCGTGACTAAGTGTAGTCGTTGTAGACCAGCGTGGAAGCCAGCATAACCCTCAGTTATTTTAGCCACGAAGGGCCCGGGATACCTGCTTAAAGGGTGAAGGAAGGCTCTGTATGAGAATACTACAAGCCACTTCTCTTCATCGTCAGTCACTTCATCTCCTGGCTGCAATGAAAGATGAACTAACATAAGTAGCAATAGCACCGGCGAGATACTTCGCGAAAAGCGGTATGTCGAGCACGGGCATAGCGGAACATGCCGAGCTTGGGCAGCTAGTAACAGCAACGGGAATAAACTAACTGCGAGAATATGATTAAGTCCGTAGGAGTCCTTAGGTAGCCCGTCAACTTTTTTGAAATACTAATACACACGAAAGATCCAAGCATAGGAACAAATTAAGATAGCTCGCGTATCCTTTACTAAAGATGGCTTCATCGCGTGTTGAATACCTAACAATTGGTTTTGCATGATCGCACCTATACTGCATCACCCTGTGCCAATGGTGCCAGGGATACATGCTATTACGGAGTATGAATGCAATCATTGGTCGTTCAAAGGGGCCTGGTCACATTCGTCATAATGTACGTACGCAGTATCCAGCAGCAACAGCAACCGACGTTACCTTTTGGAGACATCTTTTCCGGCCCCTGCGCGTACTTCCAGTTGGAGCTGTGACCCCTTGTCGCAGCATCGTCTTCACGCACTGGGACTTAAAGATTCGTAAAATGATCCAGTTCGAGATTATATCGTTCCGTGGAGTTTAGCAGTATATATACTGCGTATATTGCGTGCCATTCCCTGCCTCGCGTGCGTTTCCCGGGTATCTCCCGACCATAGCATATCCTACCAAGTAGGCAGAGCTCTGCAACAGCGGCTCGGAAAGCCGCACACAATATCCGTGCTGCTAGGTTACGTTCTATATCTTCTACACGATAAAATCGATACCCCACACTTCTTCGTCGGTACCCCAACTTGTCGCGCTCAGGTGCCCCGCGAAACTTAGCAGAATGAGAAGAGCACGGCAGCGTCCTGCAGGGACAACCAATGGTATGATGGCCAACTACATAACAGACCAATCGCCGCTCGATTGCCACCCGGATCTGATGAATATGCAAGCTGTATGGACACATACATCACACATTGGTAGTGCAGGATGTGTATCTCATTGTACCATAAGTGGCGCTAAAAGAGTGTCTGTAGCGTCGCGAAGAGTCACACGCGCATACTTACTTCATCGTGTGTATACACAGAATAACTCAAGCCCAAATACTCCTACTGAGGCTGATCTTAGAACGCAGTAAAAAATGTGATAGTAATACAATTGACCATTTATGGGGCAAGTTCCCGGGTTTAGACAAAGTACCAGAACAAACTTCGGCTAAATAATGTGTGATAGAGATGCAGCGGGCTGTCGAACCGTGTTAGACGTGGGACATCCGATACATAGAGAACGAGATGGAACTGTTCCTCAAACGGCCCAGAGTGGTTCAGGACGGGATATTAGCGCATCTGCATGAGCAGGGATAGCTCACATTGGATGAACAGAGCGATGTTATTATACAATATTATCTAGGTAGTCTATAGAGCATGGTAGTCTAGATCATGTTCCCCTGGGAGTTCGTATGGTACCACAGAATCGGGCTCTGGAGCTGATTGAAACTTGAGGAGGTTGTAGTTCGAGACGACGCGCTGACTTCAGAAAGCCCGTTAATATAGCAGCTAACTAATAATTATGAGCTAACAAACACCTAGAGGAACCGAGATTGAACATTATGGTACCGTCCTTTTGATTTTTGAAATACTCGTACAAGTTGAACGTTGCCTCGTGGCTCAGCTTTAGCCACTCCACCATGGTCTGTGAAAAAGGAATCACATGTAGTTGATATACATGATTAAGTAATACCTTGAGGTGCTTTATTCTTTTAAACGCCATGGGTGTTGTCTTTGAAGCTGGTCGTATTGAACCTGATGCTCGTAGTCATAATCCTCTGTCGTGCTCAACTGGGTGGTACGAACAATCGAGTTCTTTGGTCCTCCTACGAAGTCTCGGAGACGCTCTGTTGATTCTGACGAGTCCGAGCTCTTCATGTTCTTTAAATGAATCCCCTTGTCGCTGATCTTTCGATACGACTTCGCGGTGTTTGACGAGTTCGATGTTTGGGATAGTCCGGTGTTCTTCGACTCGTCTTGTTTACTTCCAATCCAAGATCTGAACGAGGACTGGAGTTTGCTTAAAAGTTGTATTTCGAGAAGAACTTTTGGTGCTGTGGGTAGCCCAAGAACGATAAAGCCGCATGTCATTTCTGCGAGAGCCCAGAGAATTACGGCGGACACTGCATACGTGACGTCGTCTGTTGTTGAGTATTCAATGGTGGAGACCAGGCGAAGCACCGCAGATAAGCATGCCCTGTTAAGGATCAAATCAACACGTGTTTGCGGAAGGAAGTCGAGCTTCGCGGGATATACTTACAGAACACCTAATGAAAAAATGAACGAGACACCCAGCTTTTTCTTTAGTGACATGTGCAGAGACCAGATGACCTTCTGCGGAAGAACGAGAATAATAATATCAGAGACAAAATGAATTGCAGCGGAGGTGATTTCAAGCTCAGATTTCTTGATACATTTCCCTGGGATCGTAAAGTCCCAAATCTTCTGGTATGGAATGCATGAGAAGCAAAGGGCGAAGACCGATGCAACAAGAAAGGAGAGCTGAATTCCGGTCAAAGTCATGCACAGCCACCAAAAAACGTTGCGCGTTCCTTGGGGTACGAAAAGGCGCGTCCATTCTAGCAATATCGAGGCTTTCAGTAGTGGGAGGGCGACAGAGTACAGAACGCCGCCAACTTGAAGGATCTGTAGTAGATTAGCTCCTGTAATTTCAATCAAGCCCATTGCAGTCATCGGTTGACTCACATAAGTAAACTCTATCAGATCACCGAGATGTAAATCCCATTGGTGTATGAAGTAGCCGTATTCGATCATTAAGCGATAGGCACAATATATGTAACCTATCAAGGTTGCCTAAGAGGTATTAATACGTAGTCGCAGTCGATGAAGTACTGTAAACACACATAGGCTATGACTGTGAAAGCTAGACGATGTTAACCCCTTCCATATAAATAGTGAAGTTTTCAAAGAAAGCGAGGGATTTACTTACCATCTTCCACCTTGACCGACCTCAAGCCCACCAGCCTAGCGTACATTCGGACAAGAAAACTAAATGTGGCAAAAAACAAGCAGATAACGAGGGTAGCATGGGCAATGCCATTTTCATTAGGTGGGTTTTCAAAGTTGGCGACTATCCCTGCTGGTGGTGCGAGGGCAGGACCTGCAAGAAGTGCTTCCTGCTCTTCTCTGGGGAGATATGGTATTAGATCCATTGCGCGACGTTTTTTCTGCGCGGCGGGTGAGACCATCAACAAGAGGAATGGTAAAATGGACGAGAGTCTGTCTATCGAATATAAATCTTATCACTCAAAGACAATTATGCGTTAGTATGCATGTTTGGGCGAGTGCAGATTCTGCCGCTGGTCACAGATCCCACCCTTTGAGAAATCCCGACGAAGCGAATGGGCATTAAGCTGGATGTATAGACACTGTGGTAGTGCCTGGACAAGATAACTCTCGCTTGTTCCCGTCAATATGCCAAATACTGGTCTGGTTATGAGACGGTGTAGATATTGTGTCCACACAGATTAGATGCACTATAATCCAGTCCAGTGTATCCAGTGATGTAGATCAAGCTTCATGCAGGGATAGAAGTTGATATCAGAACAAGACAGGCCGAGGCGAAACACTACTGAGTACATACATCTTGCCGAATAATACGACACTGTACTCGGTACTCAGTAGACTCTTTCTGTAATTCAAACCAGCGCAACATTTGGCTCATGCCGGTGAGCAACAGTCACTAAGAGGCTGCATTATTAGCCTGCCCCGGCCGAATACCATGGACCGGTTCGATGAACCGAGGCGGTTCGTATGACTACACTAATCGGCCCTGGAGAGTCTAATTCGATACTACGCTACCTACATCTGCATATGGTCGTGTAGTGTATCTAATAACGCCCAGGCACAGCTTCACTGTGAATACTACGCTGTGTCATGCTTGTCAATACTAGGTCTGGGGGGTTGATACGCGTCTACTGTACTGAGTATACTGCAGTAGACATACTGAGTAAGTCAAGTCCGTGCTCACGGGATGATCTACTGCGTAGAGTTGTGACGCGTTCTTTTGATCTACTTAGGGTCGGACTGGGCCGTTCCTCTGCAAGACCCGAATATTATAGCAGTGTAGACCCAGGACAGCTGCCCACGACGGTACACACATGTGTCAAAGCGTGCAGCATAGCGGAAGCATGGTGGTGTGGATACACTTACAGTTCCTGAGATGCGAAGATGAATACAGTAGTACGTTAGATAACAGACATTATGATAAAGTATTAAGCTACTAAGCTGCTTATAGTGTGGTACATGAGAGTTCGAACCTTTCTTGACCTCGCTGATGCATTTGGCTTCAACTGCAAATGGCCTGACGAAGTCGTGTTAGGAAGTTAACTGCCGACTGGGTTTGCTTCAATATATTTATCCGTGGACCTGCGCATGGCAATTACACCACTGTACCACCACTGAAAGAGTAGAGATCGACCTTGTCTGCTAGGTGATCTTTACACTGCATGGGTGAAAGTGTTGGTTTCCTCAAAGAGTAAAGACGCCCGGAACGCTACCCCGAATGTGCGGCACCCTTTCTTGGCACCGCTAGCACACATTCCTCTATGTAGGCTCTCATTCATGTCTTGCATCTTTCGCTACCAATATACTGCCATATAGTCGTATTGGCGTTACTAGAAGTTGAGGCCGGTGTTCACAGCTGGGCTAATAGATTCATACAGTGAACAGCATGTAATCTCTGCATCAGCCGATCGTCCGCTTAGAACCGCTCTGGATCTCCGTCACTGACATGGGGAAGGCTTCGCTTATTCTAATGTGGTGTATGAAGGGCCAGGCTCTGAGCCCTTACTGCAGGAAAAAGGGGTGCAAACTGCTACGAAAGAGCCTCAACTGCTCATGCCCTTTCTTCCGCACAAGCCGGTTTTTGAAAAGTATCCCACTGTCTCTGAGCTGCCTTGTCGTCTAGCGTCATCCTCGGTGTCCATGACTTGCAACTTGCATCACTGTCTTATAGTAGGTAGTTTTATAACGGAATCACCAATATGCTTAAGTCCGTAGCAAAAATCGTATTGTGAGTGCCGCCTAAAATATCTGATCTTTGGCGCGTTCGATCGTCCGCTCGACAATTCGAAGCGTCGCAGCTAGAACCTCCGAATCATGTTTCGACCCAGGAACGTTATGGCCCATGGAATGCACAAAAGTCTCTCGGCCCCTTGCATCGCATAAACTCGCTAAGGACCTGGCCTTTTCAGAATTGACGTCGTTCTTGTCGGACCAGACATGCGCTGTTGGGACCTTGATCACCTCTCCTTCTACAGCCGGATCGACAGGTTTTATTATACCGGTCCGAACGATATCAGGGTCAAAGGGAACTGCTGCGCTAAAGAAGATAGCACATCTGAGAGGTCCAAATGTCAAAGGGTACTTCGCATTCTCGATTAACATCCAGGCTGCCACAGCGCCACCCTCAGAAAATCCCATCAACCCATCGAACGGCCCTTGGCTGTTAACGAGATCAAGTAAATCATAGTACAGACTCTTGTGCTCTGAGCTGGTCTCTCCGACGTAGCCGTAGAATTCATCAGATATCGCCGCAGCGCCTGTCGTTGATCAGCCAAGATCGAATTTTTCATTCTCTGCTGTTTGCAGGGATCTCAGACCAGCATCAGGCGGAGTAGGCACATTCCCATTGGCGAAAATAAACTGGTGGTCCCGGCCTAATGCCTGGCGAATCCTCGCTAAAATAAGTAAGATTCTATTCAAATAGTCTGGAAATTTGTTAAAAGGGTACCAGTCTGTATTTGAAAGATCTAGTATCCAAAACTGTATTAGTTGGCAAGCCTATGCTGACAATGGTGTCGATGATACACGCCTTGGCATTTGTGCCCCTTCCTGTCTAAAGTATCAGCTCAGAGACAACCATCCTGAATTCCATCAGAGTAATAGTCTTTGTCAGTTGGAGTAAAAGTTGTAGGCGATGACAACAAGAAATTTTCAGTAATTGTCACTCACCATGCAGACAGAGGAAGCGCATTTTGAACGACCGAGAAGTAACGTACGGCGTTGAATGAGGTAAGATACGGGAGCATTAAGATCTGAGATTGTTTTAGACCTGCACATTGTCTTTCAAATACTCTCTTGCCCGACGCCTTGGTCTCAATTGCCGTCACTACTACCTGACGATGTTGGTTACCCATATCTTTCCACGTGTAGATGGTGATGCAGTCAGCACAACAAGGGCTTTAGCGAACGCCTATCCACATAAGCATGCGTGACCAACTGTAAGCTATCTGATGTCTGCGGCTATATACCCAGTCAGAGTTGATCTTGGGCTAGCCGTTGTGCGCTACTGTTACTGTCATCCCATAATCAAGGCCAACATTCTTCCAGTGGCATGTCCCTGGGTCTGTTTAAGCACCGGGGTATCCCCAGACAATGCACGGACGTCAGCTCCATCTACTAGTAGACCCCGCCATTCAGCCCATTGGATGATACTCCATACGGTGCCGGATCCTACGACATCAATGTATTCCTGCCTGACGAAGCATAAAGGTGACCTGAACTATTTCGTTATCTTCCATAGATACATCGAACCTACTTGAGGTGTAGAGTTGAGAGCTGCATAGATATAGTTCGAGTCATGAATGGTATACTGGTACATCATGAGTATGGCAACTCGGCCAATGGCATCAAGAGAGTCGGTTAGACTCAACAGTTTTTTTCTATGAAAGCCGTCGGTGTAATACACCTCTTTGCCGCACAGTCTAAGGCTCTGACTGGTGGATCATAGTAGGACCGCCAAGGTCTTCTGTGAATCGTGGAATGTCCGTCACATCCTTTTTTTTTTTTTAGACTTGGAGAACTCCGCTTCAAGCAGTGGTTCATCTGCATGACAGCTAAGACACGTATTTAGATGCCGATCTTACGCGAGTACACTAGAGCAGTTTAGTCAAATATAGCGCTTTGACTTCAAGAGGATGAGCCCTCAGTCGTTTTACCCTAGATTTCGAACTTTGGATCTCATTCACTCAATTAATCAACAGAGGACTACGACAGGGAGGTGACATCATCATCTTTATTCGCCGATGGTAGTCCCATTTTAGTTGGCAGTTCATATTAGCTTCGATTTTCGCTATACAATACCAGAGGTCTTCATCTACAGCGTAAAGTTCAAACCATGGGAGACGTCGCAGTTGTTGGCTTTTCGTTAAAGCTCCCCGGGGGGGTAGACACCGTCGCCAGCTTCTGGGAGGCTCTGGAGCGTGGGAAGAACTTGTTGACAGAATGGCCCGCGTCACGCATCAATGGTAACGCTTTTCACACTGCAGAGTTGGCGCAACGCAATAAGGTGAGAAGGGCTATATCTTAATACGTAAACTGAGGACTGACTTTAGATTAGCTATGTTCCACAGGGGGCTATTTTATCAAAGACGACCCTGGGGCATTCGATGCTCCTTTCTTCTCAATAACGGCAGCGGAGGCCGCTTCAATGGACCCTATGCAGAGATGGACACTCGAAGCAGCTTATAGAGCCTTTGAGAATGGTACGTGATATTCAGCGGTCGACGACCGGCGAATCTGCAACCACTCACTTTTCATAGCTGGAGTTTCGATGACCACTTTAAAGGGGTCACGAACAGCTGTGTTTAGTGCATCGATGACAGACGATTACTCCAGAATAGTATCAAAAGACCCCGAGACCGCGTCACGCATGGCTATTACCGGCACTTTCTCATCGATTCTACCCAATCGCGTGAGCTGGTTTTTTGACCTTCTTGGTCCGAGTGTTCACGTTGACACTGCGTGTTCCAGTAGTCTAGTAGCAGTTGATCTCGCTTGTCAGTCACTGGCCAGCGGTGATGCTTCCATGGTAAGGTTATGTCTCTTATTTGTATCTGCTCTTATGCAAGTACCCCTTTTTAATACTCAATAACATCTTTAGGCACTGGTGACAGGGTCAAACCTTATTTTAGGCCCTGATGGATTTTTTCTGCTTTCTAATCTCGGTTTTCTTTCTCCGAATAGCAAATGCTACAGCTTTGACCATCGTGCAGATGGATACGCGCGAGGCGAAGGTGTAATTGCTCTGGTATTGAAGCCTCTAAGGGATGCCGTCGCGAATGGCGACATGATCAGAGCCGTAATCCGCTCGACAGGTACTAATCAAGAGTACGCCTTCTCGTTTATTCCGCTTGAGCTAAACTCAAGACCGAGATGTGGCACCAGCCTGCTCCCAGCTGCCAGCAACTCAACATTCATCTTGAGTTTCAGTGAGCGGTAACGACTAATCGCCATTTCTGTAGCGGTCGTACGCCCTCCCTTACCCAGCCGAGCCCTGAAGCTCAGGAAGATCTTATCCGAAGAGTATACAAAAAGGCGAACTTAAATTTTGATGTTACTCGCTATGTAGAAGCACATGGTATGTAATATAGATATTTCTATTGCTTGTAACTAACGATTATCAAGGAACTGGCACGCCAGTCGGCGATCCTCTAGAAATGAAAGCCATTGGAAGGGTTTTCAGACCGTATCGGAGTCGTGGGGATCCTCTTTATGTGTTCGTATACGTAAATTCCGATATGATACAATGACGCTAATTTCTATGGAAAACAGAGGCTCTGTGAAGGCCAACATCGGCCATCTTGAGGGTTGCAGTGGACTCGCCGGTATCATTAAGTCCATCAGTACGTATACTCTGACTAACACAATCAAGTTTGCCCTGATACGCCTATCGTGTGTCTTCGAAGCCGCTGATTTGTGCTGGAGTTAGTGATCCTTGAGAAAGGCGTTATCGCCCCAAATGCCCTTTTCCAAAAATATAACGGCAGCATTGATGTTGAATTTTTTCATACAGTGGTAGGTGGATGCTATCAAGCTACTCCTACTGCGCTAATCTAAGTCAAGGTTCCTACCGAACCAATTCTCTGGCCAAGTAATGGCATCCGACGAGTCTCTGTAAACTCGTTTGGTTTCGGCGGGACTAACACACACGTCATCCTAGATGATGCATATCACTACCTTCAGGAACATAATCTGATTGCTAACCATTGCACTGTAAGCAATTCTGCCCTGGCCGGTAATGTCGCAATCAAGCCCAGGAGACAGGAGATTCCCATTACGAACGGCATAGGTCTTACCGGTGGCACAAATGGGATGAACGGAAAGGGACACACTGGTGGTGACCCAAATGTCATTCCTAACGGTAATGGGTCACGACATATTGACTGTAGAAACGACTCTGACTCAAAGCGACGACACATCGTTGACCATCCTATCATTGTGCCCAAACTACTGGTTTGGAGTGCATTTGATGAGAAAGCTCGTGAGTGGTCCCATCCTGATTCTCCTTTTTCTTTTCTCCCAAGAATCTACAGTTCGAGCTATTATCTCAGTTTTCTAAGCATTTTCTCAAATCAATCTGCTAAAATATCCAAGTTCAACGGATTCTTCAGCAATATGAACGTTATATCAACACTCACATTAAAGACGCGCCGGAAAGACTTGAGCAACTTGCCTACACCTTGGCGTCTCGAAGGAGTCATATGCTGTGGCGAGCGTACCGTATAATTTCTGCTAAATCCTCAACTTCTAGTATCAGGATTTCCCTTTCTAAAGTTGTTCGTACATCATCTGAAGTTGGCCTTGCGTTTGTTTTCACAGGCCAGGGTGCACAATACATGAATATGGGATTGGGGCTTTTACATTATTCTGTCTATCAAGCGACTTTAAGCAACATTGACACTGTATATCGTGGTTTGGGATGTGAATGGTCTATTTTTGGTGCAGTATAGTCTTTTCCCAATGTGCGCAATACACTAACTCATCTCAGATCAAATTTGCAATCCTGAGAATATTGACAGGCCGGAATATAGCCAGCCACTGTCAACGGCCTTGCAGATCGCCTTGGTTGAATTGCTGAAGTCATTTGGGATCTCTCCAAAAGCCGTCGTTGGGCACTCATCAGGCGAGATAGCTGCTGCGTACGTGGCCAAGTAACTCTACATCCGGCGCAATCCGCTAATTACATGCCAAAGATATACCGCAGGCGCGTTAGATTTAGAATCGGCTTGTAAGATATCATACTTTAGGGGCCAAGTTGCTGGCAAGTTGAAGGCAAAAGCCACATACGCAGGTGCTATGATATCCGTAAATCTACCGCATGACCAGATATATCGTTACTTGAAAGCTACGAACAATCTCGACCTCGATGACACGGTTCACGTTGCCTGTATCAACAGTCCACTCAACTGCACACTATCCGGCCTAGAGCGCGATATAGATGCCGTGAGGCAGCATCTCGAAGAGGAAGGAATTTTTGCGCACAAATTGAGAACAGGCGTTGCGTATCATTCATCACTTATGCTTATTATTGCCCCAGAGTATCAAGCACGAATAGGTACACTTGAGGCAGGCGGAATGCCACTTATCCCGATGATCTCGACAGTGACTGGACGGCCCGTTCGGCCATCAGTATTACGAACGGGTCAATATTGGATTGATAACCTCGTGTCACCAGTGCTATTCTCGGATGCGATTCAACTCGTCACGCAGAATGCTGCAACGATAAAAGTCGGCCTAGGGAGCATCTCAGATCTAGTCGAGATAGGCCCGCATTCAGCACTAAAGCGACCAATTGAAGACACAGTCGCCCAATTTGGGAATCTAAAACAGACTCGGTATTTGAGTGCTTTACATCGGTCCAAAGATGCAGCCGAGAGTGTTTTGGAGCTTTTGGGACACCTCTTCTGTCATGGCCATGAATTCAACCTCTCAGAGGCCAATAGACTCCTGTTTAGCCGAAAGCCACGATTCTTGGTTGACTGTCCGGAGTATCCTTTCGACCATTCCCATACTTACTGGGCCGAATCACGCCTAAGCCGCGATTTTAGACTCCGCGAGCCCGTCTCAAGTAGTTTTCTTGGTTGGCGATTTCACGATTGGAATCCTCTGGAACCGAGATGGAGAAACCTTTGGAGCGTCGAGACGACTCCTTGGACTGGCGATCATGTTGTAAGGGGCACGGGATGGATCCCTACCAAATAAATGAGAGAGTGCTGACCATAGGGCAGGTGAGCAATACGATTATTTTCCCAGCGGCTGGGATGCTTATCATGGCAATGGAGGCGGCGCGAGAAATCGCAAACGGAAACCGTGTTATCTCGGGTTATTACATCAAAGAGGCTCAATTCCTAAGTCCCATTGTCGTCAGCGAAACTTGGGAGCATAAGACGGAGACAATGCTTTGTTTGCTTCCACTTCAGAAGTCATACGAGAAGCAGACAGCATGGTCGGAAATCAAATTATTCGCTCGCTACGAAAATAGGTGGAACGAATGCTTTAAAGCAACGGTACAAGTTCAATACAACGAACAGGAAAGCGAAGTAGATCATGGCACGGAGAAGCGGCTGGCTAACGATCAGGCCATTCTACGATATCAACGTGCGTTAGAGGTATGCACGACTGGAATCAACTCACAGCGATTCTACAAGGACTCCGACGAGAAAGGGATTAGGTACGGCGAGTGGTTTCAACTTTTGGAGGATATTCGTTGGGATGGCACGGCGACCTCAATTGCTCGCATTAGAGTTGCGCCCCAGCATCAGGTCAGTACACAGGGGTCTAACATGCGTTGGTGGTATAAAACGCCCATCAAGAACATAAATCCCATATACCCTGCGAATCAAAGGGATCCTATCCTTTCATCTCTCTTCTTCAGCGTCTACCTCTTCTCTTTTTATTTAGACCAGCATCGCTGACCCCGGATCATATAAAAGGCCAGCCTAGTCCATCCTGCTATTTTGGATGCGGCATTTCATGTACTCCGAGTCAGCATCACGAAAGGACTCACCGAAATATCTGGGACACGCATACCAATGAGTCTACGTGATGCGTGGTTCTCTGCTTCTGGCTGGCAAAACACGTACACTTCTTCCATTCGGTACATGACCATTACAGGTGATGACGCAAGTCAAGAATCTCTGGGAGGTTCTATATACGCATTTGCAGACGACAACTCCCTTCTTTGTAAGATCCAAAAATTGATCACGGCGCAGGTCTCCAAGGAGGACAGAAATGATCAGGCTTACAATAAATTATTATATGGGGTAGAGTGGCAACCGCAATTGAGTCTGTTAGACCCGGAGCAACTCCGTCGAGTTTGCGGCGGCGATATTTTCTCGAAAGATGAGAGAGATGTACTTGTTTGGCATGAGAAACTCACTGTTGTTCTCAAGGCATCCATCTGTATAACCCTTAAGCAGTTAACCGAAAGCGACCGTCTTAAGATTCCCAGCTCTCTTATCAGACACGTTCACTGGATGGAAGACCAAGATCAGAAGATACGGTCGTCTCAAGTGGGTATGGACATCGGCGATGAAGAGCTCGATAGTCTGCTGGGTGAGATCGAGATCTTGAACCCACCATGGAAATTATTCACCGCCGTCGTCCGTCAGCTAAAACGTATTCTCGTCGATGAAGCCGACCCACTCTCCGTCATCTTTGACTCGAATCTCGCTGAGCTATTCTATGCCGACATGTTCGACAGCGTGTGCGACAGCAGACTACAGCGATTTATTACATTAGCTTCTCATGAAAACCCAAAGCTTCGCATCTTGGAGGTTGGAGCAGGTACAGGCGGTATGACATTACATATCCTCTCCACCTTGATGGAGCTTGAGCGACAGACTGGTGGTCTGCATTTTTCACACTATACGTACACCGATGTTTCACCTACTTTCTTCGAGAATGCTCGAACTCGGTGGCATAAAGTCGGCGATAGGATGACGTTCAAGACTTTTGACTTGGAGCAAGCGGCTGAAGACCAGGGGTTCGAAATGGGCTCGTATGACCTGGTTATCGCTGGGAGTGTTCTACATGCTACGACAGACCTGGAAGCAACGATTCGAAATGTGCGCAAGGTCCTGAAGTTTGGTGGTCACATGGTACTTCTTGAGCCTATCGCCCCTGAAAAGGTTATTACCAACTTCGCGTTCGGCTTGGCCCCTGGCTGGTGGAGTTGTCAAGAAGATTGGCGTGAAATGTCTCCTGCTATTGCTGAGGAGGAGTGGCATAGACGCCTTCAAGCTAATGGCTTCACTGGCAATGATCTATGTTTGAGAGATTTCAGCGACAAATCATGCCATACTTTTAGCATCATCTTTACCACAGCGAAAGGAGAATCACGGCACCGCAATGAAGCTCTGCACAGCATCAAGTTCTTCCTAGTTATGGATCCCCAATCAGATTCACAAGCTGCCCTAGCTTCGTCCCTTCGAAAAGCACTCAGGTCCCAGTCGGCGACTCAGCAGCTACATGTTACTAGTCTTGCACAGTTAGAGAACGCAGGTGTAGCGGATTCCGACGTAGTAATATCGTTGTTGGAGACAGACAAACCGTTCCTTGCTACCATGACTCACGAGGGTTTTCAATATTTTCGATATTTTGTATCATCGGTCAAACGCTTGCTTTGGATTACGGCCACGCGACCTGATGATTCCCTGTTTGCACTATATGGAATCTCCCCTGGGTTTCTACGTAGTATTCGGACGGAGAATATAGAAAGTCAATTAGTGTTGCTTTCTATAGAGCGCAGGGGTGAATCGGCTGATGCTCTTGCGCACTATGTCACAAAAGCAGTGAAAGCAACTTTTGAGGGATCGTCGAGCGAAGTCGAATATGTTGTTCGTCAAGGTGAGCTAATTACAAGCCGGGTCGTTGAGGAATGGTCTTTGAATAACACCATTCGCTCGCTCATTTATCCACAACTACTGCACGAGCCTTTATTGCCAGGTTTGGCATTGCAGCTCACCGTGGAAAAACCGGGTGACCTAGAGAGTCTCGAGTTTGTCGAAGATTCCAACTATGACGCACCAATAGGATCTCGAGAGGTTGAAATTGCGGCTAAAGCATGGGGTCTCAACTTTCGGGACATATATGTCGCTCTCGGCCGGTTACATGATGGTGGTCTAGGAGGAGACTGCGCTGGAATCGTAACTAGGGTTGGGGACAAGTGCAACTCAGGCCTCAAGCCGGGGGATAGAGTCTGTATGTTATCTCCGGGTTGTATGCGGACGCATCCCCGCGCTCTTGAGTCATCTGTAATCATCCTGCCAGATGAGTTATCGTTTGAAGTGGGAGCTTCCATAATTGCGCCAGGTATCACGGCTTATTACTCCCTAGTGGATGTCGCTCGGTTACGCAAAGGGGAAAAGGTTCTGATTCATTCAGCAGCAGGCAGCACAGGGCAGATGGCGATATGGGTCGCTAAACTCAGGGAGGCTGAGATCTTCGCCACCGTTGGCTTCGATGAGAAAAAGAAGTTCTTGGTGGACAAGTTCGGAATTCCTGCCGACCACATTTTCTACAGTCGCAATACTTCCTTCGCACAGGGAATAATGCGGATGGCCAATGGTTATGGGGTCGATGTTGTGCTCAATTCTCTGTCTGGAGATGGTCTTCGTGCGTCGTGGGAATGCATCGCGCCATATGGTCGGTTTATCGAATTGGGTAAAGCAGACATCATGGCAAATTCATCATTACCGATGGCCTGTTTTTCGAGGAACGTCACCTTTTCAGCTATTGATTTAGTCCACTTATCGCAATCTGACAAGCAGCTAACAGCGAGGCTCCTCAAGGACACTTTAGGGTTGCTCGAGCAAGGTGCTAAGCATCCCAGTCCCTTACATGTGTATTCTGCCTCCAAAGTTGAGGACGCTTTCAGATTCCTCCAGGGTGGCAAGAACGTTGGTCGCGTTGTGATTGCAATTGGTTCCGGCGATATAGTACCTGTAAGTATAAATGCTGAAAGATACGCGCGTGAGACTTATTAACGTGACCATGAAAAAAGCAGCGCGTTTTAAGGAAAAGAACATGGAAGTTCGAACCACGAGCCTCCTATGTTGTCGCGGGCGGTTTTGGGGGTCTAGGACGCGCCATTATCAGGTGGATGGTTGATCGAGGAGCGAAGCGTCTCATTATCCTGTCACGATCCGGTCCAGTGAGCGCGGCAGCCATAGAGCTCGTCTCAAGCCTGGTGGCACGCGGTGTGACCGTAGTCGCACCTAAATGCGATGTGTCTTCTGCCACCTCCTTAGCAAGAGTGCTTAAGGAGTGCGAAGCCCAAGCCATGACTCCTATCAGGGGATGTATCAATGCCGCCATGGTTCTTCAAGATGCTGTATTTCAGAACATGACTTACGCCCAATGGTCGCTAACCATTAACTCAAAGGTGCAGTCTTCATGGAACCTTCATAATCTGCTTCCTCGCGATCTCGACTTCTTCATTCTCTTGTCGTCCCTCTCTGGAGTCTGCGGGACAGTCGCACAATCGAACTACGCTGGAGGTTGCTCATCCCAAGATGCACTGGCACGCTATCGCACATCGCATGGGCAGAAGGCCATCTCTTTAGATGTAGGGTGGATGAGCAATATTGGAATTATCGCAGAGAAGGAATCATATCAGCGCAATCGGCAGCAAGCAGCCGATATGCAGCAGGTCGATGACAAAGAGCTCTTGGGCTTATTAAGTGTTTACTGCGACCCTGAAATGCCATTGCTGTCTGCAGACAAGAGTCAGGTTTTGATTGGCCTGCTCACCCCAGCCGACTTTCTTCTTCGGGGGCAAACACCTCCACAAATGCATAATCGCCCCTTTTTCGATACTTTCTCCCACGTCGTAGGCCGGACGCTAGCGGATCCATCCAGTTTGACCACATATAATCCAGGGGCACTCTTCCGGCTCACCAAAGATACAGATGAACGTATCCAGATCGTCATTCGGGCGCTAGCTGTCAAGCTGGCGCGCGCCATGTCCATTCTGCCCGATGATGTTGAGTCCAGCAAGCCACTATCCAATTACGGAGTCGATTCCCTCATGGCAGTTGAGTTGCGGAACTACATCAGCAGGGAGTTTCAAGCAACAGTGGCAGTTTTTGACCTGATGGGGGGGGTTCCCATCTCCTCGATTGGTGATCTGGTGGTTGAGAGAAGTACAGTTGCCCTAGGGTAGAAGGTGAGACAATGACGCACATCTACAACTCGAAGTTGAGATGAGCTTTGATGAAAGTCTTTGGAAACATAGAGAGAAAGAAGTGCGCGGCAATAGTCATCAAGTTATGTAGTGATAATCATATCATTCTGTACGCTTTATATTCGGTCTACCTCTTCGTCAGCTATTCCAGAAGTCACAGCAGAGAACTGAGTATTTATATGACATAATTGGGTGGAAATCTTGATAAAGTGAGACCTCTTTCCCGAATGACCGGTATGATACTGCAAGGGAAATTGACCGGAAATGCTGACATTCATTTTGTGGCCGGAAGTCCTAAGGTTTGCTGTCTACCACCTGAGGGCCTACCACCAACTTCCGGGGTCACACTAATAATAGCTTCGATGAGACTCGTTGAGACACGGTGATAATTCTGAGACCCATGAGCATTATACTTCTGTTATAAGAGTAATAAACGTACACGGGCAAGCTTTCTAGCTCGGGCATAAAGAGAATACAGAAACGAGTCGCTGTTTCTAGTCATAGCACATCTCCACGTCTTGAGGCTAACGCAGTCTTTTCCATTTTGCACTATGGTCCTTTGATCTGATATTGTGCGGCTCTCAAAAAATAGAATTATCGGAACTCACGAATAAAGCCACTTACCTCAATATCCGGTCATCCGGCTTACATTGCGCATTGATTCTTACAGTGTCTAAGCTCTCAACAAGAAGACCCGAGAAGAGTGTGATCTTAATGCTAGTCTGATAATGCCAGGATCGTCCCAGAGCATAGACAAAGGGCAGCTGTCCGCAAGGGCTTAGATGCTAACAACCTCTACACAAGAAGGCTAAACATAGTGACTCTAGATCGTGTCGTTCATCGCTTTCATTGTTTCCTAGAGTCAATCCCCACCTAGTAAACCACCCCGGCTAGTGGGCCACCCAAAATAGCGTCAACACCAGGTGATCTAGCTATTTTACTACTTAATTGCTTAATAATTAATAAAGCTATAAATTATCTATTAAATATTATTAATATAATATATTTTTATATTTAGTTTATTATATTTTTTAAGATTTATTTTTAAATATATTAGCGCGGTAAAATATATAATATTATTATTATTATTTAATTATAATTTTAATTTTATAAATAATTTTTATATTAATAAAACTATATTAAAAGTTATTTTTTTAAAAATTTTAATTAAAAAGTTTTATTCTTTTTTAATTTAGCTTTTATAAATTTTAAAAAATATTTTTAAATAATTTTAATAATTTTTTAAATTAAATTTTTTTATATATATAAAAAATCAACCGGGTAAAATTTTAAATTATAAATAAAAGTTTTTTAACCAATAAAATATATATGTTATAAACTAACGGAGGGGTGGCTAGTTCGACAAACTAGGCACAAAAAAAAAAGGCGCTAAACTAAAGGTGAGTGTTACGGACCTCTTATATATCGGAAGATATATAAGACGTACGCGGGGGTTCTTGATTTGCAGGTAACAATAAGACTAACAGCAGGTGGTCCGTAAGGGAGGTTTTACTGGTACTCCCACCACTAGTCTAGTCGCGATAGAATAGTAGTCGCTCTTAGATGTTCAAAGTATGAAGTGAAATAAGAGTGTGAGATTGATAGCTAAGGAACTCAAACTAAACGAGTGACTAGAACTAGAAACGTCAGACTTATATAGAAAACCCCATTCTCCCCTTTGTCCTGGGATCGCAGGATAGCTCCCCTATCCTCCTATCCCTCTGGATCGCAGGATAGCTCTCCTATCCTCCTATCCATCACGTGACTAATCATGTGACTTCCTATCTCCTGGGCCGTGGCCCGCCTCCAATCTTCTTAGCGTATGGCTTCCCCTCTCTTGGTCTGTCCAGCTGGCCGCTTTCCTGGTCTATTTCGTAACAATAACCCCCTGGTGGTTTAAAACAAGCTAAAAAAACACTGGCCCTTTTTTATAACTCTTTACTTAATCAAACCATAATTATTTTATAATAAATTACTTTTAAATATTTAAAAATAAACTTAAATATATATAATAAAATTTAATTAAAAATTAAAGATTTTAAAAAATAATTATATATAAAAGAATTATAATTATTATATAAATAAAAAAAAGATATTTTATTAAAATATAAATAGTTTAAAATTAATAAAATTATTATTAATTAAAATAATAAAATTATAATTAATCTTTTATTTAATAAATAAAATTTTATAAATATTAATAATAAATAAATAAATATAAAAATATAATATATAATAAGTTTTCTTTTAATTTATTTTATTTAATAATAAATTTATAATATTTAAAATAAATAACAATTATATATAAAATATTATAATAAAAGATTATATAAATAATAATTATAAATATTATTAATTATTATAAATATAATTATTTTAATAAATAATTTATAAAGAATAAAAAAATAAAAAGTTATATTTTATAATATAATTAAAAATAATAATTAAAAAGTATTGTTTATTTAAAAATAAATTAATTAAAGAAAAATTAAAAATTTAAAAAACTAAAATAATATTAAATTAAATATTTATTAAAATAATAAAAAATAAAAAATAAAAAAGGTTTTTATTTTAAAAATAATAAATAATTAAAATTATTAGAATTTTATAAAAGGTTTAATATAATATAAAAAAAAATTAATTTAAATTTAAATTTAAAAATTAAAAAGAAAATATAAATTTTTAATAAATTTTAAAATAAAAATAAATATTATAATATTAAAAATAATAAAATAAAATTATATTTTTTAAAACTATAAATTAAAGTTTTAAAAAATTATAAAATTTAATAAAGATATTTTTAATTATAATAATAATTAAATATTAAAAAAAATATTTTTAATATATTTATATAAAAATATAAAAAATAAATTATATTTAATATTATTTTAAAAATATTATAATTAATAATTAATAATTTTATAATTTAATAGAAAATAAAGAAAAATAAATAATAAAGAAGATAATAAATAAAAAGAATTAATAAAATTATAAAAGAAATTATTAAAAATATATTAAAAGATTTATATAAATTTTATAAATTATTTAAAAAAAAAAATTTTAAATATAATTTATAAAGCTTTTATATTTTAATTAAAAAAAATATTAATTAAAGTTTTATAAAAATATATTTCAAAAACTTAATATAATAAATAATAATAAATTATTAAATATTAAATAAAATTATAATATTAAATAAATATTTATTTATTTTATTAATAATAAAAGATAATATTAATTAAATATAATATAGAATAGATTATATAAATATTTTAAATATATTTATATTTATTTATGTAAATATATTAAAAAGATATAAAGAATTATATAATTTTAATATTAAAAATATTTTAATATATTAAATTATAATTAAACTTATGAAAATATCTATTATATATATAAAAAATTAATATAATATGTAATTAAAGATTTTTAAACTTAATAATAATTATAAATATTAAATAAAGTTTAGGATTTTTTAAATATATTAATATATTTATTAAAATTGTTAAAAATATAATATAATATTTTATAAAATATATAATAAAAAAATATAAAAAGTTTTTAAAAAATTAGAACTTAAAATAAATATAAAAATATTAAAATATTAAAATAATTTAAAAATAATAAAAGATAATATTTAATAATTTATTATTTAAAAATATTAAAAAAATTATATTCTTTTATTTTATTTATAATAAAAAACTATTTATAATTATTATAATATTTAAAAATTAAAATTTATTATTTATTAAAATAATAAAATTAATTAAAATTTATAATTATATAAAATATTATTAAGTAATATAAAAATTAAATAATTTTTTTTAAATTTTAATTTTAAAATATATTATATAAAAAAAAATTATTTAAGTTAATATATTTAATTAATAAAATGAATAAAAATTTAAAGTTTTAAAATAAAATATTTAAATATTATACTTTTAATAAAATAAAAGCTTAAAAATTTAAATTATTTTTAAAAACTTTTTAAATATATAATTTAAAAGAAATAATAAGATTATATAAATAAAAAAATATTTATATATTAAAAACCTTTATAAATATTTATTATATAAATATTAAAAAATAATTATAAAAAAGCATAACTTTCTAAAATTATAAAAATAATCGAGTTTATAATAAAAAACTATAATATTTATAATAAAATTAAAACTTTATAATATAAACTTTATAAATTATTATAATTAATATAAATATTTAAATAAATATAATATATAATTATTTAAGATTTTATTATTAAATTATTTTTATTAATTAATTCAATAATAAAAATATAATATAATAAAATATAAATAATTATTAATTAATTTATAAACTATAATTATTTTTTATTATTTAAAAATAATATAATTATTAAATAATTTATATATATTTTTATTTATTAATATTTAAATAAATATAAATTATTAATAAAGATTATTTTTAATTATAATAAATCTTTTATATTTAAATTTAAAATAAGTTTTTTTTAAATAATTAAATATTAAACTTAAGTTTTTAATTATTTTTAAATAAATAAATAAGTAAATAAAATTAAACTTTTAAATAATATTTTTAAAATTATATTAATTATTATTAAAATTATTAAATAAAATTATTATTAATTATATAAATTATTTATAATATATTAATTAATAAAAATATGAAAGATTTATTTTATAAAATAATTTATAAATAATTAATTATTATTAAAAAATAAAAAAGATTATTAATAAAAATATTTATTATTATAATTATAATACTTTAAACTTAAATTATTATTATAAAAATTAAATTATTCTAAATAAAACTATAAATATAACTTTAATTTCTTTAATAATAAATATTATAATATTATAATAATTAAAAAATTAAAAGATTAATTTTAATAAAAAAGAAATCTTTATTTATTATATTAAAAATAAAATATAATTTTAAAAATATTATAAATTAAAATAAAATAATTAAATAACAAATTAAATTTTAAAAAACTTATTTTATTAATTAATTAAAAATTATTATTATTAAAAAATATATAAATTTATTTTATTTTTTATTTTTTATTATTTAAACTAGCGTTAAAAATTATATTATTAAAAACTTAACTTAAAATAAAAAATAATTAAAATATTTATAAAATTAAAAAAATGTTGAATTTTTATTAAAATAAAAATAATATTAAATATTTTATTAAATAAAAGAAATATTTACATATTAATAATATTTATAGATTTAAAAGATTATTTAAAAATTATAATAATTATTATACATTAATTTTATTATTAATATTTTAATTAATAATATCAATTATTTTAATAATTTATATTTTAATAATAATTTTAAACTTTATATAGTTTTATTATTTTAGTTTATTTAATAAATAAAGGCTTTAATTAATAAAAAACGTGTTTTTATTTTAATAAAAAGTGTGTTAATAATATATATTATTAAAATAAATAAAAGCTTTAAAGAATTATTATTATTATTATTATTTAATTAACTGGTCGAATTTCTTAATAAACCTATTAATAATAATAATAAAAACCTTAAAATTATTATATAATTAACCATAATATATATATTTTTTATAATAGAGAATATTATTTATTATTTTATATTTTTATTTTTTTAATTTATAAAAAAAACATAATATAATTTTAATTTTTTTTTTATTAATTAAAAATATTAAAATAAATTATTATTTAGTTTTTATAAACTAAAGATATTACAAATAATAAAGAAAAAATATTATAAAAATAAAGACTAGGTATAAAATATATATATTTATTTTTTATTATTAAAATAATAGTTTTTTAAAAAAAAATTATAAACTAATAAAAAAGTGGCTAGTTTAATAAACCAAGTATAAAAAAGAGTATTAAAAAAATGATAATTAATATAAATTATATAATAAATTATTAAATTATAATAATAAGTTAATAAACTTTAAATTATTAATAAAAAAAATAAGCTTCATTTTTTAAATATTTTTTTTATTTATATAATAATTATAGTTTTTTATTTAATTATTTATTTAGTTTAATTTTTTAATTATTAATTTTATTTTATATTTTTATTTAGTTTATATTTTTAATAATATTTAATATAATAATAAAAATATTAATAAACTTTTTTTACAAACCATTTATTATTCATTTTATTATTATTTATAAATTAAAAACCTTTATAAATATTATATATACTTTAAAAAATATATATAAAGTTTATAATAATATATTATTTATTTTTAAATATAATAATAATTATAAAAAATTATAATTCTTTTTTAAAGATTATTATATATATTTTAAAAAAATATTTTTATATATAAATATTATCATTATAAAATTAATTAATAAATTTAATTTTTAATAAAACAATATTTATATTAATTGATTAAATAATATAAAAATTATAAATAAAAAAAATTTTTTTATTAATTTTAATTTTATATATAAATCTTTTAATAATATAAATATTATAATTATTTAATATCAATAATTATTATTATTAAAAATTAACAATTTTAATTTTAAATAAATAAATCTTTTTAATTAATAAAAAATTATTTTATTTAAAAAAGAATTTATTAAATTAATTATATATTTTTAATTAAATAATTTTTTATTAAATTACTAATTTTGAAATTTTTTATTTATATAAATAATAATTATTATATATTTTAAAACTAATATTTAAATAATATTATTAAATTATTAATAAAAATTTTATTATTTTATTTAAACTAAATTTTTTTTAAAGTTTATATTTATTTATATTTAAGTTTAAAATAATATTTTTAATAAATAATTTTAGATTATTTAAAAAAAATCGGTTATTTATTTAAAAGAATTTTAAAAATAATATATAAAATTTTTAAAAAAACTTAAAATTTTATTTTTAATTTTAAATAATATTATATATAATAATTAATTATTTTTTATTATCTTTAAATTTTTAAAATATATTTAATAAATTTTATAATTCTTTAATAATAATATATTTTTTTAATTATTTTATATTTAAATAAAATCTTTATAATATAAGCTTTAATAATTAAATTTAAAAAAATAATTATTTTTTTAAATTTTAATTATATATAAAATTATTATTTATTTATTAAATAAAAATTATTTAAAAAACTATATATTTAATAATTATATATTATTAAAAAAACTTTATTTTTAACAGCTATAATAATAACTATTAATCTTTTTTCATAGTTAATAACTATATTAAATTTAATCATATTTAAAGTAATTTTAGTAAAAAAAATAAATAGTTAAAGAAAAAATAGTGTGTGTGGGTTACCCCTATTTTAGGTGGCCCACTAGCCGGGGTGGTTCACTAGGTGGGGACTGACTCTAGGCTTTTGTTTCTTTTGGCGTTGTTGGTGGGGAAGTGGTCTCATCCACCAATTAGGAGCCCGACGTCAGCGCCGTAGATGGCTTCGCCACAGCCAAAATAGAATAGAGGCAGGCTGGTACAGCGCAGGCTCACCAATCCCAGGCAATCTATAGGTGTACAGGCCTAGGAATAGCAGACGCCCCATTTATTCCCAGATGTGTGATGCATGCGTTCTGCGCGGCAACACCAAGTTCCCGGAGATGGCGCTGACCGCTCATACAGCTCAAAGCCAGATAGCCGGCGTAGAGGGACTACTATACCAACATGTCGGAACTGTCATCATCCGCTGGGCGCAGACCTACAGAGTAGTCAGTAGGTGGTAGACGACGATATTGTAAGGGTCGCCATCGGGCCTCTGCGCCGCCACCACTACCCATGGCCTGCACCAGCACGCGGAGGCTGAAAGAATCCGCGAAACTACAAATATGACCGGCTTCGCTTGGTCGGAAGGTAGCTTCAGGACGTTAATCCACGTACTTCTATAACAATATCAAGTTGCCTACTTCGCTTTACTTCAGAGCACTTTATCCTGATCTCCCCTGTGTTGGACCAAGCTATACTCTACAAATCAGCAAGCATGCTCACACAAGTGATTTGTTCAGCGACTCTGCTGGGTTTGTCCACGGCTTATGTTGCGCCGCGCGCTGCACTTCCTGATGACGGGTTCCCAGAGCCTGACGCACAGCAGCTCCTGAGCATTGAACAACAGGCAGATGGTCTCCTTTCGAACCTCCCGCCGCCCCTAACGCTTAGCCAGGCCGGTATCACCAACTTTCAGCTCATCGCTTTCAATGAAAACTTAGAGGTCGCATTCTTCGATGAGATCATAAGTAACATCACCAACCATGTACCCGGTTTTGCATCCAATTCCTCTTCGTACTCAGAGTCGGCGCTCCTCGAGATCCTGAAGACCGTTAAAGCTGTAAGTAGTATGCCACACTGGTGCGCACAGACAACGTCCGTTAACATAAGCCACTAGCAAGAGGAGTTACACGCTTTAACGGCGATCAATACCCTGGAGCACTTCAATGCGCCGCTAGTCCCCAAGCCGTGCGCTTACAAGTTTCCAACGAACACACTCGAAGAGGCCATTACTCTCGCTGAGACCCTGACGGCAGTAGTCCTGGGTACGCTCCAGGACGCCGAGCAGTCGTTCGCGAAAAACGGCGATGACGGTCCCGTGCGCGCTGTCTCTTCCGTCATCGGACAAGAGGGCGAGCAGAACGGCTTCTACAGGTCCATACTCAACCACAAGCCATCGGAGAAACCCTTCCTGACGACGAACGCCGCAGCCTTCGCCTTCTCGGCCCTGCAGCAGTTCGTCGTCTCCTGTCCCTTCGACGTCGCGGAGATCCCGATTCCCATCTTCCCGGCGCTGGATGTCGTCACGATTGCCGAGCCGCGGGACATGTATCTCTCCTTCTCAGCAGATTTGACCGCGAATACCCAGATCAAGGAAGGGACCGATTTCGCCAGTCTCTTTGTTACCTATCTCGTTGGACAGCAACTGCCCATCTCGGAGCCTATCATAAACCCCAAGTTCGACTGCGGCGTGCTCACTTTTGATGCCTTGTTTCCCTTCACAGAGAACATCATGTCGGGGCTCACCATAGCTTCGTTGACGAACTCCTCTGACTTCCCTAATGCGGATGCTCTTGTCGCTAATACCGTTGCTGCCCCGGGTCTCATACAAGTCGACGACATGTTGTCGTCCAAGTAATTGGGTAGGCGGCTATGTAAGTTGCTATCTGGAAATGCATTTGCAATAAGCCAGCGACCTCTTCTGCATCCAGTAATGTGTAATTACCTTGACTTAATTGCGGCGGTGAAGGGAAATGAAGGATATAGAGACATAGAATAGATTGTATATAGTTTACTCGTATACTAAGTAACTGTTAAATTATTCCGAGTATGACAGGCTTACAGTAATTTGTAGGAGGGAGCGAACCTTAAGCCCCCTTGAACCAATAAATAGCACTTATGATGGGTTTACTTACTTACCTACCAAGTAGGTAGGTGAGTGAAAACCTTACACTCGGTGCTCTAAATGGTATCAAAGACTACTACACGTCTACATATCTCAGAATTCAATGGATGGTTTAAGGTGATAATTTCACCCACCTACCTGAGTTACCTGCTGTTATGCGGTAGTAGGTAGCTGTGACGGACAGGGGTTACCTATATTTAGGTGACTCTCACAGCGGGTTAAGTGCCAGAAATGCTCGGGCGCGCACGCCTTAGGTACCGGTACGCATACAGCTGGTCTGTCTTCAGCGTTGACGGCTTCTGGTGTGCTAGTGCACGCCAGGTATGCTTTTCCTCCTTGATGTCCTTTTTATCAAACCATGATAGCTGGTATGTAATGGTGAACCACCCTTATTCACATTTTCTATATGCTCTTAGAGGAAGGACCAGTTCGCACCACATTCCTGATTGCATAAACTCCTGCTATGGTTTCCGTATTGTTTACTTAGGTAAGTACTGTACTAGGCACTCTATACTAGGCTTTCTTGAACTGGACTCCTAGCCCGGCCGCCTGCTGCTTGATCCAATCTCGAGCACAGATATCCTTTTCCTCCTCGGGGCCGTCCGGTATGCCAGGAGCTCTCAGCTGCTTCATGATGCACTGATCCTCCGGCCGCACAAAGTACACGATACTATACCGCGTGAACTTTCCTTGCGCACCCGGCGCAGGGATGACGCGATGGCGTCCCGCGCAGAGCACGCCATTAGTGAACTTGACGGCTGCATCTCCCAAATTGATAACTTCAACACCCAAGTCAGTGACCGTTTCTCCACGGCGTTTTGGGGGATTTATGAACACGCCAGTTCCTAGCCAGACGTAGCCACTTCTATCATGAAGTTGTCGCTGCGTTTCTAGCTGGGAAAGGAGAAGAGTGTAGAACGAAGACGAGTAGCTACTTACTTGCACAACCCTTCTTTGGCTTCACCCACAACCACTCCCCAGGTATATCGGGTTCGTGGTTCAGAAGCTGTGCTTTACGTGCGGATTCTGACCACACTTGCAGACCGCCCAGCCAATTCATCAGAATCGTGATCCTGCCATGATCGAAAGAAACATGTTAGATATAATGTCAATTCGGCTAGCACAAGGAACAAAATGCAGAGAATCAGGAGTTGGGGCCTAACTTACGTGCCGAAATCAGTGTGGCTTGGCGTCTGTATCTCGGGCATCTCCTCCTTGTCCCTTGGCGGCCCCTTCGTAAGACGAACGTGGTCGCCAGCCTGCTCCTCTATGCGATGACGATTGTTGAACTCGGCCGGGTCGACGCCCAACTTCTTCGCCAAGATGCCCAGGATAGACAGGCCAATGCCATGAGCGGCTACAATGTAGTCTCTGAACAATGGTTTGGCCGTCTTGATCACTTCCGGCCAAGGTTTCTTCATCTGGTCATCTGGTACAATCACTATACTCCCGTTCATTAGCATAGTGTCTGATAAGACCATTTGAGATTAGATTTCAATTCAGATCAGTCCGCCTCTTCTCACCAATCCATCACATAGATGGGTGTTCATCTCGGACACGGAATACGAGAGCACTCACTTTCATTCTTCCCTACGTTGAAGAACTCGGCGGTATCCTTTGTGCCGGACTTGTCCGCGTATGTCTCGCCAGCGAATTTATATCCGTCGAGCGACGTACCCTCTATCTTATATTTCATCTTCTCCTCGAGTGGTAGCTTGAACACATCCTCAGCGGTTGCCGCGATCTTGTCAGCCGTATTGGCGATAATGTCCCCAGCCTCGCACCCCGCCAATTCGAGGTAGAAGAAGCCGCGGCCTTTGCACACCTGAAAGACGCGTTCCTGCTCGGCGGGATCATTGTCGATGAGCAGCTTGGTGAGCGAGATCGTCTCCAGCTCTACGGTAGGGAACCCAGCTGGGAAATCAGGGTACTTATCAGGTGTGAACTCCCGGCTAGGGTCAGTTTCTTTATGAGGCATTGTGAATCGATGTCTGCCAGGGATATTAGACGAAGAAGTGGTGTGCTGGATGGAAGTATGAGTGGATTGTTGAGTAGCGCAGCGTTCAAATTTATAGACTGGAGAGGGATAGGGATATAAGTGAGTGTCTTAGCCGACTGACCCACGAAGTGCTGCACTGCTATCTTAGCCGATTAGAAATACCGGCTCGGATCAGATGGAAGTTTGAAATGAGAGAAACAAAATTTGTATTGTCTCGTGCGATGGAAGTCTGAAATAATCAAGAAGAAAAAAGTGTGTTTGTCTCGGGCGATGGCGCGACCGACTGAGTAGCTGGGGCGTTCGGGGTCAGCAAGATACTGTATCATTATCAGTATTTCTCCTAACCGACCTGAAATACCGATTTTTGATTACGATGGAGATATAATAATACTGAGAAGGCATGTATGTACTGCCCTATACAGTAGCTCCATTAACACTTGGTAGGTAGGTACCTTGGCATACCTAGGTAAATCAACTGACGATGTGGTAGTGGGAACGCCTATGAATACCGTAGCGAATAGTAACAAGATGGTCGCTCATTCGCGAATCACTAACGCGCGAGGAATGAGGGGAAGCAGATGTGAGGTGACGCTACTACTGCAGCCACTATGTAATACCTACCTAGGAGGTAAGGTATGTTCGAGCGCAACCCCAACTTCGTTGGGGTCCTCGCCTCGGTGTGCTAGCTCGGCATTGTACCACTTCGCTGCTTCGCTCTTGCTTGATCTGAGATGTGGCGACGGCTGCCGGTAGTTGCGAAAGACCGGTGAGTATGATTACTTAAGGTATATATATACACACACCAGGAACTCCAGGCTTATACCCGGAAAGCCGTTGAAAACCTAGCTATGCGAAGACTCAGCACTCCAATGCATTATCATCATTCCGATACACTACATAGGCTTTTATCAGCAATTTGAGATGAATATAGATTGGGCCAGAGTTGTCTTAAGTGACAAAGATTTAGATTCATTGGAGACTAAATTTCCAAGGATATCTCAGCCCGGGGAAACATTAGAGCAGAGAAGACGCCATAGCTAACCGAATTTCCAACCTTGCACATGTTTGTAAATAGCTTGCACATCAAATAGTGTCGTCCAATCATAAAACATTGTACAAGACGAGATGGTCATCGAGTGACGGAAGCGGCACCGAACATAAGTGGCCCTTGAACTCTAGAAAGGCATGGATGGGGACATAAAATCGAAGCCCATGTTCTGCCCAAGGAAGCATTCGACGCTCGAGACTTCAAAGAAAGATCTCATCATCTTGCCGGGGTTAGTAAACTCGAGACAAAGTCTAGACAGGGCGAGGGTCTTACAGGGTTATCGGCCCATTCGTCGTCTGCCGACATCAGCGAATCCCAATCAAACTGATCCTGACTGCCGGCGGTTTCATAGTCCGTCGACCCAAGTTGCTGTTTTAGGAGGCTGAAGCATCTCCTCTCCGTTTTTATGGCGGCACTGAGTACTGGTTCGATGACATTCAGACCCGATAGACCGTCCATAAGTGCTTGCACATGTCCTGCCAGAGCCATCATGAATAAGTAGCCTTTTACGTTGGTTTCGCCCGCTTTGATCCGAGCAAGGTAGTAGGGAAGAGAATGCCGTATGATGTTCAGTAGGTCGGCCCGGGGCGTCGGCGGCCCGAGACTGTCCTCCTCTTGCAATAGTGTCTGAAGCTCGAGGGTGACGATCATAGATGGTTGACTAGCGAGGAGCCGCCAGAACCCGGCTGCACAGATTACGAATCGGGACAAGTCGTCTCCCTCCGACGTCATAATTTCCATATCATCATCGCTGCCCACGAGAGGACGAGAGGAACCAAAATTAGCTACCGAGGGGAAGAGTAGGCTGTACAATTTGACGGCCGTTTCGACCACCTCCCTACGAGAGAACGAGAAAGCTGGGTCCTTAAGCCCAGAGCCGAGATAGGGAAGATGCAGGCTCATTAAACAACGACGAGCCATGATCTCAACAATTCGAGACTGAAATGACGTCGGTTGGCGTCCCGAGGAAGGGTAGCTCTTAAGCCGTTTCATCAAAGCCTTAAACGCCGCCATGAAGCGGCGGTGCAACTGAATTGTGTCATCGTACGTTCCCCGGAACGGTGTGGCATTAAGCATTCGATAAATTGCGAGCCGTTCGCGAAAGCTCTCTCGCAAGGCAAGAGCCACGCTCATATCAGTGAATCTCTCGCCTGCTTCGAGGTCATTTGGTCTGTCGTCTTTGGTCAGGTCCGCATCATCCAGGTTGGCGGGGGCTTTAGTATCCGACGTCTCGGGCGAAATCATCGGAAAACCACCTGAGTCGACAGATGTCTTTAATTCCAACTCCAAGATGGTATTCCATAGCCGACGACGGATTTCCGCATCTAACTGAGACATTTTTGGAAGCCTGCTAGGATCGCGATGTAGTCCCATATAGAAGGCACTCCGCAATAATGACCCAACATGGATCCAGACCAGGTCGCCGCCAACAGAGGCAGTCTCTCTCGCGATTGTGAGGAGAATCATGATTTGCAAACCGGTAATCGTTAGCTTTCCCTTTGCTGGAGGGCCCAGGAGCCAATACTGTGCCTCTATTTACGAGTCCGGAGTCAGTAATTGTCATTTAATAGGTGAAAAACTAGATTCGGCAGTTCGCAGTAGTAACAATATTCAAATCCCCGGGTCTGGAACCTATGCTCCCGAGACGCATAGAAAAAGGGGACACAAAAAAGTTACAGCTTACTGACCTGTCACCCACTGCACGGCGGACTTGCGCAGGGAGAAAGTATCGTCGTAAACGGTACATCCAATAGCCATGACTAGTTGCAGCTGGATCACAAATGGTAAACCGGTCGTATCAGGAGACGCCCAGTATTGTTCGTAATCGCGTTTGAAAGACGGCACATGTAGCACGCGAAAAACGGTCTCGGTTGTTCGCAAGTAGCCATCGACAAGCCTGTCTGCCACTTCTCTAGTGGGAATGTTGGTGCCGAATTTGTTGATGATGCCGGGGTTGCGTTGTGCTTTGATGGTACGGGCCAGGGCTTTGCATCTATTCAAGACAGCCATGGCCTCGGACTTGGCATCTTTGGACTGCTGCTCGAATAAGTCGAGCATTGATTTGAACTAACATCTCATTAACGGGAAAATAGACGTTTGACGAGAGAAAGCGAAACGAACATGCACTATGCTGTTCATCCAGTGGCTCTGACCAAAGTAGCGTGTCTTCGAGACGACGCCCCTGCTCATAGTATGGATGTCGGTAGCTAAGTAACTTTCAATGACCTGGCCTTCAAAGCGAGAATTTCGCTGGTCATTCTTTTCGGGTGGCTCTCGGGCGGCCGTCGACTCCTCGAGGCGACGCTCGAGTTGGAAGAGTCTTGTCACGACCGCATTGGCATCCAGAAGTGGCAAAGTGGGTATCGTTGAGTCGGCCTCGCGCAGTAGAGACACATGTTCTTGATCATAATGTGCCGTTGGCGTGCTAGACGCCGGCGTGACTGGGTGCACCACACCAAGGCGTGTAGTCTCGGCCGTCCCAGGCGGATCGGCCGTGGCAGAGGCTGTCCCCGATATCCGTGGACTCGGGCGCCTCAATGGCTCGAAGACACAAGACTTGTGCCGAGACCGAGTACATGCGCCGCACGGGTGCTGGCGGTCACAGCGGATCTTTGACTTTCGACAACTCACACAAGCAAGCGCAGGTCGACGGCGTCTTTGGTCAGTTTTGGGTCGCGAGGTTTCATCCATGGTATCTCGCGTATCTCGCACATGCAGCTCGCCAATCAGGAAAGTCCCGAGTCCGGTCCGCTATCTGAGTCTAAATGTTTTGGTTTCTTTAGATTGACCGGCTCTTTACACCTTCATGTCAGGAGGGATCAGGATGGTCTTACTCGGGGAAAAGCCAAAGTTCGGCCGAGTTTTACTTATCTCCGAAAAGAATCGGCCGAATTTGTATGGAGAAAGGTGCGTTGATGGATCTGAAGCCCCGACTTATCCTGACAAAAGCCGACTTGGCGCGCGTTGCGCCAGCCCAAAGGGATTGGGGCCGCTCAGACTATGCGAATAGTTAGCTTTCGAACATTTCATGTTCGTTCATACTGGGGGGTCATATCACACATACTGCTTAATGAAGCTCACCTACGTTACCTTAATATCCAAACAGACGCGCAGGTAATACTCATTCGAGACTGGACCAGTACACATCCATCTCTCCGTCATATTTGTTGCCCTGTTTACCCGCTTAACAGTAGCCCGGTGTTGCAAATGAAAGAGATGACAGTAGTGGTGATTTCAACGCAGTTCCAGCTGATGACCAAGAGAGAACAAGACTGCTCGTCTACATCTGAGGCTCTGGGCTCATCGTCCCGTGCTCTTCTTCATTCTGCCTTGGCAATAACGTTGCCTGACCAGACTCAGCAGGATATGATATGGAATTCACCTAGGCGCGCCAGAATGGGAACCCGGTCAAATGGTACGTTGAAGTAGACGTATGGTTGAAATTTTCACTGGTTTGTGAGCCGAGCCGGACAGCGTCGGGAAGACACCAAACCCACGCATCTCCTAGAATTGGTCCTCTGTGGTTCCCTTGCAACATACGATCTCAGGTTTGCTATTCGCCCCTCAGGCATACCGACAGGACACATTCGCTTCTCCTTAGTACGTCTACACGAAGACGCGGACAAGCGTGCTCAACCCATCCACATCGATTTATGCTGTGTCAAGATGAGCGAAGGAGGCTGGAGAGTGCCAGACGCGAACAATATGAAGTGACCCTCGATGTTGCGCATAGGCCCTTGGAGCCGTTTTCTGCAGGTCCGAATCGTTGTGCTGCAGCGGATCGGGCGAGCGAGCACCAGTGAGATACGATTGACACGATTGAGACGAAATGTGCAACTCTTCAGGAATGAAACCCTTCATAGAAAACTGTGTATAAAATAGGAGAAGATGGCGCGCCGCTATCTGATAGTGCCGTCCAGAGCATGGGGCAAGTCAAATAACGACTTACAAATAGCTGTGAGGGCAGTCTAAGAAGGTAATGAATGCATTGATATGACACCAATGCTCTTAACCGAGTCGTCTATCATATGCCAGTGATAGCGTGTGTACAACATGTGCATTAGGAAGTAGTTTGAGTAGGTATATAGTATCGTCTCGTGAAGCCGAATAGGAATTGAGAACGATGGCGATAATGATGGCGATGGCGAGGGCGAGGGCGAGAGTGCTGTGATCCACAAAATGGCCTCACGCCAATTTATCGTCTCATCTCTCTCACATCCACCAGGGTTCTCTCTCGATGGGTCCTACTTCTCGAAACGTGTATCTATCGCGGAAGTCGCGAGAAACAGTGTGTTACTTGCCTGGGTACTTACAGATGCCCCTCAATATCTTACGTAGGTAGTGGATGTTGCGTCATGTCGATTGCACCTTCAAGTTCTCATCTACAGCGTCAATGGTTATCCGTATGGGTCTAACGAAACTTTACCTGACACCTGCAAGTTCCTCATCACGACGCCAGATACTCAAAATCTTCCAGAGAGCAGCAGTAGCACAACCCAGATATTAAAAGCATCTTAATCGCGTTGATGCTGGCAATGGGCCGCACAGAGCCGACTGTGGTCAAGCCACCACCAGCTTTCCGCCGCGATGCCCGGGCGAAGCGCGCCCGCGCCACCATCAACAAGGTCATCCCCGCGCTATTGACTGCGCATCCGCGCGCGCTCCGTGGCATCGAGCGCTCCGAGCTGATCATAGACCCCTCTCGGCTGAATGAGGATAGGTCTCGGCTCGTAGAAGGGAAGAAAGTCACCGAGGGCAGTAGCTCGGAAGGCATCAAGGAAGGGCACAAGGGTTCCGGTGCAAGGAATGGCGGACGACGAAAGAAGGGCAGTCTCGCTCCCGATGATGAGCACGTGCGAGAGAAAAGTACGCGCGATGCGACAAAAGCTGTATCTGGCAGCCAGGAGAAGAAGGATAGCAGTGGCGTCAATAGTCCGCGCATCACTCTGTGCGTGGCCGATACCCTGGAGGCCGCACATTCACTCCTTAACCCCAGATCGCTATCAGCCCAAGAGCGAAAGCACCAGCAGCCAAAACAACAGAAACACCACGACAGTGAAGATGTGGTAGAGACCGTCCACTTACCAAAGGCCAAGCACAAGGTCGGTATCCTGAACATGGCATCGCCCCTCTCGCCCGGCGGCGGCTTTCTTAACGGCGCCACGAGCCAGGAGGAGTTTTTGTGCATGCGCACGACGCTATTACCCGCCCTTCGCGACGAGTTCTATCGGATACCAGAGCTTGGTGTCGTGTACACGCCAGACGTGCTTGTTTTCCGCCCGACTTCTTCCCTCTCCCCCTCATCTTCTGAGAGAAGGACAGAGGCTGGTCAGGGCGTAAGTGGAGAGGAGGAGAAAGACATCCTCCCTAAGACTGAGCGCTGGTTCGTCGATATCGTGAGCGCCGCTATGCTCCGGCTCCCCGAGACCGAAGACGGGCAGTACGCAAGTTCTGCAGACCGCGAGCTCGCGGTACGCAAGATGCGCGCTGTCATGCGTGTCTTCGCCGTGAAAGGGTGCACGCACGTCGTGCTAGGCGCGTGGGGATGCGGCGCCTACGGAAACCCTGTTTCCGAGATCGCGAAGACATGGAGGCGGGTGCTTAGTCCTGACCCCGTATCTGGAGGAGAAGGGAGCAAAGGAGCCCAAGATCAGAACTCCCGAAACAGGAATCCCGAGACATGGGGCGCAATCATTAAAGAAGTTGTATTCGCCATCAAGGACCGAGGCATGGCTGCTGCCTTCGCGCGAGCTTTTGGAGAGGATGTTTTACTCTTGCCTATTGGCGATGTAGAACACGGCTCTCTCTCTTCCACGGTGGGCGATGAAGATCCTGATCCCGTCGAGATGGCTCGCATAATCGAGCTTCAGGAAAAGATAGCTCAGCTCGAGATACAAATTGAGCAGTCTCGGAATCCGCAGCTGCGAGTCGGGCTTGAGGTCAGTCAGTCCCCTGAAGTCTTTTATGCCCTCCCCTCTTTTTCTCTAGTTTATGAGACTAGGTGGCTTGATAGAGGGTTTCTGATCCCATCATTACTCCATCCCTCTGAAGTCTTCTCTAATTTTACCGTACCTGATAAGTACTAACTATAGATTTTATATAGAACGTGGTGGCCGGGTTGAGAAAGCAGTTACCTCCTGAGGGCGACGAAGAATCTTCGGTCTTGGAACAGGAGTCTTCTGGTAGCCTGGATGACGAAGACGAAGACGACGATTAAAAGCAACAAGCATCAGGGAGAGATATAAAACCCTATATAAGCCTAAATATGAGGTGTAGCGTAGCTTCCAAATAAACTACATATACGCCGAAAACTACTCGATGACTGATTTTCACGATATCGAGCCTCATGATATTGAGACTAAACACGTAGCACTTGACTAATAGTAGACAATCTGTTGATATCAACAATTAGCTATCGCGCAAAGCATTGTAACCTCCCTCCAAGTAAAATCTATCTCATAACCGCGTTTTTATAGAAAAGGGTCTCGGTAAGTAACTAAAAGTATTATTACAGGAATTCGTGGCATAGCGCTACAAACGGACCCAATCTTTATCTATTGAACAATCATGCCCAGACGCCCCTTGTGGTATTTACTAACTTCGACTTTTTATAGCAGCAGTTCTAGAGGGTTCTCGATCACCTTCTTGAACTCTTTGATCCACTCACCGCCAACAGCGCCATCCACAACTCGGTGGTCGAAGCTAGCTGTAACGGTAATTTGGTCATCCCACTCGATCGACGTGCCCTCCTCACCCTCGACAGCAACGGGGACCTTCTTTGTCGTACCAACGGCTAAAATGGCAGCTTGAGGCGGGTTAATGATGGCGGTGAAGTGGTCGACAGCTGAGTTCATGCCCATATTAGAGATGGAGATGGTACCACCCTGGTACTCCTGGGGCTTAAGCTTGTTATCGTGTGCCTTCTTGGCGAGGTCTTTGACGGCGGAAGAGATGGACTCAAGACCACGGCCCTCAACATTTGTGACGATCGGGGTAATCAAGCCGGTAGGGGTGGCGACAGCAACGGAGACATCAACGTTGTCGTACTGCCGAATCGAGTCGCCCTGCCAGGATGCGTTGACCGCAGGCACCTTCTTAGAGGCAACAGCAATAGCCTTGATCAAGAAGTCGTTGACCGAGAGCTTGTATTTGCCCTCAGACGAGCTGTTCAGAGCCTGGCGCAGCTTCAGGAGCTTGGTAGCCGAGATTTTGCTGGTGACGAAGAAGTGCGGGTTGTTCTGGGTGGACTCTTGCAGACGCTTGGCAATTGTCTTGCGCATGTTGCTTAGGGGAGTGTCTACGTAAGAGGCGGCTGCTGACACAGCGGCAGGAGCGGAGGTGGCCTTCTTGACATCCTCTTCAGTAATGCGGCCACCTGGGCCAGTGCCCTTCAAACTAGCAATGTTGACGCCATTCTCCTTTGCCAATCGCTTCGCAGCTGGGCTGATATTGGGCTCACGGTCCAAGGCGGGCTGGATTTTGCCCTCTGAGGCATACTCGGTGGGCTCGGGCGCTGGAGTCGGCGCGGGAGCTGATGTGGCGGCGGATTCGTCTGACTTGGGCTCCTCTTTGGGAGCAGGAGCAGAGGCGTCACCACCGGCATCCGAGACGCTGAATGATTCGAAGGCTGAGACATCAGTCCCTTCTTCGACAAGGACGGCAATGGGCTGAAGATGTAGTTAGCAGGGCGACAGCGGGGTCAGCAGAAAAGTACGAACATTTCCAACAGCAACATCCTTCTCGCCGGCGTCTTTGAGGATCTTGGCAATGACACCCTCTTCTTGGAACTCGAAGTCCATCTGGGCCTTATCGGTCTCGATCTCGACCAAAACCTCGCCGGGAGTAATGGTATCGCCGACCTTCTTCTGCCAGGCACCGATGTTCCCGGCCGTCATGGTAGGCGACAGAGCCGGCATCTTGATGATGCTGTGCGGGGGGTAAGAGGCATAGTATCTGGCAACAGGGGAGAAGCCGGAGCGGAGGGCCGATGCCCGCAACAGGCCTTGCCTTCGTAATACGGCGCCGTACATGGTGGATGTGGGTTTTGCGGTATGAATATGATGGGATGCGGTATAAAGCCCGGCGACACCCACGAAGATCGGGCGGCCAGAGAGGTAGCAGAGGGGGGATGAGAAGGAAAGAAGAGAAACTAGAAGCAACAGCTACCTGGCCGCAATCGTCGAAGGGATGCGCAAGGTGCAGCAAAGGACGGACGGACAACCACGTAGATCCGGACGGAGGCACAGATCACAGGTCACAGAAGACGGAATACAGAACACAGAACGCAGATCACAAAACACGACTGGTCGGCAACTGGTGAATGTCTGCTGACCTGGTCAATGGCACAGATTGTGGTAGCTTGTCGAGGGCCGTGGGACGGAGCGAGAGGGAGAAGGAGGGCGACGTGATGGCGAAGAGGATTGTTGGGCCCGGCGGTATTATGAGGTGAGCAAAAAAAATGTTGAAGGGTTCCGTCCGGCGCCTTATCTTTCTCGCTGCTGTCCTTCAATTGACAGTGAAGACAGTGTGGCTCCGAAAGGGGATCTAAGCTGACTACAGCAGGAGCAGGATAGCTCCGGACAATTTAATTGGCCATCGCCCTCTTTTATGGAGCATCAAAGCCGCCCCAAGATGCAACGAGTTGGGGCATCCGAGTCCGCTGTAGGCGCTGGACGCAGTCAGCTAGTCACGGCCAGTGCCAGGTCCGGTTAGTGTTCCTCACGAGATACCGCAAGAGAGAGATATATATACTCTGAAGATATCTGCACTGTCTAACGCATATCTACCTACCTACGTAGTTTCAGTTTACTGGGGAATTACCTACGTATACATCCCATTAGAGTGAATTACATCTGTCTGTCTTTTCGTGAATTTTGGTTCTCAATCCAGTGAGTTGAGGGTCCTGCAGTAGGTCCCTTATATTGATTGCAGCGAAGATGCTATTCTCAGCGTTATCGGAAGTCCCATTTGTGGTGTAGTGTGCAGTATAATTAGGAAATGGAGCTCCCCAACTAAATCCGTTTCGCGATCCGTCGCTGATTGGTTCAATCCGCGCCCAAAAGACCCTGCATGCTCTGAATTACTGTATACAACCTTACTATCGGTACCTAGGTTAAGTATGTAATGAAGTATATTTTGGTGGCTAGTGAGGACGAAGATGTGGCTGGCCTCCATAACCCAAGTCTAATTACATATGTACTTCTTACGTAGGTACCTGTACTTTCTTTGGGCCAAGTCTATATATATTTCTTCTGGGCAACCATTGAATCTACCTACGTAAAGTCTACATCCAATGTAGGTAGATAGGTAGGTAGACTGAGTTCTAGTAGCCGGTAGATCCAGAGTTGGCGTGATTACAAGGGGGAACTCCTCAGTAGTAGTGGATTCGTAGTGGGCTTTGCAGTGGACACATTCCGTCAGCTCAGGCTGAAGGTGACAGCTAGCTCTTACCTGGCCAGCGCGCCCCAAGCGGGTGTCTGGTAACCTACAACAAAAAAAGGGATTGTGACACCAGGCTACCTTAATACAACAGCGTCAACTGTCTCTGATCCCCTCTATGGCAGCCTTCAAGGCCCAATTGTTTCTTCGTTTCTGACTGCTCGGCCACGCTCAAGCACAAGTGTGCCACCAGCTGAATTCGTGATCGATTGAATACCTCACCTCACTCCCAGACACACATGCTATCCGCACTCTGTAGATAGGCGTCCGCGAGTCTCAGCGACCTCGACTCGACTTGACCGCGCATGGCACGTGTCTCCTGTCGTCCTCTCTAGCTGCCATGAGCTCCATCGTCTTTGTCGTCTCCTCTCTCGAGACCATAGCCGCCTCCAAGGAGGCCCAGCGCAACAAGCAACTCGCCGAACTTGCCGAGAAAGCTGCCAAGGCCATCAAAGAGGGCGGCTCGCAACCCCCCGAGCCTGATGTCGTCTTCGCGCCCCTCCAACTCGCCACCAAGACCGGCAGCAGCCAGCTGATCAATACTGCCCTCGATTCCATTCAGAAGCTCGTCTCCTCCTCCTATCTCTCCGGCCATGCTGCTCCCGGCGCAGCACCCCAGGATGGCGCTGAGCAAGCCCCCATGCTCGACCGCGCCATCGATACAATATGTGATTGCTTCCAGGGCGAGACCACACCCGTCGATGTCCAGCGCCACATTGTGCAAGCGCTACTCGCCGCCGTGTTGAATGATAAGGTCGTTGTGCACGGGGCTGGTCTGCTCAAGGCCGTACGCCAGGTCTATAACGTCTTCCTGCTGTCGCGGAGCACTGAGAACCAGCAGGCCGCTCAGGGCACCCTCACTCAGATGGTCGGCATGGTGTTTGAGCGCGTGAAGACGAGATTACACATGAAGGAAGCTCGCATGAATCTGGGCAAATTGAAACACAGCTCAAGCAATGTTACCTTTGACCAACCCGACACCGTCGCCAATGAGAATGGCGTCGGCCACGGCGACAACGAGGAGGCCGTATCAGAAGATCCGAACGTCGATGACGAATCCGAAGCCGGCCATTTACAGCCCACAAATAATGGGGGGCCGAGATTGACACTGAAGGATCTAGAGCACAGGAAGAGCTTCGATGATTCGAATCTTGGGGACGTCCCAACCATGATAACACAAGCGAAAGCTCCTCGAAAACCAACCAGAAGTGTTTCCGAGCAGACAACACAGAGCGATACCGCGCCGACTGAGGCTGAAGATACCGCAGAGTCTGCCGATGCCGAAGACGAGGTCTATATCAGGGATGCCTACCTTGTCTTTCGGTCTTTCTGCAACCTCTCAACTAAGATCCTCCCACCTGACCAGCTATATGATCACCGAGGTCAACACATGCGCTCAAAGATGATATCGCTTCACTTAACCCGCATTCTTCTGAACAATCACATTGCCGTCTTTACTTCACCTTTGTGTACCATCACTAATACGAAAAGCAACGAGTCCACCACCTTTTTGCAGGCTATCAAGTTCTATCTCTGTCTCACCATTACGAGAAACGGAGCGAGCTCGGTGGATAGAGTGTTCGAAGTCTGCTGCGAGATATTTTGGCTAATGTTGAAGTTCATGCGCGCCCCTTTTAAGGTTAGTACGTCTGTCTTCCGCGTGTGTGCTCTCATACTGAATTCTGGCTTTAGAAAGAGATAGAGGTCTTTTTGAATGAGATATACCTGGCCCTTCTGGCGCGGCGAACTGCGCCTCTCACCCAAAAGCTTTATTTTCTCAGCATACTTACTAGGTTTTGTGGAGACCCTCGTGGCCTAGTAGAGCTTTACTTGAATTATGATTGCGATTCTCAAGTCGACAATATCTTCCAAACGGTTATCGAAGATTTGGCCCGTTTGGCTATCACTCCGGTGACGGTGACGACGGTCCAAGAGCAACAATATGAAGAGAAGAACTCGAACTCGAATTTGAATCTGGAATGGCAGCTCAAGGGAATGCTTCCCCCACCACTAAACGTTCGCGACATCGTCCCTCCTACAGAGATCGAATCAGAGATACCAAAAGAATACATGATAAAGCGGGCAGCGTTAGACTCGCTCGTTGAAGCGCTACGATCGCTTCTCAACTGGTCCATGGCTGGTCGCCCAACTGCGAATGGGGTTACTGCAGAGAGTGAAACACGAGTCTCTACGGACGATTTTCGAGAGTCCATAGACCCATCCATTTCGGAGAGCAACTCCCGGGAGACACCTATTCCTCCGTCGACCCCGGTCATTGAGGACGATCCGGCACAGTTGGAGAAGGAGAAGGCCCGAAAAACCGCTCTGTCTAATGGGATTCGGCAATTCAACTTCAAACCTAAACGAGGTATCAAATATCTGATACAGTCCGGATTCATTCCGAGCGACAGCGCCAAGGACATTGCCACTTTCTTGATTAGCGAAGAACGTTTAGATAAGGCTCAAATAGGGGAGTACCTTGGCGAAGGCGAAGCCAAAAATATTGAGATCATGCACGCATTTGTTGACACTATGGACTTCACACGGCGTCGATTTGTCGACGCTCTCCGCCAGTTCCTTCAATCCTTCCGCTTACCTGGTGAAGCGCAAAAGATTGATCGCTTCATGCTCAAGTTTGCTGATCGTTACGTGGCTGGTAACCCCAATGCCTTTGCCAACGCTGAAACTGCCTATGTGCTCGCTTATTCGGTAATATTGTTGAACACGGATTTACATAGTACTAAGATTGCAAGGCGCATGACAAGGGAGGATTTCATTCGGAATAATCGGGGTATCAATGATAACGCGGACTTGCCACCGGAGTATCTGACTGGTATCTACGATGAGATTGCCAGTAATGAAATCGTCTTGAAGAGTGAGCGGGATGCTGCTGCAATTGCGGGCACCCTACAGACTCAGCCAACAGGCTTCGCAGCTGGGCTTGGGCAAGCCCTCTCCAATGTGGGCCGAGATCTTCAACGTGAAGCATATGTGCAACAGTCGCAGGAGATTTCGCTGCGGTCAGAACAACTCTTCAAGAACTTGTTCAAGAGTCAACGAAGGAACGCAGCTAGGGCAGGTATTAGATTCATACCGGCAACGTCCTTCAAGCACGTAGAATCTATGTTTGATGTGACCTGGATGTCGTTTTTCTCGGCCTTTTCCAGTCAGATGCAAAAGGCGCAGAATCTCGAGGTCAATAAGCTCTGTCTCGAAGGAATGAAACAAGCTACGCGAATAGCCTGTCTTTTCGATCTTGCTACTCCTCGTGAGGCTTTCATGTCAGCCTTGAAAAACGCTACCAACTTGAACAACCCACAAGAGATTCTCGCCAAAAATGTTGAGGCTTTGAAAGTAATTCTAGATCTGGGCCAAACTGAGGGCAACAGCCTCAGGGAATCATGGAAAGATATTTTGATGTGCATCAGCCAATTAGACAGGCTACAATTGATCTCGGGTGGTGTCGACGAAGGCGCCATCCCTGACGTTTCAAAGGCGCGCTTTGTGCCGCCAGAGAGGTCTTCGACCAGTGATCCTCGGAAATCGGCTGCATTAGCACGGCGACGAAACCGCTCCAACCCTGGGTCGAGGGGCTTCTCAACAATCATAGCTCTTGAGAGTAGGTCGGATGAAGTGATCAAGGGCATCGATCGCATATTCAGCAATACTGCCAATCTTCACGGAGAAGCTATTGTTCACTTTGCTAAGGCCCTTACGGAGGTAAGCTGGGATGAGATCAAGGTATCTGGTTCCAATGACTCCCCTCGCACATACAGTCTGCAAAAGATTGTCGAGATCAGCTACTATAATATGACCCGAGTACGATTTGAATGGACCAATATCTGGGCTGTTCTGGGCGAGCATTTCAATAAAGTTGGTTGCCATATTAATACCGCCATCGTGTATTTCGCCCTCGATTCTTTGCGACAACTCTCTATGCGCTTTATGGAGCTCGAAGAACTTCCGGGTTTCAAATTTCAGAAGGATTTCTTAAAACCATTCGAGCACATCATGGCCAACTCGACCAACTTGACTGTCAAGGATATGGCTCTCAGGTGCCTGGCTCAAATGATTCAAGCTCGAGGCGAAAATATTCGATCTGGTTGGAGAACTATGTTTGGAGCCTTCACAGTTGCCGCCCGCGATCCAAACGAAGCTATTGTTAACCTGGCTTTCGAAAACGTAACGCTCGTTTATAAGACACGCTTTGGTGTAGTCATCTCCCAAGGTGCCTTCACGGATTTAATCGTTTGTCTTACTGAGTTCTCAAAGAATATTCGATTCCAAAAGAAGAGCTTGCAGGCTATGGAGACCCTCAAGTCGATAATACCGTGCATGCTAAAGACTCCAGAATGCCCATTATCAAGTAAAAACAAACCCGAAACGAAAACATCAGACACATTGTCGAGACAACAAAGTGGTACATCATTGGAGGAAGGCTTCTGGTTTCCTATACTCTTTGCCTTCCACGACGTTCTAATGACGGGTGAGGATCTTGAGGTCCGTTCCAATGCGCTCAATTATTTCTTTGAAGCTCTTCTTCGATACGGAGGTGACTTCCCCTCCGACTTCTGGGATATCCTGTGGAGACAGCAGCTCTACCCAATCTTCATGGTGCTCCGATCCCGGCCTGAATTGAGCAATGCTCTCAATCATGAAGAGTTGTCTGTCTGGCTTTCCACTACTATGATACAAGCTCTCCGCAACATGATCGTGCTCTTTACTCACTACTTTGACGCGTTGGAATATATGCTGGATCGGTTCCTAGAGCTTCTCGCGCTCTGCATTTGCCAGGAGAATGATACAATCGCCCGCATTGGCAGTAACTGTCTCCAGCAATTAATTCTACAGAATGTCGCCAAGTTCAGCGAAGAGCACTGGACAAAGATAGTGGGGTCATTTTGTGAATTATTCGAAAGGACAACAGCATACCAACTCTTTTCAGCTGCAACAATTAATGTTCCAGCTTCGCTGTCTTCGCCTGCGCATAACGGGCTCGGTCTCGATTTACCAGTCTCACCTTCCGCGGAGGTGGCGCCAGAAGATAAGTCATTGGAGGTGAACGGCCTGGCAGAAACTAATGAAGGTGCTGGAAGTGGTGCTACACTGGCCAGTGCTCCTCAGACACCGAATCCTGACCAGGCAATGGGGCCTCGGAGCGGTTCAGTAGCGTCAACGCCTCTAGAGGATTACAGACCTGCGTCCTCTTTACAGCAGCAACCCGTCGTTGTTACGGCTGCCCGCCGACGGTTCTTTAATCGCATAATATCCCGTTGTGTCTTGCAATTGCTCATGATTGAGACAGTTAACGAACTGTTCTCTAATGATGCTGTGTACGCCCAGATTCCGTCGACAGAGCTGCTCCGTCTGATGGGACTGCTCAAAAAATCGTTCCTGTTCGCCAAAAGATTCAACGAGGATAAGGACCTACGAATGCGGTTGTGGCGAGAAGGCTTCATGCAACAGCCGCCTAATCTGCTGAAGCAAGAAAGTGGTGCGGCGGCTACGTATATCCAGATTCTGTTCCGCATGTTCGGTGATACTTCGCCGTCCCGCGCCGAGAGTCGGCCCGAAGTAGAGAAGGCGCTTGTCCCGCTCTGTAAAGATGTCATCAAAGGCTACCTTGCCCTCGAAGAAGAGTCTCAGCAGCGAAACATTGCGGCGTGGCGTCCCGTCGTCGTCGATGTCTTGGAAGGGTATTCGACATGGCCAGAAGCAGAATTTGGGAAGCATGTCCGAGCTTTCTATCCTTTGGTGGTGGAGCTTTTGGGCAAGGAGGTCAGTGCCGAGTTACGAGCTGCCTTACTGAGTGTTTTGAGAAGGGTCGGTGAGGTTGGCCTTGGCATTGAAGGAATGGCGACCGGGGGTCGCAGGGAGAGTGTCGTCAGCACAGCTACCGAAACCCCTGTCGTAGATCGCAGCCACGGAGAGGAAGAAGGAGAGATGGGTACGCGAACAATGAAAGGCTGAAGGTCATGCACACTGCGCGATACCTATGATTCCAGCGTCCACCTTTCCCTCTTCCGCCATGGCATATACTGTATTCTTATCAAGATTGGGTCCACAAGGAGGGGATAAAATATCCTATAGACTTCGCATCCCTTGGAACGGTGTTCGGAATTCCTCATCAGCGCGAAACCGCGCATGACTTGTTTGTTTCTTTGGCTTACTTGTATAAGATGTATACAACATGATAATTGTGGTAGTATTCAGCATAAGTGGTTGTTGTATGGCAGCCGTGGCTGTGGAATGTTTGATCTTGTGATGAATCGACCATAATCTCTACCGCCGATTTCTTATCCCTTTGATAATCGTGCGCTATGGAACCATTTATATGGGACAAACCTATTAAGTGCTTGTTCCTTTATCTTTCTTCCATCTTCTTCCTGTAGCTATGACTTGTCCAACCTACTTGTGCTCAGTGAAGTTGGATTTTCGGAATTGCTCTGTCTCTCTCTCTCTGTCTCTCTCTCTCTGTCTCTCTCTCTCTGTCTCTCTCTCTCTGTCTCTCTCTCTCTGTCTCTCTCTCTCTGTCTCTCTCTCTCTGTCTCTCTCTCTCTGTCTCTCTCTGTGTGTGTGTGTGTGTGTGTGGTCACCTTACTCCGTAACCTGAGACATAGTACGAAGTTTGGTGATGTGGCGCAAGCCAGTCAATCAGGCGAACATCCATCCAACACGACCTAGTCTTATTGACTTAAGAAAGGCTAATCTTTGAATCTGCTCTATCATGCTGCCCGAAAGAACGGCAGTCCTTTTTTCAGGCTTCTCTCTCAGCCTTACGTCCTACTCCGTCTCTCTTCTCCCCGGGCCCCCGCCCCTCCTCTCCCTCCCCCTCTATGTCTGCGTCTGAGTGTGGAGGTGCATCTATACGCGCGTCTCGCAGACATATTGTGTTACACCGGGCTGTAATACCTAATGCGCTCGCGCTAAGAAAGGCGGTGCCAAAAGGACATTGAACCTCACGACCAATGGCGTTGCATTCGTACCCAGCCCGTGTTCCCACACCGGTCTTCTCTCGTCCATCTTATCGGCGTGTCTCGATCGATGTTGCACAGTCGCTTATGGGTAGGTAGACCGGTTAAACTCAGATAAAACTAAGGGGGATCTTTCTCCCTCTCTCCCTCCCCAATGGCCGATCCGTTAAAGACACGCCCGAGACTCCCGTTGTGGTCTGCGGCAAGGCGGGGGTCAGCAGGGGCGATCCTACTGTATCATTGGACGTCTGACAAGAACATGGAAGCTTGAAGCTGAAGAAGCGGGAGGGAGGAATGCGTCTGCGTAGCGTTGCACCCGGCTTGGTGCAGCGCCCGCCCGTAACCCCGTCGTCCCGTTGTCCGACTTCTCCTTTTGCTGCAGATGGTAGAGAACGGTGAGGGCGGGGGTGGCGCGCGGGCTGGCTGATCCGTCATCTCATGTGCACATCTTACTGCGTACATATACCCACTACCCCTACTACCTACTATATACCTGGTACTACTAGGTAGTATAGAGGATGTCGTGGCTGATGTGTTTCTCTCTCTCTCTCTTTCTATCTCTCTCCGCGTCGAGGCGCGGAAGACAAAACTGAGAGTCTTAGGGGGTGCTGAGAGTACATAAGAGTATATTGGTTGCCAAAGGTCTTCTGTTGTAGACATGGGTGTTGTCAGCGTAAGCGTAGGCACTATCATGCATATATATATCGATGCATAAAACCCAAAATATACCGTAGAGGAAAATGTTGGCGAACGCGTGCATGTGTGGGACTTTTACACCTCTAACTCCCTCGTTGTGTTCCTCGATCTGCCTCATCCTATAATCCATCTTCCTCGAGACTAACTTCGGAGAAAGAAAATCGCGAAGTCGCGAATTGAATCGGTCGGGGATAACAGATGATCATTAGTTATACTACTCAATAGCGGCCATGCTTTGTAAGTGACTTAGGTAGCACATATTCGTACCCCTGTGAGAAGCGAAACTGTATCAGGGCTTTTTTGAAAACTTCGACAGGGAAATCTAATTACTTAGATGATTAGGTACCCAACTTATGTACATGTGTGACCGTATCGTCACGGTCGACATTTGCTCTGCGGTATTACTAGTATAGTCTAAACAGCTATTACTATTGCTCTCTCCGAAGCCTTACAGCAAGACCACAACCTCGGGACCGCAATTCCATTGGGATACCCATCCTGGCACTATTTCTGCCTGTAGGGCTGAGAGACCCGCCACGCGGAAGTACAAGTCGCAATCCGTCCGCTCGAGAGGATCTGCGTTACACGATGATGAGAAGTGATCGACGTGTTTCCGAATCTTGGAAGGCTCATCTTCCTTCCATCCATGCTGCTACTACGTATTACTTATAGCCAATCGCCTGTGCCGCAGGAACACCTTAAATCTGACATCGGTTATGAGCATGACAATGCACTCTACTCTCTCTTTTCGGCTTATATAATTGTTTCGGTGTGGCGTTAAGATCGAATGACGTAACAAGTTGAGCTAGACTAGACGCGGCTTGTAATGGTGTATGCCTTAGGCTTTATCTCTTCACATTGTGTGACACTTCGTTTCTTCAGTGTCTATTAGTTGGCTGGGTTGCTTATGCCTCACTCTGTCAGACTAGCTATTGAAGTGGCGCGAGAATGGTAGCGTTTAGTACAGCCTGCCTGTGCATACCTTCGAGACAGTATCCTCCACGGTCACCATGAGCAGCCAATTTGTTAAGGCGAACTATATCAATTGGTAGCACAGATTCTGCGAGCACATATTGAATTGTGCCCTCTCCGAAACAGCAATTGAGCCGTCTCTAGCGTCTCTAATATGAATTTGGGCTATAATTTGAAGTCATTCGAAGTCAGTACGTTTCACAAAGTCGTGTTACACAGCTTAATCATGATATATCTTTGGACTTTTATCTCTGCTCCGTCGCAGTTGAATCACAGCTCAGTATGGAGTTGTCCATCTCGAAGAAGATCCTTAGACGATCATCTACCAATGCGTTTTGTAACTTGAAGTCGCGGGTCTTTTGCAATGTATATGCGTGTTAACTATCATAGAATAAAGAGAGGGGATGGCGAGATAACCATACTTGTTTCATATTACTTGAAGTCTTACCTTTTCACTGCACCAATCACTTGCCGGGGCTTCCTCTGTCAGAGTGCGACCGGAAGGTTGCAATAAAATAACTCAATGGTGTTAGTATCAGAGCTATACCTCAAATTGCTCTCATAATACACCAGATAAAGTTTTAAGGATTTGGAGCTATAATTACATCCACACAATCCACCTAAGAGACGTCCCTGGCCTGCTTTAATATTGCTATTAAAGGTATGTGATAGTTAAATAGCATATACATCTTAACAGTATGTATATTTGTCAAGATAGTAACGTAAGTTATCCTTTACCGCCTTTGACATACGCTTACAGTTTATCTCCAAATGTAATGCGTATTTGATTAGAGCTGTAACACTACCAACTCAAGTTCTGAGAAGCTACAGAACCACTCGTCTATTTGAAGCGCGTTCTAGACTGTTCATCCAGATAGATCCGGCTATGAACCTGATATGATCATCTCAATGTAGCGCCAGGAACATCTGAATGGAGGATCAATTATTACCCCGTGCTTGTGCCCGTGAACCAAGAAGTGAGGCTCGGTCCCGAAGGTGTGTACATGTGTATTTGCGATGTCATATTTATACTCAGTGGTTAATTTGGCGATCAAACAGGTTTCCACGTGTCAAGGGATATTGAAGGAGCTACTAGAGACGGTCCGTTTCAGGACCGACGATTCAAGACCGTAACCCTATGGGAATTAGGTGTGTATCACTGATATATTATTCGTGCTTTATTGCTCGCCGCCCATCCGGGTTACGAGTGCGTTCACGAGCTGTAAGACGTGCGGACCAAGTTCTTCTTGGGCTATAGTCGATAAAAACTGCACTATATCTGCCTATCAATCAGCAGCAGAAACTGAAACGTTTTTGCAAGTTCCAGTCTCACTGAGATAGGGATAAAGCAAATGAAGTGCAGATGTACCTAGGAGATTTGCTTGTGTCCTGATTGTGTTACCGATCGTCCAACGTGCGCGACGCGCATGGTCTTACTACTATACCACATCATTTGTGCTCCCAACTTGGTAGACTTGGCTGCTTTTAGGCCAATCATTAACCCCCGCCGCCTGTTGTCAGACAGAACCCTGCCCTTCCAGAGTAAGCCATGTCCGATTTAGGCTTTATGTTGCGACGACTATTAGCTAAGGTATTGTATAGTAAGTACTGATTAAGACAGCGGAAGCCCGTGGAAAAAGACTCGCTCTTAACGAGGATTACTCATACGATATGGTGAGTCTTATCCTGAGGGAACCAGTAGCGCAACAACACGGCTACGATATTTTTCCTCCTTTGCTTTTTCCTCCGTTTCTGGCGAAATCTTCCAGATGTATATAATATGTATGTATCGAGGTTCAAGTCTGATGTCAGCGGCTATGCCGTTCGGGCGATGTTACGGTCTTGAATCACCTCGGAAATTCATGCTCGTTAGATAGATAGCACAGCAAGCAGGGCTTGTCGTCACCCCACCATCACCAACCATCACTTAATCCTTGATTCGTTCTAGGGGTTCCATTGGCTGATCCACTACCGAATCAATTGTATTTCAGATGTCGAAGCTCGCGAGTCCTTGCCACCTGCTTGCATGCTTATACCACACCCAATGCTGGGCGCCCAAGCCAAGAACAAATGCGTGGACGGCTGCCTTGCATGTGAAGAGAAAGGGAAAAAAAAAAAGTACGTAAGCAGGAAGGAGACGGGAATGACCCCATTGCTCCTGGCGGCTCAAGCCACAGCGGGCATATAAGATAACCATACTTAGAACAAATGAACCGGTTACGTGGTACAGCGAACATGTACCTCTTATTATTTCAACGTCATGCCAGATGGTTCTTGGCCATCCAACCAGTCGGTTTATACGATTGAGCTCTAACTGTGACTGTTGCCCTTAGCCTGCGAGCCTACACAATCACAATGGTTGGCGTACCTAAGAGCAAGCGGTGCTCGTTCTGTAAAACCAGAAAGACGAAGGCAAGTTTTCTGCATACAGGAGCCCGCCATCATGACTAGGACTAATGAGCCCGGGAATAGTGCGATGAGAAATGGCCGACCTGCGGAACATGCGCTCGAGCCGGTAAGATCTGTTCGGGCGCCAGGACCAAATACAAATTCGTCGGTAAGTGAAGTGATATCCGGCCCCTGTTCCCGACCGCGATGAAGAGCGCCAGGCTCTTGCCAAAGTAGCATTCTGTGCGACGAAACATTGAATGATTAAGGCGATCTCGGTCAATGCTTCCGCCGGAGTACTGACTTTGGTAGTCAATGGCAGCCATAACGAGTTACCAGATGATGAAGGGATCGGGACACAGAGAAGTCACCTTCCGCTGACGAGTGAGAATGTCGGCAAGGTGGACAAGGGAGGGTATCGCACAGACATGGCGATGCCTGAACCAAAGCACGTTTTCGTGAACGAATGCAGTTACATGTGCCGTTCTAGCACACAATTGTTCAAACCTCTACCTTGGAACGCACCGGACAAGATCATAGCTCAGTTGATCGCGTGCCTGGACGCCGCACCCGGGACTGGCTACGATCTGCGTATCTTGGGTGCCTTTCTTCCACTATTACCTCAACACCTGGGCTACGGGCACAGGGCTCTCGGTCACGCGGTCGAGCTCTTGCTGAGTGCATGGACGAATAGCCGTCAAAACTTGCCGTCGAACATGTGGCTGGATCTTAGGACGTATAACATGGCTCTTCGCAGTCTCAAGGACGCACTCGATGATGCGAATGCAGAACAACTCACCAACACGCTTGCCACACTATGCGTGTTGCAAAAGACCGAGGTGAGTCGCGCTCGTGTTGCGGCTATGTCATGTCCGCACTAGACCTGCTGCTGACGTCTCAATACTTAGATCTTATACGATTTTGCGAGAGGCTCGAATCAGGAAAACCATGCAGCCGGTCTTATCGTGGTCATTAACAGAGTTGGTCCGTCCCAGCCCATGACGGAGATGGCACTCCATGTTACATTCGAGAGCATTTTTCATATGGTGAGTTTTTGTATTGCCGTGCGACGTTTGTACGCTCTGCGGTCCCAACTGATAAGATCACTAGCTCCAAGAAGACATCCGTCAAGGCCGTGAAAGCGATTTCCACACGTCCGAGTGGATGACTGCGCTGGAGGAGGCAATAGACGCGAGTGGCGTCGGACTGGTTCTCAAGCACTTGTATCAACTCTGGGTCGAGGCGACGGCCTGGCCTGGTCTCGCACGATTGGTCCGCTTACTTCGACGAAATCCATCGGACACAGTGACCGCCGAACAGCTACATATGAGGGCAACGTCATTGGCCCAACTGCTACAGAATCATGACGAAACAATAATGGCTTCTTTAGCGGAATCAGGCGCCATCGCCATAGTCGAAAATACGACTCGCCTAGACCTGTTCTCAAAATGCTACAAATTCGCGAATTTCCCAACAGCCAAATTATTCTCTACTCACACTCTGTTGAGCATCCTCGCCTGCCGGTTCCTGCAAGAGGCAAACCATGTCTTAGCCCACGAAGACCCATTCATAGAGAAACAAGCTAGAAGGTTCAGTAAGCGCGCTTGGATGGCATACCCGTGGCTGCGCAGCCAGACCCCACTTGCGGTGGATTTTACAGCGTGTTTGGTGTTCTCATATGAATCTGGAAATGAAGAGGAGCGCAGGTTTTGTGCTGGAGGCCTTACGGAAATGGACTCATCCCGACATCCGCCTCCTATAGGCGAATGGGTAGAAGCGACAATCATGGCTAATGCGAAAGCCTATTCTGGACGACTTCCTTTTATAAAAACCCAGAATTCGAAAGTTGAATTTGAGGGTGTAGGTTGTCGGAGCTGACCGTGGCCTATGGAGCCTACCGCCTATGCCTCTGCAAGAGGACCTATAATTATCGACAAGTAGCTTCCGGGACCCCAAACTAGAATCAATCCCGCTAGTGACAGTCTGATGAATTAGAAAACGGATTGGGTATAATTTCGCAGGAGTTTAGGACCAAATCAATGAACACGCACATCTAATAAGCGTGTAGACGAAGGGTCTGGACCAGTCCGTCTAGAATATGCGGCTTAGCAACTCGTCATCACATATGGAGTTCAGGGAAAAGAAATCGTATACTCTTTCCGTACATGTCACTGTCTTAGTTGGTTGTAACGTCATGTATAAATTGCCTTAACGCATCCGCCTCCTCTGGTATTGTGCGGTCAGGGAGACTTAGGATGACGTTGTTGAATGTTTCGTCTTGCTCGGCCACTTCTCTGTAAAGCTTCCGCAGAATATCCATCTTGAATGCCGAGGGAGGTGTGATTCGTTGGGTGCTTAGTAACGTCTCGAAAAAGTCAACCAGGCTTAAGTGCATCAAAATATCTTCCTTGTCAATCATGTGCAGAGCTGCAAAGTATAGCAGTCCGCCGGAGGTTTCAGAGTTTAAATATCGCTGGTGGAGGTCCGGAAAGTTGGTTTTGCTGACAGCACCGAGATTGTGGGCCGCAATGCGAGGGATAAGTCGTAGTAGACGACCCTGGGCAAGAGACAGCTGCTGGGGGGTCAGCCCACCTTCGGCGCTCTGGTGTGGACCACGGCTACACAAAGAGAGGATAAGGCCGTACACGTCACGGTCATTGAATATCCTCCTCCACATGAATCCTTGACCCGAGGGGTTGGAGGCCGCACGTGCGCCAGCATGGCTGTCGTCCAGACCTTCGATTGGTGGGCCCGGCGAGTCGACGACGAGCAGATCGCCCAGCACCGTAGTACCCTTCTCACCGACCTCGACCGTGGGCGCACTCAGCCATCGCGTCACAAAGCTAGTGACTACGCCCTTCATGGCAGCGAGGACGGCGGCATCGCTAGGGGACGTGGCTGCCTTGGCGAGAATGGTCATGGCAAGGAGGTTAGCCGACGGCGCCGGAGACCGAAGAGCCTGAATGAGGGCTTCCTCGGAAGCGAACGACATGACCTGGTGAAAGGTGAGAGGGCGGAGAAGCTTGATGGCCAGACTGCAAAGGACGGCGGGATCGCGCTGGTATCGCTTCAGTATGTCGGTGATCTTGGGAAGAAGTCGAGGGATGAGAGCGGGTATGTTGGCGTCTGAAGATGAACAGGGTCAGCAAGAACTGACTACGCATTGAGAAGGCTAGCGCAAATAGTCGTCTGTTGAAAAGCGGAAGAGGGACTAATGAGACCTGCCTGTTATCTGGACCTCGACATGATCGAATAGTTTGTCGTCGGTCGGCAGGGTCGGGTCGCTAGCTAGCCGGCCGAGGTGCTGCTCAAGATCGTCGACGCGCGATACGGAGCCCACGCCCGTAGTCTCCATTGTGACGGCTATACGGCGACTCATGTGGATAGCAGGGAGACTGGATGTTGTGTGTGTGACGGGGTTGGTGATGGGTGAATCTGATCATGCACGAGAGTTGGTGTTCGTACAGAGATAGATTCGTAGCCTGTAGTCGCCGAAGCGAGCCGAGTAGGTAGGTAGGTACTTGGAAGGGCTTCTGGGGCGCTAGGGTATAAATGGATACTTGCATCGTTGGCTAGGGCGTACCTACAGACAGTACTTGCCGTGCAAGGGTCGCCCTGTGTCGTACATACCTAGTATATGACTTTCAGGTTGCCTATTCTGGTAAGCCCCAAATAAGGTTAGAACCCTCGAGCTATGTACTCCGTAGCCTGTCAGTAGGCTGGTTGAACTGTACCTGGCGACAAAACCCCCACTTCCGCTCCACGCCTGGCCGAAATTTTGAGCAACGAGAAGGTCGTCTTCATGCCATCGCCAAACGCCCTCCACCCAAAATCTCGGTCCTCTTGTTTTCACGCGCCAGTCGACAAGTTCACTATACTACATACTAGGCAGTCCAAAAACTGATTGGGAGCGGTAATGTGCCGGGATGTCTGGCCGAGGCGGTAGAGGAGGCCGCGGCGGCGGCCGTGGTGGTAGTCGCGGAAAGCCTGCGCCTCCAGGCATGCCCGGCGGTGATGATCCAAGCTTGATCGTCAACGACCAACCTCAGGAAACATATCCGGTATAGTCGCGCTCATTCTGCTCATCCGCCCCGTGCGCGCTGACATGATATCTTGCAGAAATTCTACAAACCGCCCGTTGCTCCCCGTCTAAGCCAGCTCGAAGAGCGCGCCGTCGCCTACTTCGTCAATTTTCGCCGCGCATACCATAAAACGCCCTTGTACACCCACCGTCATATCAATGGAGAGTTTCTATCCGCAAAAGACCCCGTTCTCCCTCGTCATGGCCAATCGCAGATCAATGCGCGCTACGGTATCAAGAACCGTGCCACTGTCGACCCCTTCTTGGCGGTACCCATGTACAGCCACCGCTTCGTCGACGACACAAGGACCCTACCTAAGCTAAGAGATGTTCGGCCCTGGGTCAAGGACCTATTCCCGGAGGAGTTGTGGGCGACGTTGGATGGTCGAGACACAAGTGGACCTAAGGGCGGTTTCCGGACTAAAGAAAGCGCAAACAGAGGTGTGAAACGGAGGCTCCATGACGAAGACGATGAAGAGGATCCTTTTGGTGACGCCGATGACGACGAAGGAATATTCGGCTGGAGCCGGTCGCAAAGACGCCGGGAGAACGAAACCGAAGAAGAGCGAAAGGCTCGCATCGAAGGTGCTGGCAAGGACGCGGACAATGAGGAGGCCGATGGCGGTGATCCTGATGAGGAGGACGAAGAAGAAATGGAGGTAGAGGATGACGATTACGAGAGCGCCGAGGAAGAAGAGGGTGGCGACTACAACGCCGAAGCCTATTTCGACAACGGTGATGATGACGATTTTGGTGATGATGATGGTATTGGCGAGAGGTACGTTCCCCTACACGAACTAGCAGCGAGTCTCACATTTTGTCGTATTTAATTTGCGATGGCCTATAATGGCATGCTACGGTTGCTGACATTTTCCCTTCAGTGCCATGGATTTCTAGGGGCGTCTCGTTCCAACTATTCTCGTTGAGACGGAATGGCACACAGGTTTCGGAAGCCGAATGTATCGAATTTGAAAATAAAAATCGTGACCATGCTACAAAGGAAGCTGTCTTGACGATACACCCCAGTGGATACATACGCACCCAAAACACCATAATACGGGGCTTTTCACTGGATTCTGGTACAGTTCTGCGTCATCCTAGGAGAGGTGGGGAAAACAATGCTAGCCCTCCAGTCCCACGAAGTTTTGGAGCAGGGACACAGTAGCATTGAATACAAAATTCGAATCAAATTTATGAAATTACCTCAGTGCAGAAACGACTCAGAACCTTGTCGATGCCTACTTGTACTACGTCAAATCATTATCGCAGGTTGATACCTACATAGTGATATGCTATATCTAACTAGGTAAGAAATGAGCAAAAGCGAATAACCATATAGCGCTGAAAGGAATCGAACCAATCTCGCTATTTGCTCGGAGGTAAGTGTAAGCACCTACAGATACAGTAGTGCAGTGCACTAGGTTGTTGGTGCGCCTGTCTCAACCCACTAGGTAGTGACTGGCCAGGAACACCCCGCATTGACTAGTCTAGATCGGGCTAGGCGCTCTTCCTAGCTAAGGTACCTGAGTGGTAGTATATCTATAATTGCAGGTTTTAGAGCTCCGCCTGCTTCCTTGATCCAAGCTAAACAACGTCATGGAGATCAACCTTTTTCGCTTCTTCTCCCCCAATTTCGTGGGCCCTACTCCAGCCCACTGCTCAGTCAGTACTCGTGGATAAGGGGAGCACATCTTCAGATTCCGAATGTATGCTGTTGATGTTGGCTTATAACATCATCTGATTGTGTGATAAGTCTACGGGCTACTTTCCTGCGCCTTAATTGCGTTGTTGATGTGCTCTTGGTTCGCAACCATCCGCCACGAACAACGACCACGGCTAAGACCCAGGTCAGGGCCAGGAAGCTTAACCCCGAGAATTGAGTGTCACGTCTTGAAAGGATGGGAGGGTTCAGCTGGAGGAGGCTACTCGGCTGGGATCGTCGCCCGACAAATCGTAGCCATCGCGAGCGGTCCCTTCGCGACTATCAGCGACGACGTAAGTTCTCAATACATTACCCACCAAATCAAAGCAAATATAGCGTCGTGGATCGACTTCTACTAGCACGCCCGAGATACCATGTGAGCTAACTGGTGCCTCTGGGCTTCTCGTCTCAGTTCTCCCTCTGCATCGAGATCCGTCGATCCAATCCGCAATTCCCGCCCCGGAGGTCACCAAGGTCGCTCTCCGTCTACGCTACCTCGTCCAAGAGTGTGTCCCGTGCGAACTGGAAGAGCATCAGATCACCCAGCCTCACAGTAAAGTCATTACCCGGAAGGTGATTAAAGCTGCGAAGGAGGCTGGAGGTGCGGAGAACAGGTCTTGCGTTGTCTTTTGCCTGCTGGTCGCGAAGGCCTGGTTTCGACATCAAGCTCTGTGCGAGCTTTGGGATGCCGATCTACACCAACTGCGCGCCACCGCTTGTGAGGTCATTGCGAAACAAATGTAAGTCGGGCATCGAGTCGCCCGATTCGTGCCAGAGGATGCACCTGTTGACTGAGGAATAGCATCGAAGCAGAAGAGGACATGACCTATTTGCTTCATTCCGTCCTGCTGAAACGTTATTCGATTGTTGTGGACGAGGAGCCCTCTCCACCGGTCAACGCCATCGAGAAAGCAGTTGACCTACACGCCTTGCGCGTCATTGGCTCCTCGGGTTATCAAAAGTGCCTCAGCTATCTTTGGAAAGGTTGGCTCGTGCAGGATGAAGACGACCCTGCGAGCTTTGTAGACTACAAGGGTCGCGATAATGTTTCCTTCTGGTCGCACTTAGACCCCGACCGTATGCGCGCACCGATATATCAGAATGCCTGCCTGCTCTTGATATCCGTAGCATATTTGGCACTGTACACCGGGGCTATTAATACAATCAACCCGACAGGCGACCTTGACTTCGTGGAGATCCTGCTCTACATTTTCACCTTTGGCTTCATCTTCGACGAACTCACCAAGTTCTATAAGGCTGGCTATCATATCCTTGGGTTCTGGAATGCGTTCAACAACACCTTGTACTCGCTATTGATGGTGTCGTTAGCGTTGCGCTTCGTGGCCTTGAGCCGCTCGCCTGATGATATCGAGGGGCGCGAGAAGTTTAACTCGTTGAGTTACAACTTTCTCGCGTTTACGGCCCCCATGTTCTGGGGGCGCCTCCTTCTCTATCTTGATTCGTTCCGGTTTTTTGGAGCTATGTTGGTTGTCTTGAAAGTCATGATGAAGGAGAGCATCATCTTCTTTGCGCTCCTCATTGTTGTCATAATTGGTTTCCTACAAGCGTTTATCGGCATGGACTACGCGGATGATATGGCTGGAGAGGATACCATGTTCATCTTGCAAGCAATGGCCAACGCAATCATGCAGAGCCCGGATTTCACCGGTTTCGAGCGTTTTAGTCCGCCTTTTGGCATCATCCTCTACTATCTATTCACCTTCGTTGTCATGGTACGTGCTTACTTATACCTTCCGCTAGCTTCGGTGATATACTGTCGAACATGCCCACGGTAGCTAACACACTACATGCAGGTCGTTCTTTTAAACGTCCTCATTGCATTGTACAACAGCGCGTATGAAGACATCTATGACAACTCTGACGACGAGTACCTCGCCCTCTTTGCCCAAAGGACATTGCAGTTTGTTCGAGCTCCTGATGAAAACGTCTTCATCGCTCCCTTCAACTTGATTGAGATCTTCTGCCTCGTTCTACCTTTCGAGTGGTGGCTGCCTAAGAAACAGTATGAACGGCTCAACGATATCGTCATGGGTGTCATCTACTCGCCGCTACTATTCTGCGCCGCCATATTCGAAGTCCGCACGGCCAGAGAGGTTCGTCGGAACAGGATAATAGGCGAGGAAGACGACGACACTGTTGAGGAGTGGGAGCAGATGATGGATCAAGTCGATTTCGAGGGCGAAGGTTGGGTTAAGAAAGTCGGTGACAGCAAAGCTAATGTCGAGGAGGATGCCGCGGTCCTCGAGATCCGACAGCTAAGGTCTGAGGTCAACGAGCTGAAGAGTCTCCTAGTCAAATTGGACAAAAGCCTTGGTGAGAAGGCGAATGGGGAGAGTTTGCTGTAATATCGAAAGGGTCAACTAGATACATATAGCTGGTAATAGTAGTATGTGCGATACAGCCGAACGCCAAAGCATGTTCTGTAACGCCTTAACCTTACTAGTTAGTATACACTAGCAATATAAGAGGATGGTTGATATCAGGTCATCCCATGCTTGTAGTTCGGTGTGACCCAATCAGCTCTTTGGGCAGGTAGCTCTTATTAAATGTAGGTACACGTATGTAGTAAACATGCATCCACATCCGTGATGCACCCCAAAACTATATGCGCGTACCGCATAAGATGGGGGCGGGACCTTGACGTCATCTTGGCACTGATCCTGTTTCTACGACTACCTACTATGTAATAAGATATTAAGGCAGGGTATACCTGCAATATGACTACGACTTGTCTGAGCGTGTAAGTATTTGACAATGTTATAAAGTCTAGCCGAGTCTTTTGTCATCTTGTTTGAGTATATGACTGAGGGCATCGTCAGTCAGTTTAACTAGTTAGTCGGTCAACCAGTACATTAATTATTTAATCACAATCACAATCACAAACACCAAACGAGGCAGACCGCAGAAACAGACGCCTGTCTCACTACGAAACAGGACAGGAAGGAGTAATTGAACTTGAATCAAAAAGAACAAGAGGATGGAAATCAACTTTCCAAATCTAATCAACACGGCGCTCCCCCACCGCGGCGACAATACAAAGGGTCGCAATGCCATCATCCTCTCGAGCAACTCGGGCCCGAATCACAATGAACAGGTCAGTTCTCTTCGGTACTGCGAAACGACGATTGTTATTATTAACTCAAGATATCAAATAATAGGGCTTCCTCTCGTCGAGCTTCCCGCGCGACACGCGCAAGCTCTTCGTGACGGCCGAGGGCGACGAGTTCGACGAAGGGACGCTGCGCGCGTGGCGCGACGAAGGCTTCGAGGTGCGCTACGTCGGGCTCGGCGACGGCGAGAGCGAGGCGGACTACAGGGCCACGCTCGCCGGGCTGCGCACCGTGGCGCACCTCGGCCCCTGCGAGACATTTGGCATCGTCGCCTTCGGACAGGCCGCCGGCATCTGTCTCGAGTACTTCCACCACATGGCGAACAACCCCGAGTACAAGCTCGCCGTGCTCGTCGCCTACTACCCCACGCGCATCCCGGACCCGCGCGCCGTGTTCCCGGGCGGACTGAGGGTGGTGGTGCACCTCACGGGCGACGAGGTCGGCGTTGTCTCGCATAGTCAGATTGTGGGCATCCAGGGGAAGCGCAAGGTTGTCAAGAGAAGTATTGAGCGCGGCGGGAGCGTTGGCGGCTGTGCTGTCAGCGTCGGGGGAGTTGGGAAGCCGGCGTATCCGTGCTATTGGTACCAGGCGGAGACTGGCTTCGCGGAAGGCGATCTCGACGAGTTTGATAAAGTCGCTGCCGAGGTGGCCTGGAGTCGTAGCTTAGACACCGTGCGCACGGCGTTCCGGATGGATGTCGACCTCGAGGGGATCGTGGAAACGAATATCCAGGGTAGGTGCTCCTTTTCCCTCTGCTGCATTAGTAAAGCGAAATAAATCGGAGTTGACGGCTATATATGCACATAGGCAAATTCTTCACCCGCAATCTAGGCCAGACCATGTCGACCTACACGACGCACAAGTCGCCGCACACGACATACTTCCCGACCTTGTCCGGCGGCATCGGCACGCAGGAGCTGCGGCAGTTCTACGCCGACTATTTCCTAGGCACGAACCCGGAATCAACGAAGCTCACGCTGATTTCGCGCACCGTGGGCGCGGACCGCGTCGTCGACGAGCTCCACGTCGCATTCAAGCACACGCAGGAGATGCCGTGGATCCTGCCGGGGGTGCCGCCCACGAACAAGCGCGTCGAGGTCGCCGTCGTCAGCGTCGTGACGTTGCGCGGCGGCAAGCTCTACCACGAGCACGTGTACTGGGACCAGGCGAGCGTGCTCGTGCAAGTCGGCCTCCTGGATCCGAAGCTTGTGCCGGAGAAGGCGAGGGGCAAGGGGGTCACGAAGCTCCCTGTTGTTGGACGCGAGGCAGCGCGGAGGTTGGTTCGTGGGTTTGAGGATGATGAAGTGGATGATGGAGAGGCGGATAATGAGTTGTTGCCTGGGTGGTATGATGAAGAGGAGGAGGAGGAGGAAAGGGAGGGCGGTAAAAATACTGTCGGTAATAGGGCTAAAGAGGGAAAAGGAAAAGGTGATCAGACCCAGAAGAAGGGCAAACAGATAGAGGAACGAACGGAGCACAAAGCAGATGAATCATGGGAAAAGAAAGACGATGAGAGAGACGATGAGAGAGAGGAAAATGCGAAGCCTGAACAGAACGAAAACCAATCTTTGACGGAGGCTTCTAGTAGGAAAGGCAATGGGGATAATACAGATAAATAAGAGCTTCTATTTATCAATATCAAGGGTCATATCAGTCATTATATGTATGATCGGGGTTACCAGCATGTAACATAGTCTCACTTAATTCTGCGAAACGAGGTGCTGAATATCGGTCCGCATTTTGCCCCGAACTGGCTCGTATGTTTGAGAATGACGATATATACAGTTCATATACACCCGATCCAAATGAGCACAGAGTCGGTAAAGGAGCCCATAGGTTTGAGTAAACTAGATATCTAGTAACTCACCCTCCGCAAGAGAGACATGTCGCTCAATAGTAGCTACTCAAGCATGAATATGAAGAAATGCATTCCCGAGCTTGCGTCGCCAAACCTTGAACTACGTTGTAAATATGTTGGCTATTGTGTTATCAATCCAGATCCGACTCGCCTCAACCGGAACCCAATTTTTAAAGGAATGTTCCCAAGGCATCGCTGCATTTGTTTGGTAGTTGCGTATCATTTCCAACTGTCAAACGTCCCATTCGTGAATACTTAGTCTTTATGGATGCACTTTCGAGTCCACCGAGAACTCTACTCTCTTTGAGCTGTAGTTCCTTTCTCTATATCGCCATCTTCACTGTTGGCACGGTACCCTATCTTTTCAGATAGATTATGGCCGGTTGCTTCGGCAGCGTCAGCATCATAGGCGACGTCCATGTTTCGGCCCAGATGTTCCGGACCCAGAATAGCCAACAAGATGACGTAGGCATAGACGGCGGCCATGAAGATGCTGATTACTATGCCGTAGTTGTACCTCTTCACGCCGTTCTCCAGAGGAGGAAGAGGGAAGCGCTCGCCAATGGTGGCTTCGATAGTAGAACTAGCAGACGACACGAGATTGCCGAGCTGATAAGATGTGCCGACGACGAATGTACGGAACGCACCAGGTGAAAGTTCCATCAGATGCACAGGAATCACGCCCCAAGCACCCTGGACGGCGAATTGCTCGAAAAAGGCGACGGCAATAATTCTGTTGTTTGATATAAAGCCGTAGGGGTAAAGCAAAGCGCCACCAAGAATGCACATGACGACGATGCTGAATCGGCGGCCAAATATCTGTGAGCAGAACCCAATAACCGTGCCTCCTGTAATGGCACCCAAGTTGGCGACGACTTGCGTGACGGTGACCTGGTTGGCATTGAACCCAAACTCGTTCTTCAACAATGTGGGATATAGATCCTGAGAACCGTGTGACATGAAGTTGAAGCCAGCCATGAGAAGAACGAGGTAGATGAGAATGAGCCAATGACGCTTGAGCGCGACTTTTCCTTCCTCGACGAACGTCTTGCCAATGCTCCCGTTGGCGCGGCGCAATTCCTGGTGGGCGATGTAGGTGTTGGTCTCGGGTAGGAACAGACGCCAAACGATGAAGATGGCGGGCGGAGCTGCTCCAAACCAGTAAAGAGGTCGCCAGCTGTGAGGCGTAGTGTTCACAAGGCCGCGCGCAAAGGCGGTGGCTAGAAGGTAACCCGTGGCATAGCCTTGTTGCAATATACCACTCAACAATCCACGAGCCTCATCGGGGATATCTTCGAGAGCGGTCGCAGCAGCATTGCCGTACAAACCACCCATGGCGATACCAAAAAGCGCGCGAGTGGCAAGAAATTGGGCATATGTTTGAGTAAAGCCAGTGCTCTAGCACAGTTTGTGTTAGCTCATTCATCTTTCTCCTATCGTCAAAGCGGAATCGTGTAGAGATGAGAGAGCGAAGGAGGGAGGGAACGGGATATGCACGATTGGTCGACGGATATGCGAGCTAAATCGTCGGCAGGGATAATAATAAACGAGGGAGGCGAAGCTTTTGCTAAGACTGCGCCAAGTATCGCCAAGTGGTGGGAAATGGGAAAATGGGGACGGGTGAATGTCGATGGCGTTTCTTGGCTCGTCAATTTGACGACGCGTGCCGAGGGATGTCACATGCAAGTACACCTCTTCGCCCGTCAGAACTTGTTGAACAAACTCAAACTCACCAATTCAATGACGATGAAGAGCAAATTGTTGATAATGAAGGGCCACTTGCGGCCGTAGCGATCGGCCGCAATACCGAAGATGACAGAACCAGCCGTTCGCAACATCAGCACGAGCGTGATGCCCCAGGTGATGTCGGCGACATCTCTATCAAACGTCTCAGCCAAGTCGGACGCCGTCAACGACACAGTGAAGAAGTCGAAGGCATCCCAGGTCTGCGGAACGCCGAGTTTGTCAGCACAGGAAAGGATATGATGAGTCACAGGTCACGGCAGATGGCATACCCAAGCAATAAAAGCAATACCAAAGAAGGCCCAATCATGGCGGGTGAGCATCCTCAGCAAGCGAATAGGGTTCGGGGCCTTGTTCATGGGCGGCTTGAGGCTGCTGATGCGCGTCTTCAGATAGGTGCTGACGGACATGCCATGATGAGGCGGATAGACGTTGGCTTCCTCGGAGGAGTAGCCGCTGTTATCGGCTTTGCCATGAGTGGCAGCCATGGCGAGTATACCTCTCGAAGGGGAGGCCGAGGAGAGGATCACGCAATATCGTCCGTGGTAGCTACTATGGTGGTGGTGGTGGTGGTAGTAGTAATTGTCGTCTTCCCCAGAGGCAAGTCAGATCTAACCGTGTATCTGTACCTAGGTATATAGAATAATGATATACGTAGGCAATTACTTGGTTTATATATATAAGTCTGACAAATCTCAGCGACTACGCAGCAACTTAATGGCGAGTGAGGGGAAAAGGATAGGGAGGGAAAAAGAGGGATTTAGGAATTCGGCGTCGTGTCGGAGAAGAATACAAAGAAGTTGGTGAGGAGACGAGAGATAGGGAAGAGATAGACAGAGAGACAAAGAGGAGGACGCTGCTAAACCGAAATGGTCGTCCATATCCTGATCCTGGCTGGGCAGTCAGCGACAGCCGTCGATATCCACCATCCACCGCACCATCGCAAATGATGCTCTAAAAGATGACCGGAGAGAACCATACCCTTGGAGAGTGAATCGGTGGCTACAGTGCGGTGGGTCCTTTGGGGTACACTAGGGGATCTTCGCCGACATCCTACCTCAAGTTCCTACCTATGTACCTACCTAGGTAGGCAGTAGCTACCTAGGTAGTTACCTAGTACCTCTTGTAGGCAATGATGGGATCAATCAACATTGAGTGTATCCATACTAGATTGCTAAATATCTCCAGCGGCTATCATCTCTACCGCTTTTATTTATCTACTCTTTCACTCCGTTGTCAGGGCTGTCAAAGCGAACTCTGCTGATTTCTATCTACTGCGCATCAACACCTACTGTTGCATTTAGGTGTTGGGGATCCTGGACTCGGGACAGGGATGGGAATTGGTAAGGGTCCGAATCCTTTAACACGAGCATCCGAGTTTTTCCTGGTTTCTTGGTCGTCAAATGACTAGGTATTACCCCGCACTTCCCCGCATAGCGAGGATTGATTTTTGTTCAGGGGAAAATCGAGTTATCCGAGACTGTTTTCTCGTTTGTTCCTTGGTACCCACAAATGTTATAAGAAACTGGATATGTTTGTAGTAGTACAGTAATCTGGTGTTTGTATCTCGTTAGTACCAACTCGACATTGTCCAACGTTGCATTAGGTGCTAGATTTGAGTCGTTCTGCATAATGCATCTCAGAGATAGGAAGCCTGCAGAAAGTTTATATTGCAGCTTGAAGCTGTGTACCTAGACCTACTAGCCAGAGGTTACTCGGACTTCTAGACGTGTGGTGATACAGTATAGGCACTGTGTATTGCCAACAGTACTAAGCTGCCTCCAAAAACCTTCGACTCCACCATGGTAAGTGTCTTAACCACTTGAACAAGTTAGACACGTTAGACACCTGGTAGACCAGTATCTGAATGCTGGACGTTATGTCGGAGGCAGCAGGCTAAAGGCTCCAGCGTACAGGGTATAAGTCCACGGCCGAAAAAGCGGTCTACAATCGAAAATCGCAGGATTGTAGGGCGCTACCTCTACCCTCCACAACAGCGAGGTAATGTGGTGTGTATTCGAACTCAGCTGACACTCGGCTCAGCCAATGATGCTCTCTATTGCACCAAGCGCTGCTCTGCTGCTCGCGGCAGCGCATGTCCTACGTCTACATCGTGAGTTGTAGAGCTCAACTCTCGGTCTGCGAGATGCGAGATGCGAAGGAGGGGCTAGAATGGTCGTTGATTCAGTTGAAGTAGGACGGGTGGAGCCTTCAAGGAGGCAGAATAAGACATCATTGAGACGCGCAAAACCATGTGTATGCTGAATTTTTAGAGCACATGATCCACGCCAGCCTCGCCAGAATGCACTCTCGAGCCCTCTTGGTCTGATGGGCTAACTGAGGGTCATTTCTTGGCGATTGCTAGGGCGCAATTCCTTCGACGTCATGGCACTAGCAGGGGAGAAGAATGCTACCCCAATGTGCGCGAATCCCGAAGGCTAAGGTAGCAGGTATGGACTATTGGCGGCTCCCCAGATCCTCCCGCCGCTACGGCTTCTGGACACGGCTCGTAATTAACCCCAACGCTAGTCTGCGGAGCACAGCTGAACAATCGAGTTCTATGATTCGGATGGGCGAAGGTATAAAGAATCTTCACCTTGGTCAGGAATAGGATCTAAGATCTATGTTATGTTCTTATTATTGCGATGCGGTAATGACTTGGTGTTTGCAATCACCCTATTCCTAGGGAGAGCCTCTCCTGCAAAGAAGTCATGTATTTTCGAGTTACCCTCATGTCCGTTCTTATGCTAGTGCCATACTACACATGTAGGCAGACGCGAAGATGATATCGTCCGATAAAGCTGTCAAGCTGTCGACGGGACTGGTATCCTCATCGCTATCCAAAAGTTATGATTCTCTCGCTTCTGCCATGCTAGTGCTGGGGCTAAGAGGCTATGAGCGAACGATATTAAGGGGATGATGGGTATCAGACATCGATGGGACCTTTCGGCGTCTCTCTCGTACTGGCGATCTGTGGCTCTAGTGCTCCGCTCTCGTCTCCCGGAGCAAGAAAATACTTGATACAACTGGACCTGTGCAACTCGAGACGGCGTATCGGAGGGGAAGGGGGGAGACCGTGCATACCAGATTTTAGCCGGGAAGTGTGGCGTCGGGCAGCAGCTATAAGTACGAAAATGCAGGCAAGGCACCAAACTTGGCACGTAATCTTTCTGTTTGGCCGAAGACTCCATATTGTCAAACAAAGTCAAGGGGGAAAAGATGTCCGACTCGACTTCTCTCCGTGTGGTTCTGGGTTTAATGGTTGTTGGCCCAGCGGGAGTTCCAGGCGCGCGTCTCACGGGCCTTGACAAGCTCAACGCCGCGCTCGACATCTTTCAGGGACGAGGGCACAATGAGATCGACACGGCGCGCCTGTACCTGGGCGGCAAACAAGAGGCCTTTACTAGAGAGGCCGGATGGAAAGAAAAGGGCCTCGCCGTCGCTACCAAGGCGTGGCCGACATCGCCTGGGCTCCATGCGCCCGAGGCATTGGCAGCCACGCTGGAGACTTCGTTGGTGGAGCTGGGGACGGATTGTGTTGATGTATGTAATACCTCGCACTGCATTACGTTCATGCATTGCGTTCTGAAGGTTATTTGGCAGTGTACGTGATGCTAACTTGTGTGGTTATAGATATTCTATTTACATGCTCCAGTATGTCTTCTTCCCTACATTTTCTCTTTCACGTTACATTTTCATTGTTGTTCTCTTCCTTCCCGTGTCTTCGATGCTCGGAATCAACGAGCATATCATGATCAAATACAACTATTTAAACAAATGATTATAGCTCGCTCAAAATATACCTCTAACAGGACCGTTCCGTCCCCTTTTCCGTGACCCTCGAAGCTGTAGACAAGCTGTACAAGGCAGGGAAATTCAAGCGCCTGGGTCTGAGCAACTACACGGCCTTCGAGGTGGCCGAGATCGTCACGATGTGCGCGCACCGCGGCTTCGTGCGGCCAACCATTTACCAAGCCCTATACAACTGTCTGTTCCGAAACATCGAGGACGAGCTTGTGCCTGCCTGCCGGCGCTATGGCATCGCCATCGACGCCTACTCGCCCACCGGCGGCGGCTTTCTCGCAGGTGCTATCACCAGCGTGGACGCGGACCCCGCCGAGGGTCGCTATGCGAAAGGCCCGATGCAGCACCTCACTCGCGGCCGGTATTTCCGGGACGGCATCATCGAAGGCGCGCGCATTATACGCCAGGCCGCGGAAGAGACTGGCATCCCGCCTCTTGAGGTTGCGATGCGCTGGCTCGTGCATCATTCCGCCCTTCGAGGCGGCAACGGAGGAGGCCAAGAGGGCCGGGATGGGGTCGTGATCGGATTTTCGTCGCTCGAGCAGCTCCGACAGAACTTGGACTCTCTTGACAAGGGGCCTCTTGGACCGGAACTGTTAGATGCCCTTGAGCGTGCCTGGCGGGTTGCGAGGCCTGATGCTGGTGCTTATTGGCTGACGCCTATGGTCTACACCTATGATACGCAGGAGGCACTGTTCGGGAAAGCTGCGTAAGCGAATGTGTAAATGGAGGATGAGGCTGGTAGCGAGAGACGCCCAGATGGGGAATAACAAGGTTACTTTGTTCTTGAAGGTAGTCATCTTCGTCCCACGCCTGATTTCTGGTTGTTGTGCAGTTAAACAAGGAGGAAGTATGTGCCCGCTGATAATATTTCCTCTTACTCATATACGTATATGATGGATTTGGTGGGAGAGGGGGGGCGCGGTAGTCTCTTGCTCGGATGCGCTCCAATCACGACCGAATCTCAATCCCTCTGAACTGGCTACCCCTACTGTTAACTCTGGCCTTTATCCTACCTTACCTATAAAGCTTAGATCCGAAAACCCAAGGTTATCAAATAGCTTCGTAGGGCCTAGGTATATACCTAGGATGCTTCATCTGCATATCCCCCTTAGCTACTTATTGGAAGGGTTAGGGGCTAAGAGACCAATACATCTATAGTTATGGCTACTGACCCCTTTCACCCACCTGCTGTGTGAGTGCTATAAGCTATGTATTCACTCTGGGACAGAAGACCCTGATAAGGGTATATATGGTCACCTAAGTGCGAGTGCATTTCCCAAGCCGGCACAGTCTATCCTGGCCTTCTTTATATCAGCCTCTCGATTCATCCACCAGGGGCGTAGCTGCACCTCTTCAGTCGTACGGATCTCCGTATGAGAGGCGGATATCAACCTCTGAGTTACCCACGCAATGCGTAAAACTTCATATTATCCATCCAGTCTAGCATAGAGCTGCGGGTTCTGTTGCCTCGTCGGTCGAATCGTCATCTCGAAAGCATAGCTTACTTATTATTCTCTAGAGTACTAGTGCTCGACTGGATATCAGAAATCTGCCTGTCAGTACCAAAGGGTATTCTAGAGGCCAGACAGAAGAGTCACAGTCATTATTCCTCAACCTCGTCACCATTCTCTTATCTGGGAATTGAGGTGAAGGCGCTAAACTGTGACAGTGCTGCTGAGGCCTCACAATCGGGAGGTGGAGGACTTCTCCATAGCTGTACAGCGATGGGACATGTATTGTTTGACTCACTAGTCTGATGTAAATTCTGAGACATGAGCGCTTTGGCATGCTGCCAACAGCTGTCTTGACACGAATGTAGATAGTTATGGACACTCACTGGCCGTCATTGGATCGCAAATCGTGACGTTCGAAATGGCACGCATGCATCGCTAATAAAGCTAAGTCACTTGCAACCTCAGATTACATGTATGGCAACACTTAATTCAAAGCTCGATAGGCTTACATTTGGGAGCTTGTGCAGAGGTTGTGTCGCGGGGTTTATCTTTTGAATTGGGATACATTAAGCAGAGTATCAAGATTCTTCTCTCATCTCCCCTAAAGATCAGCAGAGACGCCTTGCAGTCACATATACCATAATGAAAGACATTTTATAAACAAAATTTGGATCTGTCGATAGTGCACAATTTTGTAGAATTGCTGTGCCTATTTATTCCTTGATTAAGTGTAGTTGACGATTAGGCAGAAGACTCCTCTAGTCGCAGCCAAGAATTCGTCGTTGTCGGTAAATTACACCCATCAGAGCAGACACGACTGAGAACAAAACCAGACACCTATAGAGAAGCCTTTTCTCGGTAAACTCATTCGTTCCAAAGGAAGCCAGAAAGCCAAACCCCTAACTTCAGTGCACTGTCTCTCATTAACAAATCATAGAATAGATATCTCAGCCAAAACCGTTTCTCTAAACGGGCTAGTTGGCCGTCCCGTTCAACCGGCACCTTCGTGCCTCTGCTTCTTCTGAGCATGCTCGTTGTCCGAAGGGTCGGTCTTCGGGACGTTGGGCAATTGGTCGGCGGTAGCCTTAGCTTCGAGGGGCTGTTCCTCACTGGGATCCTGTGGCTCGGTGGAGGTATCACTGCTGGGCGAAAAGTAACGACTAAAATGACAGAGCTAGCGATTAACAATGAAGCCCCTATAGGCCGGAAACGAGAGACATGGCGCGCGGGGAGGAGGGCTTCAACTCACGGTAGAAGGCGGTTGTATGCGCGGACGTCCTTCTCTTCGAAGGTCACGAAGATGACCTTGTCGAGCTTCTTTCCGCCCTCGCCGTCGAGGAAGTCCTTGACACTAGAGCAGGCGATGGCGGCGGCGTCGCCGCTCGGATAGCCGTAGATGCCGGTACTGATGGCACTGAAGGCGATGGTCCTCAACCTGTTCTGCACGGCCAGCTGCAGAGCCGAATGGTAGCAGCCTCGGAGGGCAGCCTCGCATCGGTCCGGGTAGAGGGCGCTGTAGACGGGGCCTACGGCGTGAATGACTTTCTTGCAGGGCAGCTGGTAAGCGTCGGTGATCTTGGAGGAGCCGGTGGCACAGCCGCCGAGAGTCCGGCACTCAGCCAGCAACGCCGGGCCGGCAGCTCGGTGGATGGCTCCGTCGACGCCGCCGCCGCCGAGCAGCGACTTGTTCGCGGCATTGACGACGGCATCGACGGCGAGGGTGGTGATGTCGCCGCGAATGACGCCGATGCGGCCGTTGTGGACCGCCGTGGCATCCGGCAGGGGATCCGGCGAAGGGTCCAATTTCCCCAGCTTGTAGAGGAGCCTCAGTGTTGGGATCTCATCAGCGGAAATGGCTGCCATCCTGGCTGCAGCGCGAGGGATGATGCCAGCGACGGGACGAATGTTGGGCGAGATTCCTAGTGTTTCTACTTCAAAATTTGCGAGTACAAATATAAATGGTGGCCAACGCGCCTAGGAAGGGCCAAGATTCAAAAGCTAGGCGAAGAGTACTTTGGAGGGGCTGGATTAGACGAAGTAACGATGTGTGTCAGCTATTATAGGTCAGCTGCAATCCTTATTGATGGAAGCTCAGACATTCAAATCTACTTCACAAATAGTAAACCTGTGATATGCAAGGGGTCCATCTACCCCAGTGTCCAAAAAGCAGTTTGTTTGCCTCTTTGAATCACAGAAATCGTGCCTCAAGACAATGACGTCGCTGCATTTCCAAATATCTCGATCCGTAGGTACATACTTAATTAAGTACATATGGCACTATATCTCCCTGCCAAGCTTGTCTTCAGATTCGAGGAGGGCAGCTAAAGGGATAACGGGCGCTACTGTTTGTCTAGGGGCTGAACTAGTATGCAGGCAAGTGGGTTTCTGCCCTATATAGTATGTACCTTAGTACACCCGGCTGGTTGCCTGCCGGACCAAATTACTGGGCCAACTTCAATCCCTAAACACAACACAGGCATGTGCGCAGGCGCGAAAACACAAACAACTTCGGAATCTTCATACTTAAACCTACCACATCTCTCGGCTTCATTTGCAAGACTTTCTTCCTTTCTATTCAGGTCACCCACTTCCAGAATAATACCTGGTCCTTCTTTTGGTCACTAAAGCTATACGCGCGATTACGATAGAAATAGCGCACAGCAACAGTCTTCGCCTGCAGCCATGGAAAATAAGTACTACGCAAGGGCGAACCGCATTTGGAAGGCGAATCTGGCCTTTCTTCGGAGTCTTCCAATGCACGATGGTAATTACGTCCACCCCGAAGATTTCGAGCGCCTAAATATCGTTTGTTCCACCCTTGAACTACAATCTGGAAAGTCTTCAGATGGATATGGTGTTTTTTTAACACCATTTCCCAAAAGCAAACTCCACACGCTTCTTAATGAGAAACTGCCTTCTACGATGGATCAGCTACTCGACGAGCCCGATGATTTTAACAAGTATGTTGCTATTGAGGTTCTGTATCTTATACGAAACTACGTATTGGATTCCGAGGATGAGGAAAATTATAGGGGCATTATGTACGAGGAGACCACTTGGAGTTTACGAGGGTAAGTGAACCTTCCTAGCCTAAAACCGCAGGTTGGTAACTGTAACCGCTGACCGATTGTATAGGATGGAATGGGATGAAGGTGAACGACTAGTACTGCAGGAAGAGGGACATCACTGGAGAGTAGAGAGCGTTTTTGACAAGATGGACAATCATACACCGCATGTATCACCTCTACTGGCAGATAGCGCACCGATACAAGAGGACAAACTATCTCTTGCAGAATTATGTTGTATTCTTCTATGTACAGCACGACGATTGCGTCGGAAGGAGTATCGTCGCCATCGCATCATTCCCGTATGTATCTCACCTCACTCTCTGCCTCCCTCCCTCTCTTTCCCCCTCTTTTATATTTGTTCCCGCCCCATCTCTCTCTTTGTCTTTGTTTAAGTTTCTTTTCATCTAATTCTTACAACCCAAAATAAATAGGTTACCGTTATCTCGGTTTCTGGTCGATTAGCGCGCATCGTACACGGCTACGTCGATGTGTTAGCAGGTAAACTCCGGGTATTCAAATCACCAATTCTAAACCTCTTCAAGGAAGACAACAGATCGGAGATAGAAGTATTGGTGTCGTGGTGTTTGGGTCAGCCAACCGGTTCTACCACGTGGGTGGACCTTGACTAACAAGTGGCGTTCCCGAGTACGGAACCAAGAGGGTAAGCAAGGGCTATAGGAAGGGTATATTGAAGTGGTATGGGTAGGCCACATGTATTTGGTCAGCCAGGGGTGACTTGGCCGAGGAGGACATAAGGGGACATCTCATCACGGTCTATATTGGGAGGCATATCGTCCGATTGAGCACAGATACTTCATGTGCATTCCTTAGATGAATAAGACAATATTTTCACGAGAGGACTTGATTCCCAACGCGTTTTGTGAGATATTTACGGCCTGAGAGCCCCAGGAAGTGTAGGTGCGGCCTGCCTCTTGAAGGCGTTGGCCCCAGGTGGGCGCTGTCCCATGGGGTTCACTCCAATACCTAGGTACTCGTAAATCGCACAGTTGACGTTCCAAAGAATATTTCGATGCCGTCTTCCTGATAGAATAGAACAATAGAAGTCATCTTCCAACCTTCGGCAATGCGAAAAGTAGCAAAAAGAACGCTCGCCAGTATATTGCATACACCATTGCTTTTCTACCTCCGCTTACCTACGCCGGCACCCATTGGTTCAAAACTATCTAGCCCATACATATCGCATGTCCTTCACAATACATTACCGGGGCTCTGGTGTCATCAAAGTCTCGTCAATGGTAAATGCCAAGACTAGTCTGCCCAGTACCTTCATATCCTTGTGTCTCTTTGTAGAGAAAGGTCCATATTCGTGCATATATAAAAAAGATTTCGTTTTCAGCTGCTTGCCGCAAATATAATCAACGTAATCCGCACCAAACTCGGCAAATGTAAGATAGATTTCTTGTGAGTCTTGTGAAATAAGGAGACGCCTGCAAATTTCGTTCTTAGTCAGTACTACTTTTCGGGCTGGGTTCTCATGCAGAAGATTCTTTAGTGGAAATGAAGGGGGGGGGGAAAGGTAAAAAGGAAAGAAAGAAAGGAGTGAGAAGAAGGACAAGGGAAAACTCACTTCTCCTTTCTATTTTCTTGACGCATTCGGTCCGCACTAGGCGGATCGCTGCAAATCCATGCCGCCATCTGCGCGGTTTCTTGCATCCTAATTTCCGCAGCTTTTGACCCGCGAACGCAAGCCTTGACTTCTACGATCGCTTTCACATCTCCTGCACGTGTGCGAAAGATTCCGTCGACTCTTGCTTCGTATCCTCTTTTACAGTCGGCAGCAAGGGTGAAACTCTTCCGCTCAGGTGCCCAGTGTCCCGTGACGTCTTTACAACACATCGACAGAGCATTCAGTAGTAGAATGAGCGCGTTGCTGATGATTTGTTCGTCCTCGGTCGAGCTCCATAAATGCTTAGCCTCCTCGATGCTGATCGGACTAGTAGGCGTCAATTCTGACACCCCATAGGACGCCCGGCTTGCATACATCGAGGTTGGGGTCTGAGGATCTAAGCATAGGTTCTTGAGATCCTTGTCAAGATCATCGCCCAGGTCATTGTCCAGATCTTCGCCCATGTCTCCCTCCATATATTCAAAAAAATGTTTGCCCTTGGGAGCACGGGTAGGTGTTTGCGGCTCCGATCCTCTGGCTGCATATCGCGCGCTTCTCGTTCTCATATTAACCGGGGTAAAGAGAGTTATTTTCTGGGAAGGGGGTTGTTCCCGATTGCTCGAACTGCTGGGGTTGACTTGGTAATAGTGAGCCATGGAAAAATGCCCGCAGCATGCGAAATCGTACGGTCTAGAGTTCGTAGCATCTCTAGAGCTGCAGAGGAGAACGGATTGGAGATATTCCTGCCAAGCGGTATTTTCTCTTAGAGCTTCAGAGGCACGCTCCAGCCCATGGTCTCTGAACCATCGCTCTTTACGAAGGCTATTTGCTATGCTAGTACGATAGATCGCTCGTAAAAGCCAAAACTGCTCAACTTGGATCTTTGAGGCAGATTTTAAGGTGAAGTCGGTGCTGTAGATGGACTGAAACTTGAGAGAATGTTTTATCCCCAACTCGGTCCACTCGTTAACAGAGCGTGGCAGGCCCTTGTCCCTATTAATAGACATAATGTACCGAAATAAACGCAGGTCGAATATGCTTAACAAAGATAATATAAAGCAAGCAATATGAGTAAGCTGATTCTACAAAGACAGATATAATTTTTGAGTGGCCTTTATTGAGTGTTATAGAGTACTATTTATTAATAACAATACGCTGGTGCCGTCTTATAAATATAAGAGAGTGTTTAGGGAGAAACATAAATGTTTGTTAATTGGCTGTGTGGTTTATGTTAACTCGCATCTTTAAGACATGGCTGAGGGATAGAAACTCTATGGCTCCCTTGGAAGTCGCTTCGCTTGGAACTCATTAACCAATGAAATTCCTCAGAATTGTTGAGATGCAAGGCAGGAGAGATCAAGGACATATCACATCTCACTATTGCGTCCCACTACCCTGACTTGCACTATCCTTAGCTTCAATTGCCCCGGCGGCTAAGGAGCCCCGTGGAAGAGGTCGCTAAAATTTAAACGCTTGAGAAGTCGGACAAGATCCCAGTATCTGGGCCATAGTCCGAGTGATTGCATTGACTAGATAGAGCCTGCTGAAAAGCTCCCCCGGCCTCCCTTAGGTGCCCATCCCTAAGGTCGTTGCGTTGACCTAGGCAATCATTTTGAAGCTACAAGGCAAGGTGATAGATTTATTTCTGTACAAAGGAAAGGGATCCTCTGTAGGTGGATAGGAGTTAATGAGGCAATTGTATGCTTCCTAATGGTTAGATTTCTACGGCGTCAGTCTGTCCCTGGACCTGGCACACACACCTACTAATATCCCGTCGGCATTGTGCCGGGCACAAACTTCAGCAGCGTTGACGGACACCTGTTGCGTAGTCACACCAAGAAGCAAAAGAGCAAGCATAATACTGTTGTTTTGCCACCCTCCTCCCCCTGTCCCGATCTTGACAGGCGTTTATTTTCTAACACAAAAGAGGTTGGTTATTTTAGCCCAACAAGCAAACTATTATCAATACTATTTACAACAATATAATTAAAGCCTTATATAAGGTTTATTAACTTTTAAACTAAGAGATTATAGTTTAAATCTATATATAAACTTTTTTTTTTAAAACTTTTAATTATAGTTATGTTAATAAGTTAAGGTTAAACAAGTGGTTAAAAGTCTATATTATCTTGAATATTGGTTTAACACTGTGACTTAAAAGTGGAATACTGTTGCTAGATTTAAAATTAAAGGGATAGCTTGCCCTGAGGACAATTAGATTATAGCCTAGACCTCGTGGGAAATCTTTGTTCAAAGGGATACCACGGCTCTGTATAGAGTCTACCGGACAACAATACACACACCCTAACAAACAAATTAAATGTAGTCTAGGATATCACTTCTAGCGAGGTACAAACACAACATGTTGTCGTTTTAGACATTCAAAAGGTAATGCAGCCCAGTCTCTTTGAATACTGCTTCGGCTCTGTGGCACAAGAAGCTGCATATGCGGTTTCGCCATCCCACCTTTAAATCACGGACCCAAAGCAGTAGTTAAAGGGATAATATAAACTAATACGAGTACTTAGAAAAGACCATGCCACTTACCTGGGGATTTATAGGTACCTAGATGTACTTAAAGCGGAGGTACGGCTTGATTACTAGCAACTTTATTAATTAAAATTTGTGCATACAGTACTAGAAGGTGCCGGCCTCGCTTCGATGCATGACTGAAAATTCAGCGTGAGAGATGACACGGTATGATAAGGAGTGCTTAGCAGTAGAGGAGCATCATGAGAGGCTAGGCGTCGCTGGCAATCTATTGGGACAAAGGTCTCTCAAGTGACTCTATGAGGTTGGCCACTCTGTGGCACACAGCTTTATGTCAGGGGTCTCTTAATAAACCCACACAGTTATATAACAAGTAAATAAAAAAAAATTAATAATAATAAAAATATATAACTAGAGGTTTGTGAGTGGCATCTTTTCTGCGGTGGGCTTAGTATTGTTGGGCATTTATATTTGCGTTACTAATGTGAATAACTGTGTAACTATTATTAACTTTATTATATATATATAACTAGGTGTAAGGAAAAAACAAGCGTCGCGGACTAGTCTAAATGTTTTAATAAAGGTTAAACTATTATATAATTAAAAGTTTTTTATATTATAAAATAATAAAAATAAAAAATTTAATATTAATATTAAATAAATAAAAATAAAACAATAAAAATTAAATTTATAATTAATTAATAATATTTTTAATATTGTTTTTATTAATATAATAATAATTAAAATATTAAGATTTTTTTAATTAAATTTTAATAATTATAATAATAATAATAATAAATAAAGAAAATAATTATTTTATAAGGTTTTTATTTATTTTAAATTTTTTATAATTAATATTTTATTTAAATTTAAATATATATAATATATTTAGTAAAATTTAATTAATAAATTTAAAATAATTATTTTTTTATTAAAATTTAATTTTTAAATATATTAATTTTTTTTTATATATTATTAATAATTTTAATAAATAACAAATAATTTTTAATTTAATATATATATCAATTTAAATAATAGTATAAATAATATTTTTTATAATAAATATAATATTATTAAATATTTATATTTCTATTATTTATATAATAAAAAGTTATATAATTATTATTAATTTTGTTATATATATATAATTAAAAAGATATTATATATTAAATATTTTAATAAAAAAAATAATTATTTTAAATTTATTAATTAAATTTTATTAAATATATTATATATATTTACATTTAAATATAAATTTTATAAAATAATTATTATTATTATTATTTATTATTATTATTATTTATTATTATTATTATTTATTATTATTATATATAATTAAAAAATATTTAACTTTAATAATAAATTATATAATATTAAAGATTTTTAATTTATTATTATATATAGTTATATATATTTAAATAATTTGTAATAATTTAAAAAAATTAAAAAAATTATAAAAAAATATTAAAGAATTAAAAAAATAAATATTTTTAAAATATTAAAAATTAAAAATATTAAAAAATAAATTTTTTATTAAAATAATTTCATAATTATAATTTAAAATAAGAATATAATAAAAATATTTTTATAATTATTCTTTAAAGTTTAATTAAAACTTATTTTTAATATTATAATTATTATTATAAAAATTAAAAATTTATAAATTTAATAAAAAGAAATATTAAATATATTATTAATAATTAATTAATTAGTTATAATATAATAAAAAACTTAATTTAAAATTTTAATAAAATTAATTTATTAATAATTAATTATTTAATTATATTATTTTATATAAAATATAAATTATTAGATAATTATAAAGAAATTAAAATTTTAAAGAATTTGATATATTAATTTAAATAATTTAATCAAAATAAATATAAATTAATTAAATTAATTATAAACATTTTGATTAAATAGTTTCATTTTTATTTAATAAATTTATATATTATATTAAATTTATTATAATTAAATATATTTTAAAATAAATAAATTTAATTTTTATTATATTATTAAAATTATTAATAAAATTTAATATTATAAATAAAATTATAATATAAAATAATAATAAAAATTATTAATAAATTTAATTAAATAAAAAATTAAAATTAATTTATAAATTAAAATTTTTTTTTTTATTATTATAATAAATTTTATTATATAATTTATTTAAGAAAATTTTAATTTTTTTTTTAAGAATTATAAAAATATAATATAATAAATATTTTATTTTTAATAATTTATAAATTTAATAAAAGATTTTTATTTATATTAAATAATATTTAATATAATAATTTAACTTTTATTAAAATATTTAAATTAGATTATAATGTTTTTCTTTTATATTTAATTATATATGTATAATAGACTTAATAATAATTATATACTTATTTTATTATATAAATAATATAAATATAGTTTTAATTTAACGCATATATTAAACTAAACTCTTTTTTATTATTTATTAAAATTGCCGGCAATATAAAAAAGAAAAAACTAATATATTTAAAATTTTAATTTTAATAAAAAAAATAATTATTTTACACTTGCCGACTGAACTTTATTAAATATATTATATATATTTAAATTTAAATAAAAATATTAATTATAAAAACCAAAAATAAATAAAAACCTTATAAAACAATTATTTTTATTATTATTATACCTTTAACCTAGATATTACTAATATTATATTTAATATATTATAACAAGTTTTATAAATATAACCTTAGTTATAATTATTTTTAAATTATTAAAAATAATTAAAAATAATAAATTATTTAATATTAAAAAGATTTAGTTTATTATTATAAATAATTTTATATATTGATATAATTTTTAATTTTTAAAAATAATTAATAAAATTATAAAAAAGTATTGGAAATAATATTAAAATTATTAGAAATTAACTTTTTATTAAAATATTTTAAAGAATTAATAAAATATACAATTATTTAAAATATAATTAATTTATTATATAATAATAAGTTAAATAAGTTAATAATTATAGTTTAAAATAAAAGCGCAATAAAAGTGTTTTTATAACTAAGGCTTGATTAAAAAAATTAATTAAAAAGTGTTATTATTATATAAAAAAAATTATTTTTAATATTTTAATTATTATTATAAAAATTAAAAGTTTATAAACTTAAAAAAAAAATTATTAAAAGCGTTATTAATAACTAATTAAATAATTTATTATTAATTGATTAACTAGTTATTAATAACGCTTTTAACGCCCTTTTTTTTTCTTTTACTAAGTCTATAAACCTCTAACCCTTATAATAGGAGCTAAAACGCTAGAAATAGCTTTCTCCCTCGCGTAGCGACAACGGCTTTTAATCGACGCCTTTTAATGGAGCCCTAGCTGTTAAGCTATTTAGCCTGCCGCTAAACAATAAGTCGACCGTACTATTAGGGCTTAATAATACCTTAAAGATTTATATATTTATTAATCTTTTAAAATATTTTAATAAAAAATTATTTTTTAATATTTCTTTATTTAATATTTTTTTATAATTTTAATAACTTTCTTTTAAATATTAAAAATTATTATTATATATAAAATTATATATAATAATAATAATAATAATATAAAATAAAATAAAAAATTATTTTATAAAGTTTTTATTTATTTTTTATTTTTATAATTAATATTTTTATTTAAATTTAAATATATATAATATATTTAATAAAGTTTAATTAACAAGCTTAAAATAATTATTGTCTTTATTAAAGTTTAAATCTTAAATATATTAATCTTTTTATTTATATATCGCTAATAATTTATAATTACAAAAAGTTTAATTTAACGCGTACACTAATTAAAAAGTTAAAGCTATGTTTATTATAACGGCTATATAAAATAATTTTAATAATATTGTAAATAATATTTTTTTTATAATAAGTTTAATATTATTTATATAATAAAATAATTATATAATTATTCTTAATTTTATTATATATATATAACTAGGTATAAAAAAATAAGCGTTAAAAATTAAATTATTATATATAATTAATATATTTTGATTTATAATTTAATAATATTAATAACTATTATTTATAAAATTAAATTGATTATAAAAAAATATTATTTATAATATTATTAAAATTATTTTATATAATTATTTATATAATAAATAAAATAATTATATTAAACTTATTAATAAAGTTTTATTAAATATATATATAAATAAAAATATTTATTTATTATAAAAATAAAAACTAAATAAACATTATATAAAATAATTTTTATTTTATTTTAATATTATTATTATTATATTTAATTAAAAATAATTAAACTTAATAATATATTATAGTAAATCTTAAAAATATAATTTTAATTATAATTATTTATAAATTATAAAATATTAATAATTCTCTTAGTATTAAAAAATGAATAGATATATAAATTAAATAATTTAATAATTGTAGTTTAAAATAAAAATATAAGTGTAATAATAAACAGAAAACTATTTTAATATTTTAATAATTATTATATTAAAAAGAAATATTAAAAATATTATTTATAATTATATTTTAATAAAAAATTTAATTTAAAATTTAAATTAATTAATTATATTATATTATATAAAATTTAGAATATTTAATAATTATAAATAAATTTAAGTTTAAAAAAAATTTATAAGTTTAAAATTGAATTTAATATTATTAAATAATTTTAAAATATTAAATAAAATTAAAATTATTTTAAATATTTTTAAAGAAATAATAATTATATGAATATAGTATTTTAATTAAATTAAAAATTAATTAAAGAATTTAAAATAATTAATAATTATAATATGAAATATTTTTTAAAATAAATAATAATAATTTAAAATAATTATAAATATATAAATATTATTTTTTATTTAAATTAAAAATAAAATTTTAAATTTTAAATATTTAATAATAATATAATTTTATTAAAAGTTTGTTTATTATTATAAATAATATTTTAAATATTTTTTAATAATATTATTTAAGAAAATATAGAATATTATTATTAATTTTATATTTATTAAAAAATTAAAATTAATTAATGTTTTATTAAAAAAGATATAATTATAATTATTATAATTCAAAATTAAACTATAAAATTAGAAAATAATTATAATAATATTTAAAAATAATATTTATATATTTATTAAAATTATTTCATAATAATAATATTATTAAATATATTAATATAATAAAAGTTTATATCTATAAATAAAAAGATTTAAATGTAATTAATATAAATAATATTATTTATTTTTATTTCTTATATTATTGTTTTATTTTAAAAATATTTTTAATAAACTTTATTTATTTGTATATAAATATATTCTTTTATAATTTCATTATTTATATTAATATTTTATATTTATATAATATTTTTTTATATTTATACTTTTAAATTATTTTATTTATTAAAATAATATTATATAATTGTAATATTATAATTTATATAAATCTATCTTTTTTAATAATTAAATTAATTAATTAATTTATATTAAAACTTTTTAATTTATTAAAAGAATTATTAATTTAAAAATATTAATCTTTATAATATTATTATATATTTAATTAAACTTTTGTTTCATTAATAATTATTAAAAAAAATATTTTATATTATAATAAAAAAAAAGTTTAAAGATTATTATTATAACTTAAAAACAAGATTATTTTTAAATTAATATTATTTATTATATTTTTTTAAAAAAATTAAAAAATTA